>JACVBY030000528.1:151332-751332 GCA_017589505.3 Metroxylon sagu
TGGTTAGGAATTCTAAAATGCAATTGCCTCCAAAATGCCATCTTAATGTTTAGGGTGGTGACAAAATCAGTGTGTGATTATTGGATGCAAAAGCCTAGACATAATCTTACAGCTCTAGGGTCTTTTGAGACGTATGATGGGATGTCCCCTTCCCTTGGTTATAGCTCTGAATTTTGGGTAGTAAATATATCTTGGAGATATACTCATGTTTCTTAAAAAAACAGTTTGGAGAATTACATGGATATACATACCATCCATAACTTCATATAGACTGTGGGATTCTTCAAGATAAATTTCGGTCTCACTCCAATGACCAAAGCCTTTAGAATGCAACCAAAGCATTGGAAACAATATAAAATTTGCAATTACTCATAAGGTAGTGCTTTCCAACAATATCCAAACATAAGGTCAAATCTCCCACAAGAACAATGGTTGACTTTAATATTATTGATACACCATGTACGCTCATGAAGAATGAATTCAAACATGAATATCTGTCAGCGTACACGAGGAGAGTTGCCCATTATGAGATAAAATCACAACCTATTGTTCTGAGGAGGAATTTCTCAACAAGTTTCTGGTTAGAATGAGAATTGAAATATTTTAATCTATTCAGTTAGTAAACCATAATACCATAGAAGCCTCGAATGCAAAATCACTAGCATGTGAAGTTTTGATGCCCAAGTGAGGTGAAATAATACACATCACAATAGATTTTCTCATACTAAAATCTCTAGATAACAAAAATAATCAGATAGAGAGACCGAAAGAGCTTCTTGGGAGTACCTTCTCTTAAGTAGTGTACCAATGGCATGAAGTAACCAGCCTCTGCCATGAGAAGCACGTTCTGTGTGTTGCTCGACAAAGCACGCAACAACTTCCCTGCATCCCTTGAAGCAGAAGGATCATCTCCATTAAGCAATAAAACCAGCATCACAATACAGCCCTGGATTCTACCAATTCTTTGCCGAACTTTAACGATATCAGAAAGATCCGAAAGCAGCCCTACCGCTTCCCTCCTCTCATCAACATCCCTTGACAAAGACCTCACAATACTCGAAAGAGCCTCGACACCTGCCATCCTTTCCTGCAGACCAAGTAACAACATAAACAAACAAAGCAAAGAAAAAAATCCAGAAAGATCACATCAGCAAAATCACAGCCATATCTACTTCCCCACTATCCTAACAAGCCAGTTAAGCAACAAAAGAAGCATAGATTTAAGATAATTTATGTGATTGGATAAGGTGCATACTGAATGAGTAAATGGGGAAAGAAGATGAATGCTAGCAGATAAGGACACACTGCCATCCACACATATATATATTTATATAAATATATGTGGTAAGCCCAGCTAAAACAAAACTGAATCGAGAAGAGTGATACAAGTTCTTGAATTGACTCTAAAATTTTACCTTATTTTCATCGCTATGAAAGGTGAGACTCCTTAACAAGAGAAGTATCTTCAACCTACTATCACCCTTCGCCGAAGCCAACCGATTGAACAAAACCGGAATCAAACTCTCTCCTTCCTCGCCCACCAATCCCTCTGTGATCAAAATTCCCAGCTCCAGGAGCACAACCCCAAGCTCATCCTCATTGCCGCTCTTGACCCGCACCACCAAATCTTCGATATCGATAACACCACCACCCTTCACCATCGTCGACCCAGCAAATTGCACACCCATCATCTCCCTCTGCAGCACCGCAATCTCCTCCTTAACCTCATCCAAAGCATCCGTCCAGGCTTCAATAAAAAGGCCGAGGCATCTCCCGAGGTCCCGAACGCAGCCCTCCAAGAGCCGGAGGGCCACCGGCGAGCCGGCGGAGCTCCTGACCAGCGCCCTGGCGCGGCGGAGCTCGGCGTCGAGGGCTTCCGCGGCCTTCCGGATCGCCGGCGCCGAAACCTCGGCTTGCGGGGGGCCACGGAGAACTGGCACCAACCGTTCGAGCAGGGCTGCGAAGACGGGGAGGGCGGAGGCCAGGTTGAGAGTCTCGGCCTCGGGGTCAGTTGCGAGGCAGACCGTCTCCTCGACCGAGTCCAGCAGGCGGGAAAGGAGCTCGACGGCGTCGGTATCGGGCTGGTCCATGGCTTCTGGGTTGGAATTTTGCAAGGGAGCTTTGGAGAAGAGTGGGCTAAGAGGCAAAAGGATTATGATAGCGAGGAGTGAGTGGTGGGATGGAGAGAAAAAGAGAGAGAGAGAGAGAGAGGAGAGTGATAACAAGACGGAGTCAACTAATACCGATGGCTTGCTTGCTTGCTTGCTTGCGAGGAGAAAGAGAAGACTTCTAACGAGTAGATGGACCATAATGCTATCCTTTTCTCTCTTTCACAGTCTTTCTCTTTCTCTCGGGTAAGAGGAGGAGAATACTAGAGTTACTTCGGGCGGGATCGTCTCGGGAGGGGGCCCTCGGGGACGCGGGAGCGACCGAGCGAGCGTTTATATAAAACGCGTGCTGCGGTCAACCGTGAAGAAGTCGGACCGCTTGAACGCGTCAGAGAGAGAGATAGAAGAGTCGACAACCGGAGCAGGCCGTGCCACGGGGTTTTTTTTTTCGGGCCAGGCCGGCCGGGATACGTTTGATGTGATGCAGTAGACGAGTCCATGAGCATTTATATTTTGGCTGTTATACATGGATGTCGGTTAATATAAACATTACGTAGTTCTAGCAATAATGACTTATCACCTACTCCATTAAAATTATGATATAAAATAGTTCTTGAAATATTTTATAAAAATTTAAGAATGCAAGTTGAGTGCTACTCTTTTGTATGTGCCATGTCACACAAACCAGTGGGTCACCTTTTCAGTTTCAAGTGACCTTTATGCGTGAATTTTAATAAAAAGATCGTAAAGATGATCCCAATCAAAACTTGAATTTTTAGTTCAACTATGCTACTTTGTTAAGTTTTTTTTTTGAGAAAATTGACCTTCAATCTCATCATTCAATATCTCGTTTAGAAGCTTGAGTCTTTTATACAATTTCTTAGTGTCCTTGGACTTTCTATAAATTACAGCTTGATAGGAGAAGTCTTTATTTTTAAGAAAGAATGCCTATTAATTTGAATGGGTCAGACTTTAACAAGGTAGATTGCGGTCCCCATCCTACTTAGAGGTGGGTGGCAATGTCGGACTGATTTGGTGATGGTGATACAGGCAGTGACAGTGTCATGGAGCAGAAAAGAGGGCTTTTTACATGAGGTGGGATGGTTAATGAAGCTTGGAAGACAATATATAGAGGTTGCTTTGTCTATCCTAAGCACAAGGATCTCTCATCATATGGTCATTTGCAATGCCTTTATGTCCCTCTTCTTGCATTATATATAATTCTTGAGCATCCAAATTGGATTCAAACCTAGGATCTCTCCAACAAAAAGAGGTTGTCCCACTGCAGGGCCAGCTCCTTCTAATTTGAGCCACAATCTAGGTCTTATCTCGGTCGATATAACAACTGAGAACCACTTAGGCTAGTCAGTTTCAGATGGACCTCAATTCTTCCAAACAGCGTTTCAACCCTTAGTATGGTTACTTTCTTATTTTAACACCAATGGTACAAGCCAATCAAGTAAAGTTGATGCTGGAGTACCATGTGAGATTCAGACCTAGATCAATTGACTGTAAGTTGTGCATAAAAGAGAACTTCATAACTTCTAACATTCTGCAAGCAGATTTGAGGAGCACATTTCAAAGCTACATTTTTCTTTATTTACCTCAAGCAATGCATAAGAATTACCGTCAGCCTGATGGCTACAGTATGTTGATTCCTTTTGTCGACATCCTCTGAAATATTCTACTATCTATTTCCCACACCATTCAAGTTAACTGTTAAATAGTTGCTAAGCATTGATAATTTAAAAGCTAATATAGATCTATACCAACTGCTCATCGATATGCTCAATGGAACGATAATACCAAGGAGAACAAAAGTTCCTTGTCAATGCTCTACTATCTATTTCCCACACCATTCAAATTAACTATTAAATAATTGCTAAGAATTGATAATTTACAAACTAATATGGATCTATACCAACTGTTCATTGATGTGCTCAATGGGATGATAATACCAAGGAAAATAAAAGTTGGTCTTTTTATGGTATCAATCATGTGGTTGGGACAGGATACTTGACACCAGTTTCTTAGCCTTTCTTCTTGGGTAGCAGAACTGAAACAGTTGGCTTCCACGATTGAACCAAAGGAGATGGATCACAAAGGAGAGCATAAGATGCCACAACACCATTTTGTTATGACACCACATTGGCAAGAGTCTTTTTGTGCCATTTTCCTATTAGCATGGAACCACCTGTCATGCAAGTTATGCATAATATGCTGCTTACCATGGAAACAAGAACAAGACAACTAACTAGATACAAATATGAAAGTTCTAAATAAAATTATCAAGTATAGAACAGTATGTATCGAGAACGAGCCTCGAGAATTCATGATATATGATCATATTTACAGAAAGTCTTAGAAAGGAAGCTATGTTGATTGAATGTTATATCCTAGAGAAAATCATCGGGGTGGTGTTCTGAAGATAAGCAGCTGCTGCTCCCACTCCACTTCCCAGCTTGACCGGGTACCCTACATCTTTGAGTATCATCTCCACACCACTAAGACAGCCCAACAGTTGCAGCTGCACAATTTAAACAAAGTTTAACCATTTTGCGTAAAATCCAGCCATTAAGCCTTATCGATGAGAGAAACTAATATTTTGTCCAACCGGTCTATCAGAAACCCAAATTGATGAATGACTTCTTGTTACAATAATGAAACATTAATGATGTTTATAATTGAGGACCAACAAATCATACTTTGAGCAAATCAAATCTGAAGTTAAAATGGCGCTTTTCATTTTAAAGTCCGATAGTATCATTTAAGAAACTCAAGTTTCAGGTCTGATAAGTTCATGGGCTGCTTCCAATTCAATCAAACTTTGTGATTGATTACATCAAAGGCCAAAGGAGTTGCAAGATATAAGCTGAATACACCCCATATCATGTCAGAAAGTAGTCAAGATGACTTTCCCTAAAATGGAATGCATATCTTCGTCAGCATTGTTCATTTGAGAAAAATTCAAGCTCCTATATTAAGCTTAGATGACAGTGATGACGTGACATAATCAAAAGAAAAGCTTATCTTCAGGCAGAAAATTGTTTTAACAAAGGTAAAATACTTGTGTAGGGTCTATGAAATCTTATATCGGCGGGTGTTTAGTCTTGCATTAGTTGTATACCAGACAGATTTTGGATATTTATGCAAGGTTAAGAAACTCAAATAATATATTCAGGCTTGTTTTTTTTTTGATAAGGTCTTGGATTGTTTCAAATAGTATCAAAGTAGTAGACCTGAATCATGGCCCATATAGGCTATGAGATATATCAAGGCTCATGATGTTTGTGATTGGATTGGGACTTGAATACTCAGCCTTTTTGGGTAAGGTCCTAGGATGTTATAAGATCAATTGAATTTGGTGGAAAAGAATTTAAAGATGATCAAAAGCGTGTAATGTATTTAATTTAATGACACTTCATCATGGTTTAGTGGCACTTCCAAACACATGCCTCACCTGAATGATGAATTGATGCCCGGCTGGTTTATTGACCTAAAGAGTAACAGTATGACTTAAAAAGTTTACTATCTGAATATAATACTTTGGATCTCATGGTAGTCATAAAAGAGAATGTTTCAGCAATGAAACATAGCTGTGCTAACATCAGCAAATGATAAGGTAGGTTACCTACAGTCAGATCCACTATGGGAAATGATTACTTAAAAATGACAACCAATCTCATGATTCAGAAGAATTCTCAAAACCTTTGACCATGACAGCCATATAAACGAACCAGCAATAATGCGGAGCTCCAAATGGAAGGCTCAACTTCACTGTTTGTTTTAAGAAGACTGGTTATATGCATATGTGGAACAAGAGGACTTGCATCATACTGGTGATTTCTTTGTTCACAAAATCATATTGCAAAAGGAAAGGCATGATCATCCTTCTTGTTTAGCAGAAATTACTCTAAGACAGCCATGCATTTATGGGCATATGTTAATGCACAAGAAAGGGATTTATGCTTTCTATCTTCACAAAAGAACAAAAATAAAGGATAGCCTTAAATTAGACAGAGATGCTTACAAAAGGAAAAGGATATTTCTATCCATTTCAAATTCCACCTTCATAAAACAATTGCATTTATTTTATAGGTCCTCCAGATATGCAATTTACTTGCAATGAACAAAGAAAGAAGAGCATACCTCATTGAGGTTACCTAGATGTCCTATTCTGAACACTTTTCCTGCCACTTTGTTCAAGCCCAAACCCAAGCTTAAATTGTATCTCTTCCATCCCCTCCTAACAACCTCAGCACTGTCAATATAAGGTGGAACCACCACTGCAGTGACTGTGTCACTAAACCATTCCTCCTTCTGTGTGCAGTTCTTCAAGCCCCAAGCCTGAACAGCAAGTCTGCACATTCAAATTTTAACAAAAATAGAATATGGTCATTCAATTTTAAGAGCATCACTTGAGATGCAGAAGCCAGAGAATTTCATCAAATATAAGAGCATAGGATGATGATTCAGGAGTCAAAAAGATTTCAGATACATGTATACCTCTTTACATTTTACTTTTTCCCTAGCAACAAGAATAGATATTGTACTACAGATGGACTAAACCAAAGTGAAAAATATCTGATATGTGTTGACCTTGTTGCTTTCCCCAAACGGTTGTGCCTTGCAATCACATTATCAAGTCCTTCCTCAAATATAAGATCCAAAGATGCTCTGAGCCCATACAACAGTTGGATGGAAGGAGTATAGGGCCAATAGGTTCCCATTTTGTAGAACTTCAGGTAGTCATTCCAGTCAAAGAATACCCTTAGTGATTTGGCTGTCTTAGAGGCTTCCAGTGCTTTTGGGCTAGCACAGACAATGCCCATTCCAGTGGGCATCGAAAGAGCTTTCTGCGATCCAGTTAAAGCTACATCAACTCCCCATTCATCCATACGAAAGTCAAGGGCACATATTGATGACACACCATCAACAAGCAATAGTGCAGGATGCCTGTATTCATCTGCAGCGCCATATTGGTAGCATGAGAAGTTTAATTAGAAATATGAATTTCACCAGGGGAAGACTCACCAATTTGAGCAAACAACTAAGACTAAAATGAGTTGCAGAAACAGGACTGAAACCATGCATCTTTGCCTGATATTAATATATTATTTTAAGTCTAAACCAACATAAGAAAATGGCCTTTAGAATAATCTAAAGTTCTAAACTCTATTACTTCATTCCTGTGTTTGCTGACATTTAACACATGATAACTGAAATGTTTATACTTTATAACACTATAAACAAGAGTATGAATTTTAAACTATATTTATACCTTCATGGGGAAAAAACAATCCAAGACCATCACCTGGAATTCAAAAATTTCATGATAAATATAAAAGATTTGCATGCAAAGACAATAGGTTCTAACATAAGAGGGCCCAAATCATATAAATCCATGTTTCAGAAGGTCCAATCTACTCCACAACCTTCTCCTTCCCCTAAAAGTCATTGAAACCACCACACACCCCCTAAAACTTGTTATAAATCACTTTTCACCTGATTGGTTTTTGAAAGTAGAAACTAATATGCTCCCAATTTTCTCAACGCTTGTCAAGTCTGAGTTTAATGCTTTCTAATATTTGAACAATGAATATATGGCAAAAAAATGTACAAGTCACCCATATATGCATCAATCTTGGTGACTCCTAAATAACAATTGGAATGTTATGGTTTTGGTTTTCAGAGTTCTGCTGGGAACAGCAGCAGCAGCCCAAAACAAAAAAGAAAAAGAAAAAGAAGAGAGATATTTGGTCACCTAAGACAGGCAAAGGCTCTTGTTTAGACACAATCGTTGAAACCTCAAAACAAAAATTGTATTAAATGATGAACTAGTGTTCATAATCTTTCCACAAGCTATCAAAGACTTGAACATAACAAATCATTTTAGATAGTTTTCTTGCCAGTATCATGTCTTTGCTAAGAGATGCTGAATCACAAAGTGGTTACAGCTTTGCTGCCCATCAAGTCCAGATGTATTACAGAGTCTCCCTTAACCTTTCCTTTCTAGAAGTTCAATATCAAACTTGGTTATAAAACCATAAAACTTGCTTCTACATGCCTCACATTTTGAAATAAGCATTAAGCTTGTTGATCATGCTATATACAATTTTGGCAGCATTCTCAGTCAATAGAAATAAGTTGTCATTTTGATAAATGAAACTAGTAAGTTTATTACACTGCAAGCATCATGACTTAAGAATATAGAACATATCACTTAAGTGGGCAACAACATCAATAAACCATGAGGCATCGACATGATTTTAGATTAAGTGTGGATAAATCCTGTGCTTACCTAGCAAGTTCCTAACAGCTGCCAAATTATTGGTGACTCCAGTTGCTGTCTCATTGTGAACAATACAGATGGCCTTAATTGTATGACCACTGTCTCCTGCTAGTTTCATTGCGAGAATATCAAGATTGGCTCCTTGACCCCACTCACTTTCTATGACATCAACATCAAATTTGAGGCGTTGTTGTTGATCAATCCAGAGAAGACTGAATTGCCCAATAAGAAAAGATACAATTCTATCACCAGGTGATAATGTGTTTGTTAATGCAGTTTCCCAAGCTCCAGTACCTGGATGAAGACACCACATTATTACACATCGATTATGCTTGGTTATGAATAAAGATATTCCACTGAATAAGATGGACAAGATAATCTAAATACAGCCTTGTAAGAAAGTATAGTTATCATAAGATTATCCAAATAAATATATTCTGAACACACTTTTTTTTGGTGATGCGCATCCAAAATTCTTACCATTGAAACTGTATTTTATAATCTTTGATAGCAACAAGAGCATCGCATACTAAATGATGGTGAGCAATGTCATAATATAAACTGCAGTGACATGCTGGCACATATGATTTTATCCTACATTGTTGCATTAACAAATACAATTTGTGAGGATTTAGGCCTTTTGGCTTAGTTTGGACCTGTGTTTAGAATTCTAAATCAAAAGTTAAGCAAGAAAAATTAAAAGTTTCTGGTATGCATTATTGGCAATTTATCTTGACGTGCACATTTGGTTCCTGAAGTTTTTATAAAAGTTTGATGGAAAACAGTTTAACAAATTTACTAACAATGTTTTTCATGCAAGCTTTGAGAAGGAAATTTCAGGTTTTTGAATGGCTAGCATCAATGAGATCTTTTTAATGAAACTGAATAAAATAACCACCAATAGTTCTTAATGTTATGATTAATTTTTTAAGCACATCATAAAGAAAAGTAGCTGTATAATATAAATATAAGAATTTCTAAAACAATCAACCACTTATTAACTATAGATATCAATAAATTTAATAATCAATGAGATGCTTTTTGAAAGAAAGAAAAATGCATCGATATGTTAAGCGGGGAGCATCAATAATTTCAGAAGATTTCTGTTAATGGCAGATTGCTTTGTGAGGGTGATGTTCAGGTTAGAGCTAATCAAAGTTCACAATCTTGGTACTAGACCTTGTGTCGATACCATTTGGGTACAGTATTGGTACATCCGGTATGGAGTTGTTTTGACACATGGACACTTAGTACACCTCTCATACCGCGTGCCTGTTTGGTACTATATGGTACTAGCATGCCCAATATGCAACCGTACAAACTGGCACCACGTATATGGAGCTGATGTACTAGAGATGATAGTACTTTATAAGCTGGTCAAATCGCCCGTTTAGCTTTTTGGTGGAAAGCTGGCCATCTTGGAACAAATCATCAATCAACAACTTAGATCTTTATTTAAATTTCAGTTTATGTGGTATTACTACATGGATCTAAGTGATTAAGTGATTACTATTCTGATCTAAGTGATGGTAGGAGATTGAAGCACTGTAGTCTTGTAGCCCAAGTATGAACCTAGATAAATACGCTCTGGAGTCCTAGTTACAGTTTATGATTTCGTGGAAATTTGCTCCTCCTAAATAGTGTTTCCCTGATGTTATGTTTAGGAATTCTACAATGCCAAGAATTTTGTATAATTAACACAACATGACAGCACAGTGCTCCTTTACTTCTCAAAAATGGTTTACCCTAATAATATCAGCCAAAGCTCCCAATATTGGGAGAATCCTTTGGTACAGGTTGCATCATGTTGACTTCAAGCATTAGACAGTACCTAGTTAAAATATCAGACATTTCTAGTGAAGGCAGAGCATCAAATGGTGGAAAAGACAATGGCCCTTCTAATGAAACACTCATCTGCAGTATGTCACATTTTCATTCAGATGGAAGACAATCAACATTTAGTAGATTACATTGCAAACTTTCAAGTGGAAGAAGTTCAGAAGCCTAGATCTGTATGAGAGCACTAAAAGTTTCTATTGTCATTTGTAGCATGAATGAGACTACTTAACAGTGCTCATGGATGAAGCTTTTCCTGCAGAGCTTTCTGCAATTGTCCCATACAGACAGGACAGCTGGTAGTGACCACCCAGAAATGTTTGATACACTATGATAGGGAGCTCTGGGCATTTCAGACATAAATACTGCAATGAGTGTGCATTTCTAAATAGTTCCTATCTACAAAAGTCCTGAGTTAATAAAATAGTTTTTTAAAACTTACTACTATCTGTCCAATTGTCAGGTTATTTATCCTTTGTCAATTGCCAACCACCTTTGATGGAAAATCTGGCAACTTCCAAGGTAATAAAAAGAAGGAAAGACAGCTCTGATGAACTCGAAGATTCGATGCATCTCAAACTATGAAGGTGCAGTCTGTTTGAAAAATCTGAACATTGACTGATATTATCTATGACATATACAATAAGCATGGAAAGAATTACCTGTAGTGGGAATTAGAAAAGGAGTTCCACTTGTTGTCTTGAAGATCTTCTTAATATCCTCAAGAAGAGTCTTTGTCAATGCAGGCACAGCTGGGGACCTGTAGTCTTCGTTGTTCCGGTTCATGGCCCGAATCACAGGCTCCGGGATATTCGTCGGCCCCGGAACAAAGAGTTGGTTTCTCCCAGGCCCATATACATAATCCATCTCTTCTAGTATACTCAAGAGGGTAAGAGGTCAGTTATTTTTAATGTTTGCCAAGCTAAGCAGAGCTCCCCTGCAAGAAACCACAAAACCAAGAGTGTTTCTTTCCAGAGTAATGATTGTCAATCAGAATGCTAAATGGAGAACATGTGTTCATATACTAAAGGGTATGAAAGTGAGTCAGGCCTCAATTCAAGATTTAAATAATCTAAAACTCTCCAAGAACCTGACAAATAACAATTGATAAGCAAAAATATTGTTACTTTTGTCTATGAGGAGGACAAAAAAAAATAAAAAACTTGTGCTATGAAATCCCAGTATAAAAGAGCATCTAAAGTTGCAACCAACATCAAATGAGAGGAAGGGGACACATCACTGATAATTGAGAAACTCTACTGATTTGCAATAATTCGCCCACTATTGCACAGAATTATAAGTCCTAAATGTTTCGAAAAGCATTACACCAATGACCAAAAGGTTCCAAATCACAAAATCTACTAGTTTAAAAAAAACCATCTGGCAGAACCACTTGATGAAGCCAGACAAAAATATTAAAAAAAAAAGCCAAATTAATTACGAGAAAAATATGGATTCATCAGTTATAAATATGTAACTTATATCCTGCCACATGCAACGTAGAAAGAGCACCATAACTTTGATGAATCTGGAGCTTATAATGAAAACAACTGACTTTCAAAAGAACTATAATATTTCTTAAAGAAAGCATACGCATGTCCGAATTATTATTTTAAAAAAAAAATTGTTATTCGCTGACAACTGAACAAAACTGGACATATTCTAATCTAGATTTACTGAGAAAACGAGGAGAGAGATTACAAGAAGAATACCTTTGTCTCTCTCTCTCTTGCTCTTTTAGTTTGGTAGTCTTCTCCAAGCCATCCGCTGGAAAGCTTCTTGAGAGCTTCCGGTTTTGGTGAGCCACCAAGGGTGGTATAGATATAGGGAAAGACAAATGGGATGGGGGGCGGGAACCATGGGTTGGAGGGCGGCCAACGGTCGGCATCCGGATCCGACGTGGCAGATAAGAGAGCATGGAATCGTGCGGCGGAGAGAGGAGACCGCCAATTCACGCTTTTATGCCATTGATTTAATTTGAGTTGATTTAATTTTATTTATATTCTTCCAGGAGATGGGGATAAGAAAGCTGGGGAGGAGAGTTGCCATTTTTATTGCCATGTTAACGTGGAAGAATAAAATTGGCCAGATCTGAAATGACCTTAGTCGGTCTGATTATAAATTGAATCAGACAACCTAGTTGGCCGGATATGTAGCAAGCATTTAATAACCTAAATAAAATCGTAGTAATAATCTTAGATCATTAATGACCCTTATCCTATTATGCTCTAATTTTTAATGATCTCAGCCTAATATTTGATATGTTTTGTTCTAATGATTAAAAATCCTTTGATAACCCTACTTAATATATTTACTTTGCTATGAGAATTCAAGATTGTTGACTACGTCATATTAAAACTATCTCTAATATATTTTACCATGATAATGTTTCATTATTTCGTATTATTTATTATTATAATATTTAGATTAAATTCTAAGCAAAATAAAAAAAAAGATTTATATAGCCAATCTTAACTAATTTAGGAATAAGACTTTGTTATTGTTGTTGCTGCTATTGTTTAATATTTAAATAAAATCATAACATTAATATTTATAATATTATAGATAATATTATAATATAATCGTATAATATTAAATCATATTATATTAATATGAAAATAATAGTAAATATCTCTTTTTTTTAAAAAAAAGATAATAGGTGTTTTGGTCTATAAATCTTAGTTCAAGATCATCATTTTGGGATAATCTTAGATACTCAACCTCATGAGTGAGTATAGGATCACTAGATTGGATGATAATTCTAAAGATATATTAAAATCACTAATAGTTATAGTTGAATAATCCTAAACTAAATGCTCCCATAGCTCTACTACTGAGCTTTGCAATGCATATTCAAAAAGGAACATAGATGGCTTTGATGAGGAATGCAAATCAATTGGATTAGCCTGCCTATTATCTCAAACCAAGTTGAAAGGGTTCAAGCCTATTCCTCATCTAAGTTATTTTGAATGAGATTTGGATTGAAAATTATGATATGTTTCCTATGTAGTTTCAGTTTACATTGCTGAAAGATCCAATCCAAACTCAAATTGATTCGAAATTAATGCACTACATTGAGATTCTCCTCTCTACTTAGAAATTTCTAATCGAACCCTTTTACTCACTTGGGAATCCTCATGCTCCAAAATATTTAGAACCCGGTTTGATGGCTTGTTGCATGGTCATTGGAAGGTTTAGAGTTATATTTTCCTGTTTTTGTTTTTAATTTGAATAAATTTCTCAACAAGCCTCCAAAATCTTGTTCAAATGGTCATGCCAGGATGAAATTTCCATAGAGCATTTTAATAAATTTATTTTTCTATAAAAAAGACAATGTTTATTGAAAAGGTTTTATTTTTATTTCTTTTTATTTTGGGTGGTTGTTGAATGGGAAAAAAAAAAAGAAATGACATTTTATTTCATCGGCATATCCGATCATTTCATTGGTTGCATGGAAATTTGCTTAATAATATTGTGCATCAATGCTGTCCCTTCTCTTTAAACCACATTAAGTTGCCAAGGGTTCTTATATGAATTATCCATTCATTAAAATTACCACACCAAATGAAAACAAATAGAAGCAAATCACTCATACTCTGTGTTCTGTTTAAATTGTTTCATGACTGATCTCTTTCTGTCATGGTTGCTTCATTTGTTGCATTTTTTAGAAAATTCTTTTTTTAAAAAAAAGGGGGATCAGAAGATGCTCCCAGATTTCATAGAGTTAATGAAATGAAGAACAAAGATGGGAGGAGAAAGACATACAAAAACTACAAATAGTTTTTGGTGCTTGATAATACACCAACATAAGAGTTACAAACCAAACCCTCAAATAGAACAAGTATATGCAAGCCCTTTATTTCATTATTACATGAGCATAGGATCACAATCAACTGAAGAACTTGATGTGATGCTCCTATTATCTTCTGTAATAATTATAACTGATGAGTCTCCACTCTTCATTAGAAGCAGGTTTCACATAACCAGCAACAACAAAGTGCAGCAAGACTGCATGGAAAGAAGTTATATGAGTTAAATATTTTTTAGGTAGAACTAGAAGGAGACAGCATGTGTTAAATAAGAGATCAGAGATGTTATGAATATGAAAACAGTCTATCCAACATAAGTGAAGAATGCACTTCATATTTATAGGACTTGGCAGCCAATAATGCTTTTATTGGAAGACCTTCTCTAGCTACCCATCAAATTCAATGACATAGCAGACCTTTGGTCACAATAGACAACATGATGGTTTTATCCAACTGACAGTGTAGATTTAAGTGTAAGAAAATGAAGACTTCCATTATTTTCTTGAAAGATTAGGAGATATTCTGCAAAGCATGTGTGCATATAAATTTTTTTAGGGAAAAGAAGACCAAAGCCACCAGACATGCAAGCTAATTATTTTGAAGCAAATATCTCAGTATACAGTTATTAGCATCCAACAGAAAAGCAAAATCAAGACCTTTTGCCAAATATACTTGTTATCTTGCTTCTAAGTTTTTTCCAGATATTAGGCATGGTGCCTATAACTTCTAAAATCTAGCCATTAAACACAACTGCTCTAAAGTGAGAGCTTTTCTTTAACCAAGCTTCTAATGCAAATTTGGTGAGAACTGAATCTGATAATGTTATACAGAAAAAGCTGATCTAATATATATAACTAAAATTTAATTCTCCTATGACCCTCTTTCCTTTAGGCCAGCTCTGCTTTAGAGATTGGATATAATTTCATTATTCTATGCTTGCATAGAATGTTAGAGCATTAAGTACCTCTGAGCAGTAGTAACAAATCTTGCTTGGGTTTTTATCAGCAAAGAAAAATCTTCTCTTAAAAAAAAGAAGAAAAAAAAAATCAACAAAGAGAAATCTGAAATAAAATTATTTACCAGGTTTCTATGGGGAAAAGGATTTCATAAACCAACCATAGTAAGCAAATGAGTAAAGAGAGTATAAAAATGTTAGATCCACAACATGGTCATATTGTTTAGACAACAAACAACAGTATCATAAAACTATTAAAAGAACATATTATTCTTCACATGGTCATATGCTATAGTTAAGATTAAAATAATTTGCACATAAAAAAATTACTTGATGCTGTAGACATTTTTCGGTGAAAAAAATATAATTTCGAGAGATTTAAAGAAAATCAATTAGATTTTACATGTCCCCATGCCTAGCAGAGCCATCATGTGGTGGATGTGAAGGGTGAGTGCAACCGACTACAAAGTAGGTGGTGATCCACCACACTGATAAGTTCTTTCAGAACTGGCCAAAATCATTGCTCAAAACCTCACAAAAAAAAAAAAAAGAAAAGAAAACTGCTAAAATCTCCGCCATGGACTAGCAGTGTGTAAGCTCACCATCCTTCAATGAACCCTCTGTCGCCTCTCTTCTTGGTACGGGTAGGGCCTTGCTTGTTCTGCGGTGGCCCCGAATGATCAGTTGGGTACCCTTTCACAGTCAAAAAACAAAGCCTAAGATTAGTTGTAGAAGAAAAAAATTTAGATCTTCCACTCTTTGAGAGTATGTGGGCGTGTGTGATAGAGAGAGAGAGAAAAAGAGAGAGAGAGAGAGAGAGAGAGAGAGAGAGAGAGAGAGAAACCTGCTGGAGGTCTCTCCATGAAGGAAGTAGCAGAGAAGCAGCAGACAGTTGAGTTGTTTTTTGTGCCTCAAAGCCTGTTGTGAGCCAAGGTGTATATATAGATATGAACTTAACCAAACCTATGCATATATATATATATATACACACACACCAAACAAATATAATTATGATTTCTGAAAAGGGTTGTGTGAAAGGGAGTTATTCAGTGATTCTACATTCATCCTAGTGTCAAAACATACCCATGTTGAATGGCCATCCACTCTTCAAGCCTAAAGATTTCTTGGTAGTGAAGAAAGCTCAACCAGCCAGCAAATGACACTACCTTTGACATATAAAGCTTCCTTTATTAGTTGGTCGGCACGTAAAAGCCATCTCTCAAGATCAGGGATCCGATTCCCCTTTGATAATAAAAGGTGGTAGATTAGATGCCTTTCCCCATTGTTTTACAAATAAGAAAAGAGGATGTTCTGATACCCTCTACTTGACCCTTTCATACAAGTCCTTGGTTTCATGTCCGTGGGCTCTCAATGGATTTCTTCGAGAATTTTATAGATGGATGCTACGTGTATTCGAGAGTGCATAGATTGCCCACTCTCTCAAGTATATTCCATCTAGATAGCAAAGAATAGTCTAGAGTTATGCTTGCAATTAGATGGAGTAGTTTAATTACTTTGGCTGCATTTGATTCCATGTTAAAGGAGGGCCAAATAAAACAAAGGGTCCAGGTAAATTATTCCGCACCATAGGTGGAGCTGTTTGTTCTAGAGCACCGAAGTAAAACCATTTAGAATGGATTAACTTATTCTGCAACCAGTCTTTGTTAATTCAAAATGAGATAAGTTAGAATGTCACTCAGCTTGATCATGTCAGCAAGGATGATGATCATTCCAAAGTATCTCTCTTTCATAATTCAAACTCTGTATCATAGGTATGCTCTTATGGTGCCACAAACTACCTCTTGGTCTTCCTCAAGCATGCACTTCAAAAATAGACTAGCCATAATCCAAAAGAGAGTTTTATACAAGCATTCCCATGGATTTCTAAGCCATGTCATTGTCTCTCACCTGATCTCTCTCCTGAATTGTAGGCAATGGGGACTGCTCCCATGGTTGGACACCTTTCAGCTATAGAATGACTGCCGAAGAATCTTCTCCAAAAATGATGAAAATTGGCATGAAAACATCTCATTGCCGCTTGGAAGCCCTTCTCGGACACCTCTTACTTCGAATTCATTCACAAAGTGAAGCAAGACTTCAAAAGAGTTAGAAGGCCACCAGTCCTTGATGCTCTTCATAAGCTACTCAAGTGTTCGCGGTTGAGACGAGCAGTGGTTTACAAAGGGATAACCAGTGAATCAGCCATAAGAGTCAGCATTCTTGGGCTCTTCTTACAAAATTCAATTATCAGTTGGAGTTAACACGAAAGATTCACAAGAGTTGTTCGGTTATTACCCAGAACTGTGGTAGAATTTTTAGGTTCCCTTGCGAGCTAAAAATTTAGCTTGTCACCTGAACTGGGATTGTAAGCGAAAAAGTTAGATACTGCCTCCAATAAACTAAAATTCTAATTGCTCTTGTACCAAAAACTAACTACTTCACTTGGAAAGAATCAACAATATGTATTAGATTCAATAGAATAATTTATATAGAATTAACTTTATATACCCAAAAAAAAAAAAACACTATTGGAACAGCCCCATAGTATTTTAAATTTCATTACTTTGTATCAAAAATGAGATACAATAAAATACAAGTTCCAGAATTTCTCGCATGGTTTAGCACTGTTAAGTACCCTTAGAGCTTGACTAGGATTCAGCACAACCTAGAGCTTGACTTAGAAATTCAAACCCACATCATAAGATAGCCAAGATGAAAGCATGCATCAGTTGAATGTAGCGCTAAAAAGAATGCTCAGTTAGATAGAGACCCCAATTCGAATTCACTAAGCAGACACCCATTTCTCATAATTCAACATCCCATTAAACATTAATAAAATGAATGCTTTTTTTACCATGCTTTTACTGTGCATAAACAGTGCTATAAACAAATGCCTAAGAATATAAAGGGTTATAAGGGGTTGAAGGCATTTGAATAGAACTTTAAATGAATGAGGTAAAAGCTTGATTTTTGAAAAAAAAATTATAAAAAAGTACCTCAACTGCACTTTGAAAAGAATGACAACTTCGTATTAAAATATGATAGATTAAAACTTTGAATACAACAAATATCATGGGCTTAAAGAAAGTTTGAGATAGAGAGAGAGGAGGCAAGGGGGCTCTAATGCGACGGTCCATGGTCCATCAACTTCAGCATTTTGGGTGCAATTCACCACCAACAATATCCTCACGTTGCCCTGCTGGTGAGTAATGCCAGAATAAAACAATACAAAAGATTTCAACAATAGAATATTTTCTCAAATTAGTTTATTTGGGTTGAGTAAAAATAGATTCAAATCAAAACTGGATTAACTTACTAAACATAGATAATAAACAAGCCATGTTTCGGATTGATCCGTTGACTGGAAATTGATTTGTAATTGATCCAATTATTAAATGAATCAATTCATATGATACGACTGACTAGATCTATTTAATTTATCCAAATTAATTTTACTCTTTAAATTTTAATTATCAAGATTATTATTAAATTATTTTATGATTATTTTATAATTATAAATATATAATTATTTTATAAATAAATTAGTATTAGATAAATTACTTAAGTTACATATGTTAGATGAGGTAAAATCTGATTTTATGTGACGCAGATTAAAAATAGATCATGCATTTATATTAACCCAAATACGATCTAATTATTAAACAGATTACATTGATCGAGTTCAGTTCTAAATTTCTGCCATAATTAATAAATAAGCTAGGTTCAAAGAAATTTGAAATGATTTATTTATTATTATACTCTTAAATTAATATATCCATCCATCAAGTTCTGATGTAGATTTTTGTTATAATTAATAAATAAATTAAATTTGAAGAGGTTCGCAGTGGCCTATTTATTATTATACTCCTGAGTCGACACGATCCGTTCATGATTTGTCACCATCAGCTCAAGTGTCTCCGCTCATGAGTAACGTCAAAGGACACCAATCAAATATAGAATCCACGAGAGGCTGTCACTCCCATGGACAAATTCAGTGATTGGTGTGTTAATGAACTAAATTATTTTAGCTAGCAGTGTTAGCGACAGTAAGATCAACATAGACATTAACTAGCATTATGAAGTAGGCGCTTTTAACAATCAGGCCTGGTTGGACTTTGAGCTCGAGCTTCGAGCGTGGCCATGCCAAGCAAAGTGTTGACATGAGAGCACGCCGAAAACTAATGAGACCCCATTTTTAGGTCCAGGTCCAATTAGAATTTGCTCGAATCATAGTCCAGGCCTCGAGTCAGCCTGAGCCTATTTCCAACCGTACATACACGAGACAAACATCTAGGAACGTTCGTGTTATTCTGATGACAGACATCCAAAATATATAAAGAAAATGCAAATAAGATACAACTCTTTCATGCTTGCCTATATAGCAATCAAAATTTGATTCCATTTCAGCAGCCAGAATTATTGGCTCTACCAAAGATTGGCATCCATTCTGTGAAAAGATTTCCGAGAGAACCTAACCAGCCCTACAGCACACTAGAATTGAACAAGAAAGCACAGGACGCACCTGGAATCCTTCCATGCTAGATTAAATATTGAACAATTATCATTTCTTGAACAAAGGGGACATGTCAGTTCGAACAACAGATCGATATCATCCTCCAAAATGTACTAGTAAACCAAAAAGGACGATCAGCTATACAACTTTATCATAGCATATGGTTACAGTGCCAACACTGGCATGAAGAACCAAAAATTAACTAAAATTTTAATTTATCAGATTTGTTCAGTATATTCCAATGTGAAATATGGATACAATTTTGTTGATGTGAAGCAACATTCTTGAATACTTCAGCAACAACTAAAACATTCCTGCTGGTGTATATGGATTACCGAACTCACCCCGTCAAAATTTTTGAAGACCCTTCCTTTTTGCCTCTCGGGAGCAGCGGGCTTTAGTCAGCAGAGAATCCATGGATTATCTCTCTCACATGGTCACCATTTTCGTGACATAAGACTTTCTCCACATGGAACAGCAGCTTCAGACAGGTCGTTAAGACCATAAAATGGGATCGGCAAACCTTTATTTCCTCCGAAAAAAATGTGAGTAAATTTAGCTGCAAGGTGGCAGCCACCTGATGAAAGCAGCCTTGCCTTCACATACAACAAAATATCAGCCATCATGGTGACAGACTGTTATAGTTCTGACATGTGACCCGGTCCTGGGGGAAAACGGCCAGGATGTGCTCTACCAGGTCTTTCATTGCCAAATCGCCTCATCTCTGCCGGGCCCCAACCAAGAATCCCTGCAGAATTGCTCGGTTCAGGTATCCGGCTCCCATTGCTTACAATAGGCTGTTGATAGGGGGGCTGAGTTTGGAACTGGTTATCCATGCCTGTTCTTCTCCGACGCTTCCATGCTTCTGATTTTCCTAAGGTGTGATTCCTATGAAATGCTTCTGAAGGTTGGGATGGAAACTGATAAGGTCTTGGCCTTTTACGCAAATCATTGAATGGAGGGCATTGACTTGCATCAGTGTCCCTGTCAACGGGGCCTGGGGCAGAACTGCTGAGACGGGAGGGTCCTACACCCACTTCGGCTTGCTCCTCTTTAAGTTTAGAATATATCTCATGTAACCTTTCACCACTCAGATTGGAATAGGTGGAGACATAATTCCACAACCTCATTGTCATCCCTGTAAGGAATATGAATATTTTTTTCTATATAACTTGAAATATTAAATAATGTAAGATAGCTTAGTAACTCCTACATGGTTGTGTGTGTGTGTGTGTGTGTGTGAGAGAGAGAGAGAGAGAGAGAGAGAGAGAACTAGTATCTTCTAATAAATACCATGTCATTACAAGTACACTGGAGCAATCATCTAAAGAGCAAATGTACAATAGCATGCAGAGAGATTTCAAAATCATGCAATGTTTATGATGAAAATCTACTAAATCAGGTAGCATACAGACCACTCCTTATGGAAACAGCCAAAGACAACTATCTACAAGAAACATCATGCTGCCATAGTAGATTTTTTCTGCTTTATATAAAAAGCAAAAAAGAAGAAGAAACCTATACTGCAATAGTTAATATCACTACAGACTTCAGAAGGAAACAAAATCAGTATGCATTAAATGACATTGATATAACAACGTTACAAGATTGATAAAAAAAGCTTACGGGATTGTTTATAAGATACTTCATGCTGTTGAACAATCTCGTCAATCTTTCTTCCAATAAGTTGGAGGTATTTTCTAATTCTAGCAAGAACCTGAAGAAAGAACACGATGGAAAAAATTAATCATAACAGAGAAACAGAAAATCTTATTCCCAAAGTGACAAAAGAAGCAAAAAAAACAAAAATAATAGGACAAACCTTTTCCTTTGGAAGATCTAAACTGGTAGTCTGCAGCCTTTCTAGACGTTTCAATGTTTGCTCTTCCTCTTCCATGACATCTGCACACCATTCCATCCACTTTTCCTCCTTGAACTGCTGATACTTTTCCTGCTCAGACTCTGATATTTCACCTTCTTCTTTGACCTGGGGCTCTACTTTCCGGCGTCTCTGGAGATGTTCTCTGTTTGTTCTAGGATTCAGTTTAGGCAACTTAGAGGTTGCATCTTTTGATCGACTATTTGATGTTCTTGATACATTTTCTACTTCAGTCTTAGCAATCTTACGAGCCCCTTTGACTTTAGAGCCCTTTCCATTAACGCTAGCAAACTCCTAGAAAGAGAGGATATATTCAGTGAAGGTATACCCACCCAAGAAAAAAGTACACATTTTATGAAAGCAAGGTTTGCAATACCAGTGCATACCACCCTAAACTAGGCATGCTATATTGTATTGGTACTTAACTGATACTTGTAACAGGAGACGTACCAAGTGTGGGCATGCTGAACCAACCCTGGTGCTAGTATACTGATACTGTACCAAAACAACATGGTACTGTTATAGGATCTTAGCACCGAGAGTGCTCATTTTGAGTGAAAGTATACTGACACAGAAGTGCACTCCAAATGCATGCATACAGCCCATGAGACATGGACACAAATACATCAGTGTTCAATACACAAAAGTGACTCTACAGCAGGTTTAGATTTACTAATGAACGTACATGCATAACCAAACAACGAATACATCATTGTCCCCACAATAATAGCGTAAATATTTGATAGCCTCATTTTTAGTATATAGGCATGCGGATTTCCATCATGCATTTATGTTGATAAAGAAGTGCCAATGGGTCTTCTAGAATGCTCAAATATAGAAGGAACAGTATCACAACAGCTCAACAACCAAGTATGAAAAGGTTCATGCCTACGAAATTAACTAAATATTTTTACTAGGGCAGTGATTTGCACACCTTAAGTCACCATCACCAGTACCTGAAACTACGTAGCCATCACTGGCAGATATAAAATGGTTAAAGCAGGAGGATCTAAAATCCTGAAAACTTTCAATAACCTAGTATTGACTTAAGGGTTCCACTACAAATGTACAATTTATATTATGTCAACAAGAATAACAAATGTTACAACTAAACTGAAGCAAACAAGTTATCAAAAACAAGTTCCTCAGTTGGAGGATTCAAGAAAGCTCAAAGCAAACCAATCTGGAATAGAACCAGAATTCCCCTTACTATTAACCTTGCGTCACTTGACTATAAGCTTGGCCATGAATTATTTACCAAGCATTTTCTTCTCACACTTTCCAACTATGTTACTGATGAGGTCAAATCCCATCGGCCTCCAACTAGGTAGCACATGGCAGCCCATCCCCTGTCAAGCGTCGCTCACAATACGCTCGACAGGACAACATGGAGAAAACATGGCCGATAGATTGGTTAAAAGCATGCAATCGACAAAATAGAACAAGCACATCCTCCGACCAACTGATAAAGACACCAACCGCTTGTAGAGGGTGCTGCCCACGATAGCTTGTACCATCTCATTCAGAGATTGAGCCCAACATGATGAAACACATGGCTACAATCTCGACGATTAGCACAGTCCCATCACCAAATTCAGTAATTGTTTGTAAAAGAAAAGCTCGTTCAGGTTCAAGCAACACCTCAGCCAGACTACAGCTCCCGTTTTGCTCTAAAAAAACAAGAGAGCCAAGAGACCCCTTTCTCTCTTCTTCCACTATTATCCTCCTCATACATCCTAAGGCTACAAGGTCCATCCTTGGCCACTCTTACACCTCCCTACTGATTTGAGTGTCAGAAGGCCTTCGTCAGGAACCCCTCAGCACCCTTTACACTATTTCCATTATTATAGGTGTCCCACTCTAGTTGCTTGACCACTCCTTTTCAGCCACATCATCTCTCTCATCCCAGACTCATCAATCTCATCATCATCCCTATTAGTGTGTAGGGTCCCACCACTGTATCCCGACACCATCAGTTACCATTGGTTCCCCTCCTACATCTTTAAAGTATTCCTTTTTGCTACAGCACCATTAGATCTTCATCTATATATGCCCTTGACTTCTTAATCAATTCTCCACACTTTCTCCTTCATGTGCACGATGCCTACAGCTCTAATAGACTTCTAATTCTATCCTTCACATCTTTACCATATATCCATCCCAACATTCCCATGTCTATCATGTTCCAACTTATTTTCTTGAACCCTTATTACCGCCCAACATTCTAAGTCATACAACATTACAGGCTTTATTATCACTCTGTAAACATTTCCATCAAGCTGCTAAGATATGAGTCAAATAACAAGAGCACTAATCCTATAAATATGTCTTCTATTGTTTTGTATAACAGATAACAAAATATGAAGACTGATGACTTTACAGCATCTTGACCATGAATCTAGATTTTACAGCATGCTTTGATCATCAATCTAGATTGATACCTCATGTTCTTTTTCCATATTCGTTAAAATTGCAATCTGTATGCTATCTTTTAACATACAATCACAAATGAAACTAAAGCATGAACCAATGTCATAAATTGCAGCAATCACAAAAATGTTTTGGTTTTGGCCAAGCCCAACCAAAAACTAAATATTACATGGCAATTCAGTCATTTTGGATTAACTGATCATAAGCTGGCTCTGGCAAATTCCAAGGTTCTAGATTATTTTATCTGCAACTGAAACTGATCAACAGGGTCAAACTTGATGGATAACTTAATTGTAAAATTTCTGGATCAATTTTTCTTTCATCTAAATAACTATGATGATAATGTCGTTGTTACAATGCATTTTCTCAAAATCGAACACAAACTCTTGCATTGTTCTTAAGTATAACTGTAAACATTTCAGCTTGGGAGGTTCCTATTTTTGCAGTAGCAAATTTATAATATCTTTTCTATATTTTATGAAATTTCTGAATCAGTGAATGATTTTAAAAAATAAATTGGAACTGTTACTCTTTTCATGAAAAAAGAATTGAATAATGTGGGTTTCTTACACATTTTAACATGCATAAAGCCAATATCGTGCTACATTCCATACACAAATTTGAAAAGGAAATATGCACAGAATTAAAAAACATCTTTGAATGTTTATTCTGATAAAAAATGATATAAACATTATGATCTCTCAATACATATTTATGCACACAAGTTTCTCACCTTCTAATATTATTGTACTTTGCCATGAGCATATTCATTTTACTTCTGGAAGTTCAACCCTAAAATGTTTCTTTGAACATTCAAATCCCCAAACAGTACAGAAATTATGTCCAAGTAAACAAAATGCAACTATGGGAAACAATAACAATGATTTATTGGTTCATATATAATATTACAGCTCAATAACTATGGGAAACAAGCTGGAAGACATTCACCAGTTCATCAGTGCAACTGTAGTAAATTATGCCATAATAAATTAATATTGGTGAAGTTTCAAAATTATAGAAAGTCATCAAGCTATCCCATTAGACAGACCATACAACAACATAAGAAAAATACCTGTACAACTACAAGTAACATGCATGACATAACAGGAACATCATGATGTGGAGAAGAAAGTCAAGAACAGATGTCTTCTGATGAAACTCAGTAATACAAATCAAGCAAACAACTACCGGAATTACCTAAAGGTGCATGAAGAATAAGTGAAGAACAAACTGCACCACTGCTAAAAATGTGGGTCATTTCCATACAAGAGAAAAATTATGGTCACATTAGATTTAAGAGTGACACACCTTAGCCAGAAGAGCAGAAGCACGATTATCTAAGTTAGGAGCACGAGGTAAAAAAGTTTCCCGTTCCCCGAGAGTTACTGGAGCAATTTTCCTAGTAAGACCCAGCCTAGGGTCCAACCTTATCTTTTCCCAATTTCCATATCCATGACAGTGTATTCCAAGAAGCAACCTTGCATCATCAACTGATGGAATTTTGAACAGAAACATAACAGTTAATCAGCACAAGATGAATCACAATCAGGATTTACTTGAATAACAAGCATTTAATTGGGAGTTGAGATTTACCTGAATTCCAACCACAACTTTTGGACCACTGTGGACTTTTATGTTGTGTTATCAAACGAAATTGGGAAACTGGATCTTTGTATCGTCGAATGCGTTTTGCTAGAAGCTGAAGCTCTTCCACACGACCTAGTACTTCATATGCCTTTACAGATACACCAAAAAAATCCAATAGAGTTCCCTGCAGATAACATCAGAATAGCAAACTAAATGAACTGGCAATGTAACCAATTATCTACCTCATTTTCCTGTAAGAAAAAATAATGCATCACATCACTAACACATTATGGGACAAACCTTGACATCCATATTTCCTCCTCTAATTGCTTCTCGACAACCATCAATTAACAACTCAAATAACTCAATCTGGGTCTCAGGAGGAGCTGCTTCAATTATACCACCAACCTCAGCCACAATTAAGTCAATTTGGCTTGAGTTTCCAAACCTCTTAACCTAAAAAGAAAAAAAATAATAATAATAATCTTAGGAATAAGAATGATGAAAGAAAGACAAAAATATTTAAAAATAATAAGGCATAGTAACTGCGGATTCTCTAATCACCAAAAAAGTTAGATGCTGTAAGAAACATTTATTGGTTTAAATGCCAAATCAGAAGTTGTATAAAGCATCAACAATTACCTTATAAAGCATCAACAATTACCTTACATTCTAGCCTGTTTGCCCACCATTAAATCAAAAGTTGTATAAAGCATCAACAATTACCTTACATTCTAGCTTGTTTGCCCCACCATTAAGTCATGAAAAATAAACTAATAAAAAAGTGAATTTTTGATATCAAAATGTTGCAAAAGCAGGAGCAAAAAAATTACAGTTGGAAATTCGCATCCAGGAAATTAGAAAAATGATTTGAGAGGATAGTCAGCCAAATAACATCTAGGATACATAAGATCATACACATGTTGGACTTTACAGAAACTTATATAGAAGATGGATACAACAACAATACAACAAAGCCTTAATTCCAAACTAGTTGGAGCCGGCAACATCAATCTGTTTTCTCCATTCAGCTCTATTCTGAGTTATATTTTTTGTAAGATGCAAAAATTAAGTTTTTCTTTATCACTTCCTCCCATATGATTTTCGGTTTACATCTACCTTTTTTTTTCTCTACATATATCAAGTCACTCTTTCGCACAAGTGCATTTCTATGCCTACGTTGCACATGTCCAAACTATTTAAATCGTCATTCTCTTAATTTATCCTCGATTGGAGCTACCTCTATCTTTTTACGAATCGTTTTATTTCTTATTCTATCTTTTCTTGTATTACCACACATTGATCTTAACATTCTTATTTCCGCCACATTCATCCTATGTACGTGTATTTTTCTAATTGTCCAATATTCCATGCTATAAAGCATAAATGATCTTATGGCTGTCCTATAAAACTTTTCCTTCAACTTGACAGGCACTATACGATTATATAATATTTTAATTGCACTTCTCCATTTTATATAACCTGCTTTAATCCTATAGACAACATCATCCTCAATCTCTCCTTCTTTATAAATAATTGATCCTAAAGACCAAAAATGATCATTTTTAGTAACTTCATGGTCCTCAATTTGTACTCTACATTTATCTTCATTTTTAAAACATTTAGATTGTAATGCATTCGCCATAGTTCTAAGTTATGATTAACTTCAATCTCAGTTTCATCTACTAGTACCGTATCATCTGCAAATAACATGCACAATGAAATATCATCCTAAATATGTCTAATAAGCTCATTTATAACTAAAGTAAAAGGATGAAGATTAAGAACAGATCCCTGATGTAAGCCTATTGTAATAGAAAATTCACTAGTACTACAAACAATAGTTCTTACACTAGTAACTGTCTCATCATACATATCTTTTATTATATTAATATACCTAACAGGCACTTTTTTTTTAACACCCATCATAAGATTTTTCTCGAGACCCTATCAAATGCTTTCTTTAAATCAATAAAAATAATATGAATATTTTATTTCTTTACTTTATACATCTCCATTAATATTTTAAAGAGGAAAATAGCTTCTATGATTAACTTTTTTACCATAAAACAAATTGATTCTCTAATATTTTTTCAGTACATCTCAACTTATGTTCAATTACTCTCTCCTAAAGTTTCATAGTATGACTTATGAGTTTGATACCATGATAATTAGAGCAGTTTTGAATATCTCCTTTATTCTTATAAATTGGTATTATAATGTTCTTCCTCCATTCATTAGGCATCTTTTTAGTTTCTAAAATCCTATTAAATAAATTTGTCATCCACTTTACTCCAGCATCATTTCCAAAATTCTCTAGGAATCTTATCAAATCCTACAACTTTTTCAATTTTTATTTTTTTTATAGCATCATTTACTTCAAATATCTTAATTTTACAAGTATATACCATAACTTTATTCTCAATGAAGCTAATAGAGCATCCTAAATTATCTACATGATTTTCATTTAATAATTTATTAAAATAGCTTCTCCATCTTTTTTTAATCTCTTTCTCCTTAACTAAAACTTTTTTATCATCATCTTTAATGCATTTAACCTTAAACATATCTCTAGTTTTTTTGTCTCTTACTCTAACAATTCTATATGTCTTTCTTTCCATCTTTAATTTCTATCTTGTGATAAAATTCTTCATATGCCTTACATCTTGCCTCTTGTACCGTCTTTTTAACTTCTTTCTTAACCATTTTATAGTTTTCATATGCTTCTCCATTTTTACATTTAGATAGTTTTCTATAGCACTCTCTTTTAGCCTTAACTATTAATTGAACTTTCTCATTCCATTACTAAGTTTCCTTATCATATGGTCCTTTTGTTTTTGACTCTCCTAATAGCTCTATAGCTACTTTTCTAATACTATTAGCCATATCTTCACATATGATATTAATCTCTCCATTTATACTCCATTTTTCTTCTTTCATCACTTTATCTTTAAAAGTTATTAGTCTCTCTCCTTTCAAATTTCACCATCTAATCCTTGAATTCTTATACCTTGTAATCTTTTTCATCCATTTTTGACTACATACATTCATAATCATTAATCTATATTGTATAGCTAGATCAAATAGTAATAGCAACAAGGAAAAAAAATCAAAGATAAATGAATCGCACAGAATCAAGAGATGGCACATTTAGCATGATATGGTAGACAAGGCATCCAAGAGACTTAGTTGTCCACCCATTGCCGCTAACAGTGACCATCCCTCAATATTTAGAAAGTAGGTGTATAAGGAAACACATTCGGACTCTAGGTGAGACAAGACAAAAACCTTGAGATATTAAACCAGAGATTCATGACTAATAATGTAAGAAAAAGTTATGAAGATCATCAGATCTGGGACAGTGGTAGAAAAGAATGGCATAATTGTTGCATCTAGATTCAATATCTGCATCAGAATTCTGTAAGGATTTAAATTTGCTTATGTAATTAGGTTACAGGATCTAACATTGGGCAAACATTCACCGTTAAAACTGAGGCAAAAAAATTCAACAAAGTGGCCAAGGTTCACGGGTACCACCTTGTTTTGAGAATACGTAGAGCACAGTATATAAAAAACATATTCAACACACTTAAGTTTGTTATGTCAGAGCACAAAGAACAACATTTTTTTTCTTTTTTGAAGGGGAGAAGGCAGGAGGCATCAATGAATGTAAAATTCACACATATTTTTCCATTGTTAACTGAAAAAAAAAGGACTCGTGCATATCTCAGAAGGCATAAGGTGAAAATCATAAACATCAATTGAGCTTCTTTATGAAGTGCAATATTCTCATGCTATAGAAAGCCTTGCCCACGCCTCCGGTTATGACCCTAAGAAAGCCTCTGGTATGTTTTTCTAAACCACCATACTTACCTTGTCTTAGATGCTCATGACTTGAAGAATCTCCCTCTGTCACACACTGAGTTGGGTTAGAACCATTAAGGCAATAAGAACAATATCACTTTTCTCTCATCGAAGCTTTTAATACCAACCTACACCAGCTAGCATGGGGCATGCCATACCAATCTGGTACGGTACTGGAACAATACAGGGGCTTGGTGTGCTCCAGTGCTAACACATGGAACAGCTGATGTGCCAACTCTGGTAGTGTAACATATGTTGGTACAGGACAAACCATACCAACCTGACCGGTATTATTAAGCTACCACTACAGGATGAGACCAATACTAAAAAAATTGCTCTCATCTATTGTCAACACAGACAGGATATAACTTCCAAGATTCTCTCTCTCTCTCTCTTGAGGCTTTGTCATTCATCTATGAACCCCTCTCACCATCTTACTCTCCTCATATCACATATGTGCACCCCTCTGCAAGAGATAGCTATTCACTGATCTACTTCCTAGTCCCATCTATCAAATCGCATTTAGAACATGCCCAACAATTTATCATAACTTGAACTTTTGAGAAGAAATAAAGAAAATAACAAGAAAAGGTGCATTCATCTCAGAAAGAAGGATGTAGCATGAAGTATTATCTGATTAGTGTTTTAAAAAGGCACTTATGTATGCAGGCGATCAAGTGACAGTGGTATGGAAACGCATGTGAGTACATATGTTGCAGGCATTTTTAAATATTTAACAAAGACAAATACATTAATAGCAACAATAATAGTAGCAACATAAATAACTAACAATAATTACTTGCAACATAGCACCTAATACTTACATTTAAAAAAGAAAAAATAGCACCTAATACCTAACAGCAATAATTATAACATTCTCAACAGATTAAAATGATCATTAATACTTGCATTCAACCTCACCACAAGCCAAATCCAACCATTAACCAATTGAGCCTGATAATGCTAAGTGGGCATTCTATTCAGCCCACATATAACCTGGACAAATATTGTAACCACATAAAGAGTGCGGTGTGCTCAAGAAACCAGATCCGCATAGATGGCTGCATCCACCACTATATTTGGATACTTGTTACTAATATGAATTCACAAAAAATAGTGATTTCCTAGTAAAAAAGCAAATAGAAATAAACCATGTCAACAAATTCACAATGTCACCAACTGAATGGAAACAAACTATATTGCCTAGATATTGGTTATGGGTCTTTTATGACACTGGTGCAAAACATTAGAACAAGGTGTTCAGTTGTCCAAAACTACTAAAATACAATTCCATAATGTAGGCATATATAAGTTCTCTTCCCCTTCACACATCATCCAAAGTTTGACTTATTGAGTATCTGCCTCTCTAAATGTACAAATTGCATGCATGCATCCAGAATGAATTTCTTTATTCCTCTTAAAGTTCACCTGCCATATCTAACCATCAGGACTCAATTACTAAAAGTTCAAATATTGAACTCACCAATTCATTTATACACAATCAAAAGATCTCCAACATCTTGCTGTGCCACAGAGCAATATGTGCAAATTACTATCTCAGTGGAGAGGTGAGTTGGCACTTTACCCTAGCCCAATTTTCTTTAACAATTTGCAACGGGTAAAACTTGATAGGACTATGCTACATGCAGAAAAAGAAAAAAAAAAAAAAAAAGGGTACATATGCAAAATTTATAACTTTAAGGGATAAATATGCAATAAGACCTAGGATTCAATACCCAATGCCAACATCTCTCTAGGTCTAGTCTCGATTCTGTATGGTGCCTCAACGCTCCCAGCACTCAATACAGGCTAGCATCCTAAAATTTTACTGGGACACCCCAAACCCCTTTGTCTTTTTTTTAATTAATTATTTTTTGTTGGTTTTGATGACTTTTAAGATCTTTTTAGCCTCTTGAAATGATTTTTTTTGACCATTAAATACATACAGTGCCAAGATGCCCCTTCATGCAAGTTTTTTATTTTTTAGTTACTATTAATTTTTAATGATTTTAATTTTTTGTGACTAATCATGAAAACATGCAATATTTTTCTTTAAAAATTTACTTCTGTAATATTCAATAATTAATTTATTCCAAAAATAACATAATTTATACAAATAAAAATGGACATTAAAGGAAACTATAAAATCGTAGGTTGATTCCTACTATGCAACATAAACAGATTTTATTCTAAACAGAAAATTTTGGCATAATTCTCCATTATTTTTCTCAATTTTGGCTAAATAAATGGCGAAAGAAGGGAAGGTAATGACCATACTAGATATACAATAATCTAATGTAGAAAAAGCTAGATATAGGACCTCCCCCAAAGCACTTCCTTGACCACAAGAAAAGAGAGCTATGTACAAGGCCAGGTTGTCCACCTAGTAGCAGGTAACCAGGTAGTCTCATCCAGTACCAACCAAAACAACCACAACGTTCCAATTCTTCAATAAACAGATGTTCCAGCAACCTCATAGGTAACGTTTTCTTTGAGGAATGGTGTGGTACCAGCGGAATGCTCAGATACAAGAATCCTTGAATAAACCTAATATTGATGTGTGGGCATCTTTTGAGTGTAGAGAGGGGGAAGGGAGTTCTGCGAGAGAGAGGGAGAGGGATAGAATAGTGGAAGATGATCATAAGGAAGAAAAGGTCATGGTTTAAATAAGGGGGAGAAGGATAGCGGTGACCAAGGATCAACATCAAGACAATAAAGGACCACTAAGCAAATGGGATGATCCCTAGTTCATTGGGCTAGGGAATCGACAAGGGAAGTGATTCTGGAGAGATGGAAGATAAAGGTGTTAGGAAGAGAGAACAATGAATGGACATCTATATATATAGAGAAAGATAGGCTTGGCTACGTTTGAATGTAGTGAAGCTTAGATCCGATCATCTCCCCCATCCTTGGATCCACACAGTTCATGGATCATAAAGATGAAAAAAATGAAAAAGGTGGGATGGCTCCGAGATCCGTGTGAATCCAAGGATGAGGAAGTTGACCGAATTCTAAACATGGTTACATTCGAATATAGCCAAGTCTACCTATATATATATCTTAATGTACATGTCTAGAGACATCCATGTAAAAATCTAGGCATTACGAGTGTATGGCATTCATAAACATTATCATATATAGAACATACACATCAATAAATTGCTGTATAAAATCGAAGTGGCATTACTTGAAACGATCGAAGAAGTTCAACAATACTTGAAGTGATCTAACAACTTCATAACTGACTATGATAGATGTTCCAATAAAAATTAAAGATTTCTAAAAAAGAGCACAAGTTACCGCGCGGACAAAATGTGAAGCATCTTTCTTTGATAAATTTCCAAAGGACCACTCCCTCACTTGAGCAGCTGCTCCCTCAATCATTTTCCATGAATAGACTGAAGCATCTGCAGCTTTGCTTGAACGCTTGTGAGCTTTTTCTCGAGGCTCGACGGCCCTCTTTTTTCTCCTCGCACTTTTCTCAGTTTGGTTATTTTCAGCATAACTCTTGTTATTTCTTGCAGCACGTGGGGCTAATGCTTCCTACCACATGCACAAGATAAAAATGATACAAGTAAGTTCAACTCCTGCTGAAACATAAAAGTATCAGTAGTAGTTCAACAAAGAACACCCCATTATCAGTTTACTAATAAACAAATCAGAGGAAGACAACTATGATTGGATACATTAACACATCAGCCAAGGCATAAGTTCATACATCAGCTTGTTCCCCAGCTTCTGGTTGTATCAACCGACTCCAAAATGTCCCATCATCTTCAGCACTGCAGAAATTGGCAACCTGTAAAACAACAAAGCAAAAGTAGGATATCAGCAAATCATCATGCCATGCTCAACAAAAGACTTGACAAAGGAAACATACGGAAGCTCTAGTTTTTTGTATTAACTTTTTACCTTGAAAGCACTTAGCAATTCATTTCCAGACTCCCCATCAGCCCCCTTAGATTCAACTTTCTCAGCTCTCTCAAGAATTTCATCAATATCCATACTTTCAAGTCGTTTTTTGCTCTCTTCATCATTCTTATCTTCCTTAAACAATTCCTCTGCTCCAAACCTCAATATTGCAGAAAGTTCATTCTGCAGTAAGATAAGTGCATGGTGAAAATTTTGATTAATTCCCAATTAACACCTGTGTGAGCATATGAGAGATTTGCCAAACTGTTAAATGTACAGGCATGATTTTGATTCACCTTGTCAAACATAGAACTGCCTTTCTTTGTTTCTTTCTTCTCAAGCCTGCCCTCTGCATTTAGCTTCTGAATAACCAAGTGATCTAAAACCTGTAATGAAAAAGGAGTAAATTAAGAAGCTCACATGCAAACTTCATTTTGTGCAAACTTAATACTGGAAAAAAAAAAATTAACAAGACAATATTACCATCTTTTTTTTAGCACGCTCCAAGATGTCCTCCTCCACACTTTTGCTAGTAACAAATCGGTAGATGTTGACAACTTCTTGTTGTCCTATTCGATGTGCTCTACTCATTGCCTATAAGCAATAAATTAAAGATCAATTAAAAGAGCTACAGAGTGTTGTGCATGTATATCTCAAACACATCATTCAAATTGTAGTTGATTGACTGGCTAAAAATCTGCCTATGTGAAATCAATGAAAAAGTTATTAACAAGGAACAAAATATTCAACTAAACAAAGAGTGCACTGAGACACTTCAAACCTGCAAGTCATTTTGAGGATTCCAGTCTGAGTCAAATATTATAACAGTATCTGCAGTAGCAAGATTAATGCCCAGCCCACCAGCACGTGTTGAAAGGAGGAAACAGAAATCATCACTTCCAGGTGCATTAAAATGTTCCATAGCCTGGTGGCGCAGATCAGCCCTTGTACTGCCATCAAGCCTCTGAAATTGGAATCCTCTAAGGGATAAATACTCCGCAAGTATGTCCAACATCCTAACCATCTGCATGGCAGGGAAGACAGAAAACATAAAACATCCTTGTTTTGTATTTTTACTCTTCAACAAATAGAAATACGACTACTATACATCAAATAGAAATTATAGTTGACTACAATAAAATGCCCTCAGGCTAAATAGTGACCACATGTCTATGCCAGGAAAAGTGTCTCCTAAATTAGCAGAAAGCATGCTCAGGCATATTATCTAAATTGTTTTCATAAGGTCCGTGCTAAGATGTAATGTTCTCATAACTTTGTAAGTTCATTTATCATACTGCTATAATATGGCAAAAAGGACCAAAGTCCATTAATATATATTTGAGGAGAAAAATGAGTTTAATCACATTAGTTTGATGTTTTCATTTCATATTGAAATCAATTGATCATACTGACAAGTATTACCACAAAGAAGTGGTTTGCCCACAGGTCATTAAAATCCTAGTTGTTTTTAGCTCATCTCCAATGCAATACAAAATAAATATAAGTTTAGTGGTTGTTACCTTCTAAATAAACTTGATAAAATATATCAGGCAATGCAATGATAAGATTATGAAATGAGCAAAGAAAAAATCATCCATAATTTGCCATTCCTAAAAAAAAATTCTCCTCATCAGAAGGAAACAAGAGGCAAGTATTACATATAAACTGACAAGATGCTCCAACTACCTTAAAAGGTTCTGCCAATCTTCTTTCTCCAATTTTGAGACTTCGTGCCACTTAAAGGCATGGTTTTGAATTACTCCCTGCAAGCCGAAACTTGCTATAACTAAAGGATGAATATCAAACTATACACGATCTCCCTTTCTTTAAGGCTCTTGACGACAGCAATAATAAGTAGCACATTTTACTCTTTAAAAAACAATAAATAGCACATTTAAATATCCAAGTACATTTTTGAAGCATCCATAAAATTCCATAACTAACACAAGAGTTACTGATGAAATTACGTATGTCCATTTATTTTATCACCACAGATTTAATAATGGGCAATCTTAACAATAATGCAAAATTTGCAATACCCAATTCAATCCTCAGGCAATGCAGAGCCACCAGGGCATCACTAAAAGAGTGTCCAAACCATAATGAATGTGGACTTCCAAAAAAGCTACTTATCAGCAGACATTTACAAAAGATACCATAGCAATGAAATAAAAGAAGGGTGCAATTATTGCACAATTTTTTGTAAGCAGTGAGTGTCATCGGGATCTAAGCAGCTCATGGTGGCTATAGCATGCTTTGGATTTCTTGGGTACATAATAATTGTAAGTGTTCCAGCACAAAAGTCACAGGAAATCTCACCACCAGTACATATATAACGCAAATTTGTTTCCCCAAACAAATTAGAACAAAAAAGAAGCATAATAATTCCTTGAGTTGCTTTTAAAAAACATGTTGCAATATAGAACTCTTGTTTGCAAAGCACAGACAACAAACCAACCTGAGAGAATATTAAAACACGATGATTTGTCTCCCGCAGCCTAATAAGTAGTTTGTCAAGGATTACCAGCTTCCCACTGCTCAAAACTATGCGCTCCACTTTATTACTATCACTAGTGCTATTATCTCCACCATATCCATGATCCGCACTTTCAAACAAGAATGGATGATTGCAGCATTTCTTCAACTCAACAACAATATTCAAGAGTGAAACCTGGATGATTTTTGAAAAAAAATAAAAGTACCAAATCAACATTTTAGCTATTATAACATTTAATACAAGTTACATACTACAGTTATACAAGACAGACAGAAATTTATATTATATCAAACACATCTTTCTATGCTACTGAGAGGTGAGAAATGCTAGAAATAACTTATTCATTTACATGCACTTTATTTTATTTTTTGCTCTATTACCAAGAAAGTTGTTCATGGTTATCGGTGCCAAACAGATCACTGCACCGAAGAAAGAAATGTCTAGTTTTGGGGGGTTCTCATAATTTTTTAATCTTGATTTAAAGCAAAGGATGCTTGAATTCTGGTATACAATAACCAAAGTATCTGATTCTCTCATATATATTTAGCAATCGCAAATGCACTTTCCAATTCTATTAAGAAACATAAAACATGCTCAGGAATAGGGATGGTGATGGGGATGGAGAAATCTAATCCACATGGGAAACCGTCCTGATAGGAGCAGGTTTAAAGAGATTAAATACGGATGGAGGCGGGGATGGGAAGAATTTTTGAAAACCCATTGAGTTTGGGGACAAAGATGGGGACTAAGGTTTGCATCCTCAAACCCATCCCCAAAACCCAATCATTTTCTCTGAATATAAATATTGGGTTGGGCTCTTATATATTAAATTTAGGCTCTTAAATTTGGGCTTTTTAACCATCTTAAATGTCCATCAATTTATAATAGATTTTGGGCTTCAAACGAGGCTTTTTTATGCATTAGAAATAAACCTAAAGTTGACAACCCAATTCTAGAAACAAAATAAACAGGGAATGGGGATTCCCTACCGGGAATGAGGAACTGTGGGGATGATGATGGGGGAAATCAGTCCCTATTAGGGGAACGGGGCAAAGATGGGGTGCAGGGTCGAGGATGGGGAATGTACCCTCCGCCCTAAATCCGTCCTGCTGTCATTCCTATTCAGGAAACATTAGGAGTAAGCTATAAAATATAAAAGACCTTAATAGATGATGCAATCATTGCACTATACTCAGTGTTGTCAAAGACACACTTAAGGCGTAAGACATGAGGTGTCAAGGTTGAGCGCTTCTTATACCCTAAAGTGTGCCTAAGGTGTAAGGCACTAAGAGTTAGGTGCTTCTTATACTCTAAGCGAGACGCCTTCATATAGGCACACATGAGGCAAAAAAGGAACTTGCTTTTGATCTAATCTGAGGTGAAAAAAAAGCATGCCTTTCTTAATAAGCTATATTTGTAATATTTTTTTTAAAGCCTATCATTTTTATTAGATTGTGCTGACATTATGTTTATGATACACCATCCCATACACAATTATTCCTCTTACTCTATAAAAAAGCTAAAAATTGAAAGATAAAGAGATGGAACAACAAAAATTATGCTATAAGAAAAAACATCAAAGGAGTATAGATTCCAGCTAAGAAAGAGAAGGCTTTCTATTGAACTAATAGACTAAATATATTAGTATATTACTGTATGATTTTTGCATTTTTTCTATTATGTGTTATAAATCTTACTTATATAAATTATTTTACTATTTATTTCAAAAATATGTGCCTCACTTCACTCAAACGCACACCTGCACTTTACGCCTTGCCCTTAGGCTCCAAGAGCTTTTTGCGCTTAAGTGCACCTAGCACTTCTAATAACTTTGGTTATACTTGAAATCTGGCAAATAATCACTAAAGCATCTGATTATCTCTTATAAGTTTAGCCATCACAAACCCATCAGTTCGATCATAAAAACATGCTCAGGAAGCATCAGGACTAAGCCATAAAACATACAAGACATTACCATATAACGCAACCATCATATTGACTAGGCATACATTAAATTGTAACCTTTTTCTCAATCAATGAAAGACATCACTTAGATTATAATAAGATTCATCTCAGGACAATTATCTGTAAAAGAGATCTTAGCACTCAGCATAAACCAAAGAAAACATGGGGTACACCTATTACCATAATCAATTCAGGATTCAAAATTATTTGATGAGAAACAAAAGATGAACAAACAGGGAAACAGGTGGAAAAAAACAAAAAGGTTAAAAGAATACTCTGAAGTATTCACAAAAAATCATGACTTGTTAGTAAGAGCACCAAAAATTCATAGAAATGTGAAATTTCTGTTAGCAAAAACTTCAAAAAAAGTATTTGATAGAAATATTTCAGAATATCTGAAGAAATTTTCATAATAAGAGGATGCTTCTGTCACCACATGTATGGCACATTAAAGTAATACTAATAACATTAAATCCTACTACTTAGAGTTTGTAGAATCTAACTATCCAATACCAGTATCCATAATCATAGCAGCATATTACCAATACACAAGCAAAATTTGTTTATTGATTATTGAGAAAATACTGATCTTGCTTCCAATTTGAAGAACATACTTGATCATATAAGATAACAGAGATCTGGTTTAAGTACACCAAATAAAAGTAAAGTTCTCAAGATATAAGGACATACCTGATTCCCACGAACCCCTTTATTCAAATTGTGGAAATTGCGCTCCAGAATCCATTTGTAATACCTGTTAAATTGTGGATACGACAAAACTTACACACCCAGTAACAAAAGCAAAAATGAGTTACAACTAATTAATCAAAATCATAATTTAATGAAAGGGCTTACCGTTTCTGAAGAGGAGACATTTCTACCCTAAGAATGCGCTCAATTTTTGGAGGCAAGGACTTCTCAACATCCTTTATGACTCTCCGGAGAATGTGTGGTCTCAATTCCTTATGAAGATTAGCAAGCTAAAAACACATCCAAAGTGAGACTTCAGCGTGTGAAGAGAATTGCTCCATTCACATAAATATAAATCACATGGAAATGATAATGCAAGATAACTAATAAAATGATGTACCTCAATTTCATTAAAAGAACTTAAATTCTTGTAGTTCTCAACAAATTCATCCTTGTTATTAAACTTTACAGGATCAAGGAAATGTAGAAGGGCCCTGTCACCAATAAGAACAAAGACAAACTAAATTAACAATTTCAAGATGCAAATAGGATAATTAAAAAATAATGCTCTAAAAAATCACATAGGACCATAGAACTAATAGCAAACCAACAAAAAAACACAATAAAGCAAAACAACAGAACGCTAGAACTATATGATTGTCAATTACGAAAAGATAATGAGCTTACCATACCTCCAATTGTCATTACCAATATACTCAAAATGTCACAAATATAATCTCCATTTCTTTACCAAATCCATAAAGGTTTTCCTATCTTGCAAGTATCAAAGCATTTATAAATTCTATTTGCAATGAACCTTGACACATGCCGCGGTACTTTTGAGCAAGGTTTTCTGTACTTTTGCACAAAAAGTCCCTATTTTTGGCACTAGTAGTTCGTACGCTCTTGAGTAAACAGTGCATGATGGAACATCTCAGTCTTTCAGGTCTTCTACAAGATATTTCTTTTGCAACTACCTAGTTTGAGTGCTCATCATGGCTGAAAAAAGTTAAATAATCAACCTCCAACAAAGCTCAAAATCTTTAACTTGCATAGAAGGCCACATCCAAGGTCCAAGAACATATTACAATTGGCTCTCAATTTAAGATTAGCCCTCCATGAAGTCATGTCACTTTCCTGGTCTAGGAAACCTTTTAATGGATGCAAAAAAATGCCGAAGGATGGATACAAGAAAAGACATCCATCTTGAAGGCCCAATCATGAGACAAACAGCCAGCAACCATACTCAAGACCATGGTTTCAAGTTGCAGTGGGACCTCTCATGGGATGCTGAGACAGATTACCGTCCCAGGTGTTAGAATGGGACTGCCCTACCATCGTGTCAACTCCTAAAATCAACGCATCTTGGGACATCTCCTATCCCAAGGTGGGATGGTGGCACATCTTATTTCAGAAAAAATCAAGATTGGCCCTACCCCACAGGATTTAAAACCTTGCTCGAGACAAATCAGCAAAAAGGTTTCATTCAGAAACAAAGCATTACATCGTGTGTATCAACATCATCGTACATGGTATTGTAGATCAACATCAAAAATTGTTTTCATAGGAAATATCTCACAACACAATCAAGATGTTGAATCTTCATACCCGTGTAGCTGCCTAGCATAAACATGGTTACATTTACTTGTACTGACAAATAAAAGCATCAAGTACCACAGGATGATGAAAATATATAGCCTTATCTTTTATTACCATGCATATATAAAACGGCTACACACAACACACACACCCCTTTAATGCACCTTGAATCTTCTATCAACAATTTGCATGTAATAATGAAATAAGAACTTTCAAGGACTTCAAAGTAGGTTTCTGCAAGGGATTCAAGTTCCACCCTTTCTATTATAGTCTTTTACAATAATTTGGGTCCAGATATCCATTCAGGGTCCTTAGGTTGTTGAATGAAATATATATATATATATATATATATATATATATCTGGATCAAGATGTCCCCCAAACTCTTCAAGCCAACACTTGGAGGTTTTATGATAGAAAATTAAAGAAACAGTACAAAAAAAGGAGCATAACTCACAATTAACCTTCAATCTGAATGCATCAATACTCAATGCGAAAAAACAGAAATGTATAGATCAGACAATAGTGGACTCAGGAAACAAAGAAAATATCAACAACAGATAGTGATACAGAGAATATGGTATTTGGACAATAACATATAACATGAAAGTCAACTACATAATGATGCCTCAATTTTTTACTTCTACCATCACTCCTCACAAGTTTTGTCAAGTGTGGCAAAGGTCTCACAAAATCCATTTCACCAATTCTATTCATCCAAATAGGCACTAGAAGAAGGCTCTCTACTAGATGTGCGCATACAAAGTTCAAGGTAAGCACATTGTCTATCTTCCATAATGCACTTATGAAACCCAAGGTCTGCATAACCAGTACTGAGATCCATACCAATACATCACCAATTTGATACAGTACGGATCAATATGGTATGATACGCACCCCATATCAAAACTAGATGCCCATTTTTTTCTCTCTTAACTATAATACCACTCAGTACCGGATGGTACGGATTGATATAGGGTGGCTCAACTCGTTTCGGACCAAATTGAAGCTCAGTACCATACCAGTACCTTATTGATACGCTAGAGTATGATCGGTATGGCAGACCTTGCATCCAATCCATACACAAACGGGTCGAATCGGATATCGAACCCGAACTCGGGCCATTCAAACATCAAACCCAAACTGATGTAGAGCACTAAACCATTCCAACTTCCAGCTGGTATGGTTCAATTCATCCTGAATCAACCAGTTTGGTACAATTCACCAAAGCTTGGTTGGTTGAGAAAGAGGATAATCTAAGTGCAACATTCACTTTTCCAAAATTTTCAATTACATGTACAAAGTAGGAAAAAAAAAAGACATCTTTGTCATTGTACAGAAAACGAGCCATGGTAAAATTAAAATTCTTAAAAAAAAATCGAATTAGCATGTCGTGGTGTGACAATAGGGAAATAGATCCATCAAACAAAAGGGTCTTTTCATGGTTTGGAAAATAGAGAAGCTTTCCTAATGCCATGGTAAAATTAGAGGGACATCGCAGAAAAGAAAATCAAGAGTCCTTACACAAAAAGAGCATGGAGAATCAACCCACTAAGATAACAATGAATGAATCCTGAACTATATGGACAGCATGTTAGAACATGAAAAGAACACAAAAAATGCCTTCATATTGCAAAGCCATCGTTCTCATCCTAGTAATAACAAATTGAAAAAGTAAATTCTTTAAGGCAACCACATCTTGTAAGCAGTACAAGAAACCTTGAAAAGCTTACATAAGCATTTGCAACTTATCAAAATTTACAAATAAGAACTTCAAGAGAGAACAATCACCATAGCTCCTCAACGCTGTTCTGCAGTGGGGTACCAGTGATAAGAAGCTTGTTTTTGGTGCTGAATTCCTGTGTCAAAATAAAACTTGTTCGATTTATATAAAAGCAACTCTAGACTAGAATTAAGTAGAGCATGTAAAGCACAATCAAGATAGTTCAGCAAGCATGGAGGATCCATGACATACCGAAAGAGTCATATACAATGACGCTTCACTATTCTTCAATCTATGAGCCTCATCAACCATAAGATAGTTCCACTTAATCTTAGATAGCACAGCTTTATCCTTCAATATCACTTCATATGTTGTCAACAATGTATTGAATTTTATATGTCTGCCACTCTTATTGTTTGTGTAGAACTCATACTGTTGACATATCTGCTTTCAGAAAATAATATAAATCATGCACAAGACAGGAAATTCAACAATTAAAACATAAGAGCCAATGACACCATGAGAATTTATAGCATGAAGATTTAAGAGTGATAGGGAACATTGATGGTACAAAAACCACATGTCCCAATGTTCTTACAGAGCATAGGCTGCACTCCATCATTACTAACTATAAGACCCCTTCGTCTAACATGTAATAAAACCAAACATCTCTCTTACATGTGGCACATGACAATTTTGCTAACATGCACGTGCAGCCAAATGACCATGGGCTTTGTTGCTTAGTGTAATGTCCTGGCCAACAGCACACTTGCTAGGGTTGAACCCGCTACTCCCATAAGTTAGCCAACTTACAAACAGCTTAGGTCAACATGCCAGGAATAGAATAAAAAATGAGTTTTGTCTAATAAATGCAAGGGCTTTAGCCACCTTACATGGAAGATTAGCTATTAAAGCTAGTAAACAAGCATGCACAAAATCCACTTATAGATGGTTCTCTTATCTCTCATCAAAATTCCATAGATATATCTTTCAACAAATATTCGCTGCACACAAGTGCAGACAGAGATACCCCCAAAAAAACATGCCCCTGTGCGCGCACACAGATAGAGAAGGGGAGATAGAGGGGGGAGAGAGAGTTGTAAAGTATCCAAGAAAATGCCTGAACATGGTTTGATTTTTCTCCCTACTTCATGTAATTCTATCCGACCCTACTGTTTTACCTCCAGACATCTCTTTAAAAGTTATCTTGCATTAACTATCCTAAAGTGCTCAATGGATGAAATGTATATACATCCACCAATTAACCTTTAGCATAAGCCCCCATTTTAACTTTGGCCATAGAAAAGATCTCCTTCAAAGCAAATAAGAATAAAGAATTGATGAATTGATGACATTCCAAAAAAATGATGAATTGATAAAAAAGGGTGGCCTAGCGCACGCATGCAGTCATGCCATTGTGGGGTTAAATGTACACAATTTTACCTCCATGTACAAAGAGGTTGTTTCCGTATATAAATGGATAACTTATATCATACACCAATATAACTCCAACAAGGGTACAAAATGACAAACTAATCATCAGTTTCACCAGACTGAACAAGCTCAGGAAGCATTTTACAGTTTAATATATTACTCATTTAATAAAATTTAACTTTATTAATTACAAGACACCTACTCTTCCAATGATTACCCCTATATACTGTACATAGACCTTAAATAATGTGAAAGACAAACAGGACTTACCTCCCTGCTAGCACGATTTCCGACATAAACAATAATATTCATTTCAGGAAGCCACTTTCTGAATTCTCTAGCCCAGTTTGACATTGTCGAGAGTGGAACAACAACAAGAAAGGGCCCATGGATTTGTTGAGCGTTCTGCAACAAGAATGGACAGACTACATTAATGAAAACAAAATAATGGGATTACAGAAGAGAACATATTAAAAGGACAACAAGTAACAAACCTGCAGAAAGCCTAACATTGAAACTGACTGGATAGTTTTACCAAGACCCATTTCATCAGCTAAAATGACATTTGTATCATTCCTCCAGCTGTGCTACAAAATGGCCATGTTTAAGCATACTAGAAACAGGCCAACTAATACAACATGGGGAAACAATTGGTTTGCAAAGGAATATTCTAACAAAAGGAAGTGATAACAAACCTGTTAACCAGAAAATTCAAGCCCTCCAGTTGATAATCACGAAGTTTACCTCCTTTGAGCCATTCAGGTTGCTCATCAAGCTTTCGCAAACTAGCTGAAAATGACGAAGAAATCCAAATAACATCTCTAATACAATTATATATAAAATGAGGTAGCAGTTGAGAAATAGCAAGAAAAGAAGGCCGGCGAACTCGACAGACCAAGCTACAGGAGAGACCCACAAAATTTTATGTTAAATGACTTCATATAGACAATGAAAAAAAGGACATAATGACAGAATAATTGAATAGTGAAGAATTCACAAAACACAGAGCAAGCTAGGCCCATAAAGATAGAATGAGAGATTGCAACGGAATTTAAAATTTCAATTTTTAGAACCTATCTATGGAAAATTGGAAAATGGCAGTTACATAAAATTGAACAAATAAAAAATATATGAGTAGTATTTTGGTTGGAAAGCAAATATGAGAAGGCACAAAGAGAGATGAAACAAGCTAATCTTCCAGGGAAAACTGCCACTAATCAGCTAAGGATCTCCTTTACAAAGGTTTCAACACATCTATTGGACTCTGGTACCAAAAAAAAAAAAAAAAAAAGAAGAAGCCATGTTAAAGGGAATGACCTTCTCAATCTTCTCTTTGTTGGACCATTGAATAATAATCACTAAAATGACACCCACGCACATAAACAAACAAAAAGAAGAAGAAGAAGAAGAAGAAGGAGAAAAGAAACAACTAGGAGCTTAAGTTGAAAACAATTGCAACAGATGATAGCCCGTTCTGGTGATGATCATGACACATTATCTAGTTTATATAACTAAGATGATATAAATCATGGTTTCAAATCTGACCCGTGAGATACAAAATGGGTTGCCATTCCAAGTGTCAAGACGGGACCATCCGCCATCGTCCCAGTATCCCAATCGACACATCATCCCCCATCCCAAGTGTTGAGAAAGGGTGGAACAGCAATATATCCCATTTCATGGAAAAAACAAGATGGCCCATCCTACAGAATTTAAAATCTTGATGGAAAAGGCCTTTGCAAAAGGAAAAATGCATAAGTTCATAAATTTTAAACAACAAAATTAAATATTACACACAAATTTGCAGCCACACATATCAATTAAATTCTTATTTCAAGATTTTTCCTTCTTCATAGTGGTGCATGAAATCAAGAAACAACATAAACAGTTATATTCCAAGTTCAGCTTATCACGTAGGACTGAGAACAAAACATAATGAATATGTGTAGAGATTACACGAGACCTTTGCTTTTCTTCCGCTGGAAGTCAACCATCTTTCCTTGCACAGTCATGGCTGCCTCACGAGCCTGCTAAAGTACATATTAGAAGTTACATATGCACAGCAATCAAAATCCCTGATGCTCAAACACTGAATGCTAAAGCGATATATCTAAAACCTCAAATAAGCATATGCTGATATGTAAAATTACATTAGGAAATCATAATATCGAAACATAAGACTGGAAATGGTCCTAGGTCAAGCCAGTTTCAGGACTGGCTTCAAGCCAAATTTTTATAGATTCAGGTCAGGCCAAGAGCCTAAAACACCATGTCCAGATGGACTTCAGGCCATGTTTGAGCAGCCTCTGGCCCATCCCCAGCCTGTGCAGAAGCCCAGCAAATAATACGGTATATTAAAAAATATGTATAATAGATATACAAGCATATTTATTAATCCTGACCATCCACTAAATGGATATCTAGAATTTAAGCTTAACCACTCTTTCCTCACACCAAACCATTCGCAGCAGTATCCCCCTCCACCCTTTGATCTCTATTCTCCTTCCCTTCTGACTGCCTCCTATGCCCAGCCTCCAGCCCCATTATCCATCCATGCCTGCTACCTTTGCTCCCATGCCCTCGGCAACCCTCAAGACTGCTTGCATCCAACCTACCATCCCCTCTCTCCAAAGGAATGGAACAATGTAGAGATGCAGTGTCCTTGGTCATATAATAGGGTACTACAGGGATGCCTCCCCACAAGAATGAGACAGGATGCCAATGGCCTAACTCCACCTTCATCTTCCACGTCATCCAAATCAGGAACTACAATCTCGCCATCCTCACTAATACTTCCATGACTCCACCACTTCATCTCCCATATTCATAAAAGAAATCTTGAGTTTGAAAGGTCATACAATGGATAGAAGTAGGGTTTAAGAGGAGGAAGGGGATGGTGAAAGAAGAGATGAAATGGCTAAGCTTCAGGCCTCTTCAATATCTGGGCTCGAACTTGGGCTCAAGCTAGGCTGGGCATGACCTTCTGAAAAATGGCCAGGCTTAGTTTTAGCTGAAGGCTAAAATAGATTAGTTCTGGCAGTGCTTTTCCCAGCCCTATCTCTTTATGGCTCCATAATACAAAGCCCCGTGTTATGTCCATATTGTTCACTATCTGTCTTTACTCAAGTTGCTAAAATAAGATGATAGCTGGACTCCCTTTCATGAGATACATTCTATTGGTTTTTACCTCTCCAAAAATTTTCTGGACAGATAATTAAAGAATGTGGGTATATAATAGAAAACGTGGGTTTACAAGCCCTATACGAAAATATCATTGAGCCTCAAGACCTGTACATCTACCTTTAACTATTCAAACCTAAAGCATCACATGCATTTCCATATGCATATTATTCTTCAGAAATTCATGTTCTATCAACAACTATTCAAGCAACTGTCTAACATAAAAACAATCTACTCATTCTTCAAAAATTTCAACATCCATTTATCTAATCTTAACCTTTACCCAAAAACATAAAAATAAAAATCCATTGCACAAACAACATTAACTAACACATAAATACTAACATGAACTTCAGGAACACAGACACAACTGGATAAAGCACAGTAGCATGGATGGCAATGGTGTACACAAAGTTAATATATGATATATAGAAATTAATGACTCCCAATAGTTTTAACCAAGTTATAATAACATTCAGGAAATATAAGAAAAAACAACAGACAACAAAGGAATTTTTTTGCATATATACACTTGCCGTTCCAAATCTCCATCTCTATCTTATCCCTTAAGTAGCTAATGCCGATGGATGGATGTACGGAGGGATGGATGGATGCACATGAAGGGATGAATCTATGAATGTGGTCCTTGAATTAAATAGAAACCATCAAACCTAAAAAATATTAGTGCATGAAAATAGCATGATGGTATCGCATAAGAAAAATAATAAAGCACATAACTTGAAAAGAGTAAAATAGATCAAGAAAAAGAAAACATAGGAAAGAACACATTTACAAATTTGAATTAAATTTATATAGTAGCTCAACAAAGCTCTCCAAATATTCCAGATTATACTCATCCACTAAATACCAACAATATGGTTAAATTGGAGAAGCTCATAACAACTGAAAATTTGAAAACTCAGACATTTTATAAAAAAAGAAGGGCAAAAGGACTTGCTATAGGTTCTGCATGGTTAGACTCACAAAATAGTTGACCAAGGATTGGATTCTAGAAAATTAAAAAATCAGAAGCAAAGGTAAAATAGGTAAACAAATAACTTTTAGAGCAATCAAGATTACACTTCTTACAAAATGTGACAAAGAAATTGTTTTTATGTCACAGACTGATAAAAGGCGATAAACTCAGCTACAGTCATAAGAAATGTAGCTGAAGTGTCATACCCAGGTACCTAATATTTAGACAGCCAGAAAATATATCTACTTGCCAGATGCATTAAACCATGCATTTAATCCAGAGGAGAAAGGAAAGAAAAAGAAACTATGTTTGTGACACAGTCCACATTAAGAACTAATATTACCTTGTATTCATCTATTGCATCCTGAGCAAATGCAATATCAGTGTCCTTTTCCCTGCAACAAAATAGAGGAATATCAATTGATTATCAACAACATATAACCACAAAGAACGATGTATGAACTTGAATATGCTATGATCAATTAAAATTAAAGATGAGGCTAGCACATAAGATAATAATGTTCCTAGAGAAAAATTTATCCCTACATTCTGAAGCTAATAATTCACCAAACCCAATGTCTGCATCTAAAAAACATCCACAAGCCTGTTCTTAAGAGTACACAATGTTAGTTAGCCCAGTTAATTGAATTGAATACATACCTCAACAGAATAACCTCTCACCAGTAAAAACAACCACAATGTTTTTCTAAATAATTCTAAAAGTTTCTGCTGATGACTCGATTGAAAATCCCAACAAGCAAGGTTTAAGAATAACAAGTATTAAGCCTTGTACCGGTATTTTCTTGGAATGGTTCAGTACTACGAGGGTACCATCCCACCTCTTGAGATAGTACCACATTCCAATACAATATTGGGATGCAATTTTTTCCTTTCTAAAACTCTTCCTCCCCACTTCTTTTTCTTTGTTTCTGTCCAAACTAGGCTTGGTACCGGCATGAAACATTCTTTGTATGACCTTAATGAATTTCTTTCTTGGCAAGCAGAGGATGATAAGGTAAAGAATGTTCAAGTTCAACCTCCATGGTCATGTCATTAATGACCAAATCTTTTCACACCTCCATTGCATTACATTAAACTCTGTGCACACTGCAAGTCTACATGCTCTTAACTTAGATATTAGTTAACAGATATTAACTAATGTCCTTTCAATTTGTCATCAAATTGAGAGAAGGACAATTTAAATAGCTTGGATATTCACAACATAAACCTAAGGATGCACTAATGCAGAGGAATGATTTGCTACATGTAAAAGAAAAAGAGATAAAGGTAAACCAAAAATTACATAAGAAGAAATAATAAATAAAGATTTGATATCTTCGCATCTTACAGAAAATATAACTCTAAACCAAACAAAATGACAAAAAAGACTCAGGCAACCATCCCCAACTAGCTTGAGATCAGGGCTTTGTAGTTGTTGGTGGTGCTGGTAGTGGTGGTGGTGTTGTTTTTGTTTCTACGTAGAATTAGATTGTTGAATCAATAGCATAGTGCATGTCTGCTTGCAAGAGAATCTTTCAAAAAAAATGAAAAATAAGAATTTTTCTAGGAAAAGGAAATGAATCAGAGATTTAGAGACAAGGTTTCCATACTTGTCAATTTCCTAGTGAAACAAACAAATAGAAAACTAGAATTTCCAAGAACAGTAAGTTTTCCAGGTTTTCCTTGCAACAAACAAGCCCTTGAAGAAAAATCTTAGGGTGATGTGAAATTTTGAGCATGCAGGATTTAAATTACAAAGCCCAAAGCCTTATTCCAACTATTGAACAACTTGTTCGCTCATTTCAATCTTACAACGTTCTTTCATTAACATGAACTTCCATATAGGCACTGCCGAGAAGCCTCCAATAATGCAAACTCCTGAAAAACACAAAGTTATCACCCCTTGCAGCACGAAGCTACATATTCCACTGCTTTGAGTTCTTACATTCTTTGCCTTTCCACATTCAGCCAACTCATAACTGTGCTAACAACGTGTTCACTGTTACAAGAAGGGATACACCACTCCTGTTAATTTCCGAGCCTTATGCCCCATTTTGTTTGCTCAGAAAATGCAAATGTATTCCTTTGACACGACAGTAAATTCTTCATTATCTTGTATTTTTTAAACTCTTAATGGCTAAATCTCACTACTCTCCTGCACATATCACAACTTTCTCTGCAGTATTCATTTTTTTCAATTATTCATCTTAACATAATTTTTCCTCACAAACAAATAGAAGTGCAAAATATTAATGGACAGATCAAGTGGTGCATTAATATATTCAATTCAAAGCATGTGCCCAAGGAGCACAAGGTCTGTTAAGCAGCATTCAAAGAAGTTGATTATAATTACATCATAAACCTGAACATGCAATTTCCCTATTAAAATACTGGCATGCTCTCACAGATGTTAGTATCTCTTGTTCATGTGCACTAAGGAAGATCTTTTCACTCTTTAAGTACACAACAATTCAATTCACTTTTAGTCCCTCTAATTCCAAAATTAATCAGGTATTCACAATCAATTAATCATGCCATGACATTCATAGGTGCCCCTACCAAGCTAACTAAAAGATACTCTTATTTGAATGAATCTTCTTACACGCCAGCTCATTTCATGCAATAATCTATCCAAGGCCAATATTCTCCCCCTGCTTTGTCATGCAACAAACTAACCTTCTGTATCACAACTCTATAAATATCATATCCAATGTTCAAAAAGGCAGAGGAGTTCAAAGTCTTAATGACACATGGCCTAGACATTAACGGGTTCGGTAATTGGCGTAAGCCTCATTGATTTTTCCAAGAAGAATAGAAACATAAGAATAATAATTTGACAATAAGAAAGTAAAGGATGTGGGAATTCCATTTGAACTTAATAGGGATAATTGATATTTATCATGCATCCCATACATCAAATGAGCACAAATATTAATTGCAAATGTACAATAACATGACATTCCGTACCTACACAAGAAACTTGACTCTAGAGAACTCATCATGGGAAAATGATAAAAATAGGCAAAAAATACTTGTTCCCCTGTATTTGGTTGTGGATTTATCAAGTTCTAAATTGAATGCCTCCAATTGGCATAATTTAGAACTACAATGCATGCACTCATATGAAGCACCGAATGTGGCACCTATCCTTACATTTTGTAATCCTCACAGTGAGCAGATTAATACAAGAAGCACAGCTGAGAAGACTCGTCAATACTACCAGATAAAGGTAGCAAATGGTGCTAACATGCTGGATGATGATTTTGGCATAAAATATTGTGAATCTACAGGGTTTTAAATGAGAATACTAGGCAATTTCTCTCATTATAATAAAATTAGGCACAAAATATACCAGGTTGCTTCAGCATAAGATAGCCCTTGCCACTTGACTAAATACTCAGGTACCACATCATCACCACCTTCTTTACTGATTCTATCTGCAAATATTCTTTCTACCTGATTATTGCACATATAAGTCCAGTCAAAGCACCACAAAAAGGAGAGAAATAGGTGTGCTAAATAAATTATAGAATCAATGATGCAAATCAGATAAAATAAAACCTGGCTGTACTGTTTAAGTAGGTCTAACTCCATTTCCTTGCTTACATCATGAACCTCAGCCTGTCATATAGGAAATACCAAGATATTTTAAATTGACAAATCATAAAAGAAAGGGTTTTCTAACAAAGAAACATTATCCATATTTAACAAAACTTTTGGCAATTTGAGCAGAATTTCGAAACCTGCATGTCAAATAAGATGGTTGTTTTCTTACAGTGTGCAAGATAAGGGAAAACAATGAAAAACACAATAAAAGGAAATCAAGGAAGACCAACCAATGGTACAAATTCTGTGAGAAGGACATTAAAAGACCAAGTAACATAATATATAGTCTCATATCATAACTTTCAGCTCACAAAAACCAACAATATCTAAGTAGGCAAGAATGAAAATGAGAGCGCTAACCTAAGATTTGACAGAAACTAGACTCTCAATTTTAACTATTCAAATCCTCAATGGACATCCTCAATTTAAGCAATACCTCAGATGAAGGATGTCCATTCAGCATAAAATGAAACAAACTCTAATCCTCTTAACAAAAAATACTGACAATCATCTCCAACCAAAAGGAACTTAAGCATATAAATCCATATCAAACAATTAAGAGAAATATGACCTGAAATAAATGTGCTTCTTTCATAATAACTTATAAAAATTAAGTGTCTTAAAAATCACTATATTTCTTGAACTTGTCTACACAATATCCAATGTCAATACCTCACTAGACAAAGTATCAAATGGCCATTCAACATGAAAGAAGTCTCAATAAACTAAGTTGATCTCAGAACAAATAGCCATTAAAGCTTTATCTCTTAACAAGGACACTGCCACTATATTAATTATTGTAGCTTATCTTGGCTAATTAGAGACATACGACACAAATAGACTTATTCATACTAAGTGTCATCAGATAGGGTTAGTGCAGTTCCTCTGCAAATATTATGCAAATTAAAACTTCATCGATTTCAATGTGAAAGGCAATTTTGACACTGCACCATCTTTTTTTAAATAAACTGATTAGCCTACAGTTGAAAATAATCTCACTTTTTGAGGAACAAGAAAAGGAAAACAAAATTTATGCATCAAAACAAAAGGCATCATATCAAATCAAACACCATGTCACTCATCAAATAAAAAAGCAGTATATAACCAAGGTTCGATATTACCTCCTCGCGTGACAAGGCCCTTTTGTATTTTCTTTCTTCGGACACTCTTTTCATGTAGTTTAAAACCTTTTTAAATCCACTAAGCTGTCATTCACAATACAGAGTTAAAAAGTTAAACCTTTTGCACAATTAAGGATAACAGTCAAAACACAATGAAGAAAGAAAGAACCATTTGCACATTTACTTAAAATGATCCCTAGTTGTGACCCACACTGTGATACGAAGGCTCACATTTTGAAGATCAGAGATCGATTTCCATTGGCAGTGTAAATATGACTGTCCTTTCCATTTTATATAAAATTCTACTTCATCCCAATCTGATTCAGAGTCTGAGATGGAGCTCAGTACAAAAGGGAGAATTGATTGGTTGTTCCTCATAGCTTCTTCAGCCATGCCTTTTGGCTGGTGCCAAAGTACCTTTTCAATTGAATCACTGTCATCTTCTTCAGCATCCTCCTGCAACACATAGACATGAAAGATGAATGAGAATTTTAAAGGTGTAGCATGATTTACCACATGTATGGGATATCGCATAATTCTGATCAAGCCACGGGCAAAGGAAGAATGTCTTCAATACAGTAATGAGTCTACAAGATCTGAGCACCATTCATCTTATTAGAATGTACTAAAGGCCTGTTTGGGACAGCTGTTGGGTGGACCAACAGCAGCTATTTTCCAACAGCTATGTGAGGCAGCTGTTTTCCACCAGCTAGGGCCAACAGCTGCCCCAAACAAGGCCTTAGACTCAGATATCCAACAAAGAAACAACTTTATAAGGCTTCTATCCGTCAAAATAGAACATCAAATGGACCAATAACCTCATTATTGCCAAATATGTCCTTATTGTTGAAAGGTTTTAAATTCCTCATGATAGGGCCATCCAAATTTTTCCATGAAACAAGGCGCACCAATGTTCTAGCCCATCCCAGCATTTGGGATCAAAAGTGTCCCAAGACACAAATTGGGGCATTAGGACGGTGGCAAAATGATCTCGTCCCAACAATTGGGACAGCTACCCGTCCTAGCATACCACAGGATGTCCTACCGGGATATCAAATCATGGTTGAAAGAAAGAAATGATCAGGTCAGTCAAACCCAATTTCTAATGTCTTGATGGCAGAATGGGCAGCATCAGTTTTAAACTCTCAGCATGGCCTTTACAAGTTAAAGCACTTACCACTTAGACAGGTTGAAACCAATAGCCCAGCTTCGGATGTCATTCTCTAGAAACATCTTAATGATATCTTTGTAAGTTGCTCACAAAAATAAAATATATGCACACCATTACATCTAAATTTATTGCAAATTAAGGAGACAAATAAAATTATCCTTAATTAGTCTAAACTTGTATCTGACATACGTATAGGGACTTCAATGGACCAAGTAAAAGAACTGCAAAGGATATATTAATAAGTTAAACATGTAGAAACACCAAAACCTGCAAGGAAATAAAGTTTCTGGACATTGATCCACACCTTTCGGGACTTATTTGATCTTTCTTCATCATTATCTTCACTTTCTTCACTTTCAGCATACGAAATTTTTTTCACTGACCTACCAGATGTACGAAGCTCGCTACTATGAGAAGTCACATTCACAGAAACAGTTGCCCGACCTCCAAATTTTTTACGTAACTGCAATGATCTCCTCGTTTTATGGTCAAAGTCTTCATCAGTATCATCTTCTGAATCTTTTCCCGATGAATACTCATCTGAGTAAGTTTTCCCTCTCTTTCGTTGACTATGTACAGAAGATTTCATTTCTTTGGACTTCAGATTGCGCCCAGCTTTGCGACGCACCTTTGGCCGCCTATCAATAAAATCATCTTCATCAAAGAGATCAAGATCCTCCTCATCGTCGTCATCGTCATCGTCAAAATCGTCACTCTCTGACAATTTTGCCTGTTATCAAGAAAGGCGTAAGTGCAAATCTTATTTAATTGAGCTTCCAACATGACTACCTTGTGAAAAAATGAAGACTATCGTGTCAATGCAAAGATGTAAAAGACATTGGAATCTCATAAAAACTTTCCTTCAATGCGCAAAAAAATAAATGTATCCCCAGCAAGATGCAGCATGCAATATTTAATAAATTATTAGCTATATTTCACAGTTTCTCAGAATCCAGCAAACAAAAAAATGTAATTGCCTTGCAAATAATTGACATACAAAAATCTGTTCTGACCATAATACAACAACCCAAGTGTTTTGAAGGTAAAAAATCAACCTAAGCATGGTCTCCATTCCAGCCATAGGACCATTCTAAATACAATATTGCAAGCGAGAAGAAATGATCATCCTTTAGCTCAGCTATCATGACCAAGGAAAGATCGTGACTGTTTGAACTCAAAACAATGCACCAAACCATTACTAGAAAAGACAAACTTTACTGGGCAATGATAAGTATAGTTGCAAAACAATCAACCAGTGAACAATAAATATAAAATGAAAAGCAGTTAAAAGAAAAGAGAGAACTGAAGTTCTAGATACTGTTCTTGACAACACATTTGTCTATAAACCATATGACCAAGAAAACACTGATTAGCTTATTCAAAAGTAGTTAAAATATCTGTATAAAATTTGAGAAGGAAAAAAAAAAAAAGTATAGAAGTAAAGAGATGGAGGGGGCAAAGCAATGTTAACACCGGACCATTTCGTCAACCATAAAATTGTGATAAAAGGATTCGATAACAGCACTCAAGAAGAAAAAACAACATAAAAAAAAAAAGACCCAGAAAAGTTTCAAAAAATTGGTTTCAACATGACCAAATGAATTGCACTTTTGGCAGCTTCAACAATTTTGCTCTAGTTTTGGACATTTCAGATGAAAATAAAAAAGAAATTTAAAAATGTTGATTGAGATTTTAAAAAATGATAAAAAAAAACACTGATCAGAAAAATAGTCAAGAACAATAAATGTCATGGTTTAAAGATTTATCTATTGTTTAGTACCTTTTGATACATATCCTTTTGGTGGTTTCCAATTAAAACAATTAAGAAATTAATTTTTTGAAAATAAAATGTGCAAAAGGGTAATGTTCAGTTAGGTTTGCATCATGGGCAATCTAACTTATGATAATAGAAATGCTTGCAAAATCTGAGCTTTAAGATGGCCAAGCCTATGTCAAAAAATAAAAAAAGAGAAAAGGGAGCATCCCTGAATCTCTTTGGAATGCTGGCTTTTAGATATTCTAAATACTTGCAAAGTTCAAGTTTAATCTAGACAAAATGCTCCCCTGCATTTAAAGAATAAAGAAATGCAAATAATTGGACTAAAAAACCTATATATACATTAAATTTCGCCACATAAATTAATATTGACTGAAACTCAGAATTGACCCTAATATTAGATTAGATTAGATTTAAACCAAAATCAAATCTTTTCATTTCAATATTTTTCAAACAAAGCTTCAGACCATTGTCCCAAATATGTCTCGATCATAACAAAGATTTCACCTTTTTAGGGTTATATATTAATAGCAGACAAAACGTTGATTTTTTCCATACTCCTTCAAGGTCCATGATTTTCATCTAGAAGACACTCTAATTCCTTTCGCCCCATAGTTTCCACCATGGTGCATATGGCACAATTAATCCTGTCCTTGATATACACATGTGTTTGACCCTTCAGTAGATACCAACCTAACAGCCAAGACTCCACAGCTGGTCAAAGCCTTTTGGCTCCCAGCTAAACCTAAAAAGATGACATAACAGATGATGATCTAAGGAAGTCTTAATGGAGGAGTAGATGTGCAAGAATGCGAACCTCCTAGCACATAATGGATGTGTTGTCAACCTTCACTTCTTAACATGATTCTAAATTACCAAAAAAAAGTACCTTCTGCAACAATGGTGCCCCACACAATGGTCTATATCCAATCCAAAACTAACAAAATTTCACCCCTTGTTCTCCAAACTATAAGGGTTTTTAGTCAGAAATCAGTAATAATAATGATAAAAATAAAAATAAAAAAATGACAACAAAAACCATAGTGGTTGCACCATTGCACCCCCTAGAATTTCCAAAATCCTTCTCACTAAGGACAAGAAGCAACTGACTTCAGAATTTCCACATGTTGTTCTGAAATATGGGCCCGCAACTATGGGCCCACAACTATCTCTCACTTTGATACTCCCAAATGAGTAGCATTGATTAGGGTGTTCTTGCAAAGCTTGGAAGCATCAAGAACTATAAACTGCCAAAGGTCTTGATAGAATCTAATTATCCTGCCACTCTGGTTCTAAAGATTTCCCTTGCTTAGCAATTAAACTGCCTATCATATTCTTTCAAAGCACCACCACATATTAATAGCTCTCTCTCCAGCCCCTTATCCCTTGAATAGGTCTTCAACTCTTCCAACCAACCCCTTTCAACATCCCATAACTACAATTCTGTTGCCCAAGAGTGCTGCGTTAGTCTCTCAAAATCCCTCTTTTCACATTCTCAAGTTTTTCTTTCCATTCAAGTTTTTTCCCACCCTGGAAGATGAATTTGCTTGTTGGGACCCCAACCTCTCTAGTCCATCCACAATAAATCATTCAGCATTCTTTCAAGTTCAGCATTCTTTCGAGTTTACACATTACAAAAGAAGGTGCTTTGAAGAGAAACTTCTAATTTATAGCATGCTAATTTTTCCTCCAATGGCAAGTAATCGATTTTTCAACTCAAAATTCTTGTATACAATTTCTCCACCAAACTTAACCCAGCGGTGAATATCCAATCTACCTTGCTTCGAAGAGAGCTTCAGAAATTAAGGCAATGAGATCCCGAAAGACTACATCAAACTCTTAATTGTGCTTCTACTCAAAAATCCACTCAAGTTGCGAAAAAATGAAACTAAAAATTATCAAGCTTTTATAAAAAAAATCAGAAAAACAATTATGCCCCATTCTTTTGTGGGAATGTTGGGCAGAAAAGTAAGTCAACTTTTCATCGATCAACTTTCCCCTTTTTTCAAAAAAAAAAAGGAAGGGAAAGTAATTTTTCAAGTAAAAATATTTTTCCATGAATGATAGAAAATTTATTCCCAACTCAAAGGTAGGAAATTGACTTTCCCATCATGAGAAAAAGTTGTCGATCACTTTAAAACATATATATTCCTAACATAATATTATAATAACAAAAATATCCTTGTAATAATAATGAATAAGGGCCTTCACTCTTTCATCTTTGTAAGCCCTCACAATGCCCTTATATCTCCGTAAAGCTACCAAAATGTTGGGTGCCTTTTTCACTTTCCTACTCAAATTTTCTAGACAAGAAAGGACATAGGAAATTTGGGTATGCTTGATTTTTGCGAATAGTTCTGTTTTTCATTTTCATATTCATAGGAAATTTTTTTCGTCTCTCCTTTTAAGAGACATTGTTTATAACAGAAATAGAAAACAAATAACAAATTTTATTCTTGCATACCCAACACATTTTCTAAAAATCAGAAAACAAAAAATGAAAACTGTTTTCAAAAAATGAAAATAGAAAATAAAAATGGAGAACATTTTTGAAAACTAAACGCAACCTTCAATTTCCCATCAAAATTTTTTTTGGAATTTTTCCTAGGAAATTGTGCTTCCCCAGGCAAATATGATTCGTGCAAGAGAAAGGAGCCTTATTATCACCATACTGGAGATAACTAAATCAACAACCCATTTACACAACTTGACACACTAATTCTTGACCATCCCTATCATCCTATAAGCTTCTAAAAAATCTAACAGAAATCAGAAGATTATCTCACATACAACCTCCACAAAAATAAAATTGGAAAAGAAAAAGTAATTGCCTGTGGACCTGCAAATAAGCAAGCCCATAACACAACCCTGCTACACTCAATATGATTTCATTTTTCAGAATGTGAGGTGAGTCTAGGTCTCCCAGTCTAGTCAGGGTCAATGTTATTTTATTCCCAACAAAATTAACATCATCCAACCTATTTTACCCAATTTCATTCCAAGTAAAATATAAGATATAAGTATAAACCTTACCTTCCCAGTATCTCATCCATCTTCTCCCTCCTATCACCCTTCCCCTGCCCCCCACCCTGAGCCCACACACACAAAAAAAAAAAAAAAAAAAAAGAAAAAAGCACACAACGCCATTCTCCTCCTACTGCATACCTCCCCACCCAGGCCTCTGCTACATGATTTCTAATTGTGTGGACACTGACAAGCTATCAAAACACAGATCTATGAAACTAAATTAGGATTAAAAAAGACAACAAAGATGAGCATGAGTGCCACCAGCAGATTGGCCGCAAAAATTACTGGAATTAATATTTTAATCCACAAGGACTCCTACATATTATCAACATGAATGTGGAAAAGCCTTGCACTCTTGGTTCGAAGAGTCATGTGTGGATCAAAAAAATATAATCACTGAATATTTTATCAAAAATATTTTATCTTTGGTAAAAAAATGAATAACATGAAGATGAATCTATCAATATTTAGAAAACCTACAAGCATGTGACTGCAAAGGTAACTAAAGAGAAGACATTGCGACCACCAATGTGCCTAAGAAAAGTTTAATAATAGGGTTACATGAACCTTGAAATTGCAATAATGTTATTTTTACAATTCAGGTGGAGTGGTGTACAAGGTGATAATGGAAAATCATGGTTGGCAGTCTGAATGAGATGTGTTGAGAAATATACTAATATACTGATGGGGATTTGAAACATATAACTTAGTAATATCCTCTCCACTTGCACAGACGTTGTGACCACTTAAAGTGGTGTAAAAATAAGGCATATTTCTGAAACATACCATTTAATGATAGAAAAGCTATGTATATCACGGTGGGCATAGAGAAGCAGCATAAACTTATCAGACTGAACAAAACCAAAGATATATAAATATAAATATAATAAAGGTTGCCAAATAATCTGCCACGATACAAACAAAATAATTCATTATTTAGCTAAGGGCCTAAGAGACCATTAGATCCTAAACTTACACCACCAGAGATCTTTGAAGCCATATAACAAACTACCCACATCTGAACATTACCTTAGAAATGTTATGGCTAAATGCTACAGCTGGCTACCTCTGTGTGCAAATTCAGAATATATATATATATATATAGAAAAGGTTAGCCATAACTATATATATTCTAAATATGTGTGAGAGAGAGAGAGAGAGAAAGAGATAATAAAACTCCAAAATATAAACTCCAAAACATGAAAATGTCAAAGAGCAACCTTATTTTTTGTGCCCCTTCCTGTTTCACTAAAATCTGGCTCAAAATCAGCATCATCTGGATCATCTTCTGAAATCAAACAAACGGGAGGCTACATTATTAATACCGCCATTAGTTAAAGAATAAAGTGTGTAGCTTGCATTTTTGTCAAAGGGCTCCAGAACTGACTGTTAAAAAAAGTTTTAAAAAATTAAAGTTTTCACCTTCTTCCTCATCTTCTTCCTCATAATCCTCATCATCATCATATTCATCATACTTTGCAGACTTGGAACTCTTTGACTTGTTCTTGTTGATGGAGGATGGCTTTGGTGGCAATCTTGAACCCGAGTTGCTAGGATGGCTTAGTCCTCTGCAATGCAATGAGTCACTCTGCTCCTCACCATCCTGCTCATAATAATCATCTGACAACATCTCATCTGCAGGTACATCAACCTGCCCTCTATGAGATCTTCCACCACCTTCATGTCCATCTGATTCTTCTAAAGAATTACCATCGGATCCTTCCTCACCTTTATTACCATCATACTCTGCATCTTTGGAGTCCCACATTGGTTGGCAGTCCTTCCAGAAATTTGAGCCCCATTGACCAGGGGCTGTTCTTCTTCCAGGCTTACCAGTTGCATTCCCACCAGAAGTATCACTTTGCTGTCTACCAACATCAAATGGCTCATCTTCACTGTTGTTAGTATCTTCTGCCTTCATATCAACATCCTTATCACTTATATTCACATCCACATCTCTATTGCCTACAGAACCATATGCATCCTCAGCTCCACTGTCCTCTGCCTTCTCATTCAAGTCATGACCAGACTCCATCTTGCTCCCATAGCTCCTAAAGAATGCCATTGCACTCTCTCATAGAAGTATCCAGCGTCCACTTAACACTTTCGCTGCCACCAAAAAAAAGTTTCTTTTAATCCCATTATATCTCAAGTAAACTTATTTCATCTAAAAGCTATAACGTTACAAAGATGGTGAGAAACAACTTAGACTCCAACTCAATTCCATAAATTAGACTCCACACCCTATGAAAATAGATTTCCAAACCCATATTGCATCCATAAACCCTAAAATCCAATTCCAGAAACAAAGCTCGCAAATTTTAAAAAGCCCATGCCATTAAAACAAAGTCACATCCATATCATATCAGCAATCTTTGCATTGAAAACAATCCGTTTAAAGAAAAAAGAACCCAATCTAACACATTAGAAGCACAATCTAAACAACGCCAATAAAAACACGAAATCTCACCAGAAAGAGGAAGAAGAAAAAAACAACTATCATCAAACAGACAAGCAGCAGCACACACTCTACCTAATTGATGAGTGAGCAATCCGACGTCAAAACGAACCCAATCAGAAAAATCCCCAAGAAGATCGACCTACGGGATTCCGCCCCGATCGACACCGAAAACGATCGAATCCAACCAAAAACCGGGTGGATCGGCAAACAAACACCGTGAAAAAGATCAAACGGATCGCCAGAATCCTCGCCCAAAGCATAGAATCGAAGCGATAGATTAGAAGAAAAGCCGGAATCGGAGCAAGACGGCTCGGAGCCGCAAGAAAACCGAGTGAGCAGGACGCACGGAGGATGGAAACAAGACCAGATTCGATGAAGAAGAGACGTACCTCTGAGAACCGATGAGAAGAGAGGGGAAAAGGGGGGAGGGGGGGGCTTATATAGGGGGCGGCGGCGCGCAGGTTAGCAACCGTGCGCTGGGGGAGGGGCAGCGGTGGAGAGTGGGAACGGGGGAATGGAGAGAAAATATTTGAATTTTTAGAAATTTTTAATTGTTTTTTCCCAATTTTTTTGGGCCTCGGAGGCGAATCGGCGGAGGAGGGGGAAGGAGAGGGGGTAATCGGTAGCGGGTTTCGGCGATTTATCGGCCGATTTTGGGCGGCGGGCGAGGGGGTTTCGGATTCGCGACGCCTCCCCGAGGGAAAGGTTAGGAAAAAGAAAGGTAGAGATCGCAAGCAGAGGGGCGTTCTTTCTATCACGGAGTTACGTGTTTATAGGGAGGGTGCTCTCTCTCTCTCTCTCTCTCTCTCTCTCTCTCTCTCGATGCGAGTTTTGGGACACCCTAATTTTTGAAGTCTGAGAATGGACGACCGGTCAATGGAAACGTGCCACGTAGGCGTTCTATCCTACTGAAATTGTGCTCGTCGGAGGTGGATATGCTTGAGAGGGGGGGACGTCTCTGGACTCCGTTGGGACGCCCTAGCCTTGACTTGGGGTTTGCAGGTCTCGATGGTCCCCAGAAGGTGTTTAGGGATATTGAGGTCTGGCTATGTGGCGATGGATGGGGCGGCGGGAGGCCATGAATCGCCAGGATGGAGGGACGAGCGATTGGCTGGAACTCGGGTCCGAGGTATGGTGTTCTGCAGGAGCCTGATAAGGAGGGATGTGCGTCTTGCGTGGCAAGAAGTTATTGCCATAAGGAATTGGGCTGTGTGTCGTCCGCCATCGTTGCGGGCTGCGCCTGCGAGACAGCCATCCGGCCTTGTCTCAACTGGCCGTCGGTTTGCCCCGCCATCCGATCAAGGGCCGGCTTGGCTATAAGTACATATAAATATAAATATGAATATAAATAAATATATTTACATATATAAAAAATATTGATCTGGGAATCCCAAAGGTTAAATGATAGGAAAAGCAAATTATTTTCTAACAACGAGCTGGGCAGGCGAACGGAGACAATTATTTGGATTTTCAACCTTTATCTGAATAAAACAATGCCTGTTAAATTGAATTACTGTGCAAATGTCCTACGTTATTTTTTTTTTATCTCTAGTGATAATTTTAAGAAAATAAAGATAGTTTTACTGCTACTTGCAACTTTGGTTTTTTTTTTTTTTATTTTATGAAAGAAGAGCATTCTCTAGTGTAACTTTTTTTTTCTAAATATATGGCGAAGGATAGGCGAAGAGCTTGAATCTTTTTGAGTTAGAATAGTTAATAAAAATGTATAAAGAAAAAGTTTAACTTGACTATATCTAAGTAAATCTCTGCTATAATCTAATAAAATTTAGATTGAATTATTAGGATGATTCAAGCCATTAAATATAATTTACTATCTTTAAAATACTTCAATACTAAAAATTATTTAATCTAAAAATCTCTAGTCTATATATAAAATAGTCAAAAAAATAGATAATTTAAATATCATAAAACAATACATTTCTTTTTAACCGATTAATCAATGGTTAGTAATCTTCATATTAAATAATTTTTAAAATCCTAAAATTACATTTTTTTGTATTTAAATATTTAAGAATTTGTATATCATATTCAAAGGCTTAAATCATTAATGTAAGACCTTCTTTATCTAAATTAAGCCTAACTAAATTAGATTAAAAATATGCTTCAATATAGTCAAGTCAAGTTATACACACAAACATACATACACAAACATACATACATACATACATACATATATATATATATATATAGAAAATTTATGTAGATAATATTTATAAATTAGATTTTCCAATATATTCAAAATATTTTTTCTCTAATGACAAAGAAACATCCTGAAATAAGAAAGAGAAAGAAAGAAATAAACATATTAGTATTGTAAAGAATAAAAAAATATTTTTTATAGTATTTTAATTAAAAAATCATTGTGCTTTTGCAATCATCCATTATCTTTTATTATCACAACTTATATTAAAGCAAAAAAGGAATGCATCCAATTTGCACCCTTCTTCTAACTAGGTTTATATATAAACATACAATGGCTAACTCATAATGGCTAGATCACTCCATTGATTTTTGTCATCCTCTCTTTCTCATGCTCGTAAATTCCATCTCTTAAACCCTGACCCAAAACTTTAATGAATAGTACCATAATGAGGCATTTGATATGGGGTAATCTACTTAGAATCATCGGTGATCAAGGTTAAATTGATGGAATCACCATATTGGTTGCATCATGGTGATCCCATATGGTGATTCCATCATGGTGATCCTATATGGCAATGACCCCACCTCAACTAACATTGGGTCATTCGATGATTTCCATCCCACCTTCAAGGATGGATATCCAGGATCATCACAAGACAATAATTTTATTAGGACAAAATTGCCCTTCGTTTCTATCCTAATCGAGATCCTTTTTTTCTAAAACCCTCATCTTTCCTTGACTTCCATTATCTCAACCAAGGTTGCTGAAGGATCCAACTCTATCATAGTTGTGCCAATCCACAAATAGCATCATATTCCCCCTTCTTCCTCTTGAAAGGCCATAGGTCTAGATTTTTTTTTCTTTTTTCATCTTTTTCTCTCTCTAATTTTTCCCACGATGACCGTTGTTCCTTTTATTTCTTCTAAAAGACCTTATTTTCTTATTTGTTTATTAAGAAACAACATAAATTGCATCCATTTTCCTAGTTCATAAACAATCTAAGATAGATTAGGTTTTCAACCTTCTCTCCTTCGTCTCCAATCTGTACTCTATTTTTTGATTTGATTTTTTACTTCCTTTTTTTTTCAATTCCTTTTACTACGATCATTTTATGTTTTGTTTTCAGATTGTTTATTTCTTCTGTTACTTGGTTTGCTTATTGAGAAATGTGTGATGAATTTTATTTTATTTTTTTTGTGAATTTTATCTTGTTCTATTTGTTCATATGTTCGATTTGCAAGATGTGTTGAAATTAGAGTTATCTTCTTATTCACAGTCACATAAATCTATTACTTTTGATTCCTTAAATTTGCTAACTTTTTTATTATCGCATCGATCCATCCTCTACTCTCATATGTTGTAGAGGAGCAATGACAAGGAGAATAGTTATTTACTCTCGCCGTCTTCTTCACCACTGCTAATTCTTTTGAAAGGTAAGCCATAGCAAGCCAAAGAAGTCCTCTTTCTCCCTCATGCTTTACAGCATAATGCTCTTATTTATATCTGTTGCTAAGTTGAATGTTCTTTGCATTGGATGTGTTTGATATGTGATTTATAGTTGGTAAGGGACAAAGTAATTCAAACCTATACAAAATTATGCAGCTCATTAAAAAATTCACTTTTATCGACATGTTAAATTTTTTAGGCTATTATGTATTGTGATTGTACATATAGTCTCTATAAAGTCTAAATTCTAAGAGTGTATTTGAGAGCCCACATGGGATTGGGAAACCCAAAGGATGTAGCCAGTGTGTCAATCTCATACTTTTTGATAGGAAAAGTCAATGAAATAGTGGGACCCATGGCTTATCAATCTCACTTTTGTTCACTCAAATATAAGATTGGATTGTATTTTACAATTAGATTGTATTTACAATCCAATACCATTCAATCCAGTATTCTAAACGTGCCCTATATGATAATCATGCATACACTATTTTGTATGTTGTTAAGTTTTATTAGGTAACAAAAAAAAACATCTAGACCAAATTAGATGAATATATATCAACAAATTGCATCATTGCTAGCAAGGGCAATTGCCTAAGATTGGTATAGTTGTAGTTGAACTAGTTTGTAATTTATAATTTAGTCATAGGTGGTATTACTTTGAAGCCATGTATGAGCTAATGACGAGATTCTCTTTTGCTTATGCATTTGTGGCATTGTGGAGATTAAGTTGACAAAAATAAGAAAGATTAAAGAAAATGTATATCAGAATTAAAATAGAAACTCTAATTGTTTGGAGTGTCTATAACTATTATAAGGCCTGCAGATTTTCGAGAATCTATACCCTTTCCTTTGATGGGCAATCAGGCTTCACAAGATTTCAATCTCCAAGTTGATAGGTTTTAATATTTTGTATCAAAGATCTTAAAGTAGAGAACTTGTAATTTTATATCATAGTTTACCTATTTGGGCAATAAAAAAGTTGTACTATATTTATTTATTTCATGTATTCGATGTTTCTTAATATAAATTTTGGGAGATTTTTTTTTTCTTAACTTGGAGTAATTCCTTACTTGATTGATGTGAGACCACAAATTTTTCCTAAATAGTTAGAGATGCTGAATCAAAAACCCTTAAGAAGCTAGTAAGAAACATGCATATAATATTGGATGACAATCAATAAAAAAAAAAAAAGAAGTGGCAAGTATTCCCTTAACTATTATATGACAAATATTATAGAAAAGCAAAATTACAACAATAATAGTAGCACAAATGGAAATGTAACAACTAATAAGTAAATCCTTAAATATTATATAACAAACATAATAGAAAAGCAGAATCAGAACAACGAATTGAAAGTACTGGATTTACACATCTGTGAATAAAAAAAATGACTTTACTTTCAACACATCTTCCAAATCGAACCCATGATTAGATAGAACAAAACAAAATTCATTAAGTTATTGTCAACATTACAAAGATACATTGTTCACAAAATACATCAAAAAAATGTCTCCACTTGAGCCATTAGCTCCAATTTATCAGAAAAATACTAATCCAGCTTCACTCTTCAATACAACAATACTAACATATTAGATATATTGATTGATTAATTAATTTGTCAATTATAAACCACTTCAATTACATTGTTATATCAAAAAGTTTGCTTAAGCTAAACTCATGCAAAGTTACACCCTATATGTAGAAACAAGTGAAACTTGGGCAAGTATTGTTGCTACATGAATAGCTAGTTAAATAAAAAACCTTTCACCTATAAAATATTAAAACATATCAACCTGGAGACTAAAATTCCATAAAGCTTGACTTTGCTCATCAAAGAAAAAGGTATCTATTCTCAAAAATATATAGGCCCTATAGTAATTATAAAAACTCTGACAATCAAAGTCCCAACCTTAGTTCTGATATACATTTTTTTAATCTTTTTGATCTTCATCAACTCAATCTCCATTATGCCACAACTGCATAAGCAAAAGGGAATCTCTTGTCTCAAGCTCATATATTCCTTTAAAATAGTACCATCTATGACTAAATTATAAAGTGCAAACTAGTTCAACTATCACTATATCAATCTCAAGCAATTGCCTTTGCTGGCAATGATGTAATTTGTTGATATAGATTCATCTGTTTTGTTATAAATAGTTTTCTTCTACTACCTAACAAGTCTTAACTACATATAGACTATATACAGAATAGTATATGCGTGTTTATCATTTAGAATTTAGACTTTATGTAGACTACACTTACAATCACAATACAAAATAGCCTAAAAATTTTAATATCTCGATAAAAAGTGAATTTTTGATGAGCTGCATAATTTTGAACATATTTGAATTACTTAGTCCATTACCAACTATAAATCACACATCAAACACATTCGATAGAAAAAAAATCAAGCTTAATAAAAGATACAAATAAGAGCTTTATGTTACCAAGCATAAAGGAAAAAGAGGAATTTTTTTGGCTTGCTATAGCTTACCTTTTAGAAGAATTAGCAGTGGTAAAGGAGAAGATGGTGAGAATAAACAACTATTTTCCTTAGCATTACTATTGACAATAGAGAGGAGGGATCAATACAATAATAAAAAAGTCAATGAAGCAAAGGAATAAAAAATACTAGATTTATGTGCCTATGAATAAGAACATGAAGTGAAGGAATCAAAAGTACTAGATTTATGTGGTTGTGAATAATAACATGACTTTAGTTTTGACATATCTTACAAATCAAACCAATTGATAGATAAAACAAGATAAAATTTATCAGAAAAAACAACATAATTCATAACACATTTCTCAACAAGCAAACCAAGTAGCAGAAGGAATAAATAATCTAAAAATAGAACATAAAATGATTATAATAGAGGAAATCACAAAAAGAAAAGAAGCAAAGAATCAAACAAAAAAATAGGATAGAATGAAAAGAGAGGAAGGGGAGAAGGATGAAACCGTAACCTACCTCGAATTGTTTGTGAACTAGGAAAATGGATGCAGCTAATGCCAATTCTTGATGAAGAAATAAGAAAATAAAGTCTTTTAAAAGAAATACGAGGAACGATAGTTAAGAAAAAGGGGGAAAAAAACATCGATAGGAGAGGGAAATGGGAAAAGAGACCCAGACTTGTGATCTTGAGAGAGAGAGAGAGAGAGAGAAGAGGGATCGTGATGTTCTCGGCTGATCGTTATGCCCACAATAGACATGGATCCTTCAACCACCTTGCTCGAGAGAATGGAAGCTAAGGAGAGACAAGGGCTTCAGAGAAAAAAAAAAAAAAAAATCTCGATTAGGATAGATACGAAGGGCAATTTTATCCCAATAGGATCACTGCCTTATGGTGTCCTAGATACCCATCCTTAGAGGTGGGATGATAATCACCAAATGACCTATGATCGCTAATATAGGGTGATCTGAGATTACCATTTTGTAGGATCATCATGATATAACCAAACATGATGATCCCATCACTTTGACGTTGACCATTGATGATTATGGGTAGATCACCTCATACCAACGCTACCTAAGATTTTCGTGCGCAAACAAGACATGTTAATAGTGGAAACTTATCAGGACTAGGGATCATGACAAGCATTAAAGCGATCTTTGATTACTAGAACAATTGTATTAGATGATCTCTTATAGAGAACATAGCATCTTAATAAAGCAAGAGAGAGTTTCAACAATAGCAACCGGAGGAAAGTGCTCACCATTCTCAAAGCTCTAGACTAATAGGAGTGTCGGGCCCCTTCCCGATGGTATGATTTCTTATGAAAATTAGGTAGAGATCTACCAGTCTTTATGCTAAGTACCATAAAGCCCAAGCAATCCCTATCCAATTGCTATAAGTTACATGCACAAAATGCTAAATTTGCTAAAAACTTTTGACATGCTCAATTCATTCATATTATTCATAAGATTACATCACAATTTATTTCATCCTGCTCAAATAACATAAGATTTTTACATTATTTCATCACATGATTCTAGGCAATATAACTTTCATCACTATACTGCTATAAAGACCATATACACAAATTCATTCCATAATGACAGTCATTTCTCATAACCACCCCAGTCCAAAATACATCATAGGGTTACAGTTATACATATCCATCCATATCCATTTCAAATACATATACAATTTAAGTAACATAAGTCGATGTCATCAACCAATTTATACACATCTAGTAGCTCATATCAAAATCAGGCATCCAAGAGCCAACCTGCTATCTCTGATATGAAATCCAAAAATTTCAACAATAAAGGGGTGAGACCTAAGTCCCAGTGACTGAATAGCCATCTAACAATGGGAAAAAATTGAGAATCACATTTTAAAAACCAATAAGCATGCTGATACAACATATCATAATTGATACAGAAATCTTTTCAATGAGATAAGAAAACTCATAAGTTAGCTTATGCTTCCAATAATGCAACTTAAATAAGAAAATGCCACTTTTACAAAATTTCATGATGATGGGCCGGGTATGCTACCACTAAGGTACATCCCTACAGTCGCCCTCCTGTAGGTATACTCTCAGTGGGTGAGTGTACTGAGTGCCGAGGATCCCCGCACCATATGGCACCTCTCACATGTGCGGTTCACCCCAGGTGTGAGCTTGCCCCTTTTTTCTGGGCCTCCTGCTTGCTCCCTCTAGGGGCTAATATCTTTGAGCCCCCTCGGGCTATGTAGTAACCTAGCTCTTAACCGAGTTATGATTATTGCCCCATTGGGCTGCTTACAATCTGCTCCACTAGGCTGATCTAGCTTGTACTCCCCCTGGCCTTGGGATCATAGTACGATTGAGTCACAAGGAGGTGCTGGCTATAATAGTGTGTGCAATGCTTATACTATGGCACAGTCTACAGGGTGATCAGCCCCATAGATGGCCCCATGCTCTTTATGCTGTATGCTGTAGAAATACTCAAATATAAGTTTATAATCCAATATACAATCAGCTATACTTTCTTTGAAACATTGATATTCATGCATGCCCATGCATCACTTTGAAACATAAATCTGAAAGGTAAGTTTCATGTTTTACTGAAACATATGTTTTTATCCAAACAATGCTTTTCATGAAACTCTATACTTTGCTTTGAAACATGCTCTAGCCCATGTTTCCTTTTCTTTTCTTAAATTCATGCTTTGCTGAAACTTTTGCTTTTCTGTAACTCATACTTTGCTTTGGAAACATGCTGTAAGCCCATACTTGTTCTTAAACTCATGCTTTGCTTTAGAATATGCTTTAAACCCATGCTTTGCTTTAGAAAATGCTTTAAACCCATGCTTTGCTTTAGAACATGCTTTGAGAATAAGATACATCATAACTGGATTCTCATTTTTCATATTTAACTACTTGAAATACTATACTTAGCATAATATCTCTGATTTATAGCAAAATAACACTATGCTATCATAAAATATTTCTCAAAGCTAGATGAGAAACCCACTCACCTTAACTTCTAGCACACTGTTATAGTTGCTATTTTCCTTGTTCTGGCTCCCTTGAACCAATCTCTTGGCCTAAGTCATCATACATGCATTATTAGAGTCACAAGCACCAAGGGTTTCATGAAACTATGTGTTGGGGTCGCATCCTCGATCTTCCCTTAGAGCGTGGTACACAACGGACCAGTGCCAAGGCATATGGAGAAGCGAAAATAAGATGAACTTGCTGCAAAAATTTTATGCAGCAGCAGGATTCGGATCTCGCTCTTGGTAATCACCCCCGTTGATGTAAGCACTAGTTTTCCTTTCTTTCTCTTCACCAGCAGCAATAGGAGAACGTGAATCCTCTCCTTTTGGGTGTGAAAGTCTAAATTTATTTCAGAAATCTAAAAGAGAATGACTCCAAGTGGGAATAGGCTGTAGCAATTCTAGTCCCACAATGATTCTTCAAGAGAAGGCCACTAGGGTTTCTTCTCCTCTAAGGACGCCTTGATTTCTTTCTTTTCTTGGCAAGGGGCGGCTGCAAACCCTAGGAAACCCTAGGCAACCATGTGAGAGAGAGAGAGGAGAAGAGAAATTTTAGGGAGAAAAGGGTTTTTTCATTCATTCAGCCTCATACAAGATGCCCTTACATAAAGTATTTATACATGGTCAAATAGAAACCAAACCCTAACAAAAAACTCCCTTGGACTAACCCATATGTGATTAGACTCACTCACCTTGGGCCCAACTCTAGCCCAATGATAGGTTAGCCCCCTCAAGACCCAATTACTTGGACTCAAGAACATTAGGTCCTAATCCTATGGACCTAAAAATCGTGAAGGCTGAAATCCTTCACCCTAGGGCTCACATCAACCCTAGAACCCCATGAACACCTCATGGATCATAAACCTTGGGCTTTCCTTTACCCAATCGAGGCTTTGGAGTACCACACAAGGTCCTACACTATACATATATGCTCTATGCCTTCATATCTTAACATAATACTCTTCAATCCCTAACATGCTCAAGGATTCACAATGTACACATGCTATCACCTCATTTACCTCTAAATCATGAGATTTTAACATCATTCTCTAGCTTTGGGAAGTTTGGGCTTACCTTAAAAAGGATGGCTAAACCACCAAGCTCTCTTCCCTTCCTTCTCTTCATCTTCTTCTCTTCTTCCTCTCTTCTTCTTTTCTTCTTTTCTTTTTCTTCTTCTCTTCTTCTTCCCCACGGCTAGAACCCTCTCCTCTTTCTTTCTCTTTTCTTCCCCTTTTCTTTCTCTTTTTCTCTCTTTTCACACAACCGCTTAAGGACTAAGGAAGGATGGGTGGCTTTAAATGCTCTTAGAAATTCCTATTTTGTCCCTTTCTACTCTTAAGTTACGCTTTTCAAAGCTCACATGGCTCTCTTCTTTACCAAGTATTTTTGCCCCTTCAATTTTCTTTCCTATCTTGCCCTTGATCAAATCCTCAAATGACTTTTTACCAAATTTTATTTTTGCCCCTAGTTAAATTTTCATTAATGCCTCTGGCCAAATTCCGTTATCAGATGAAAAACAAGGGTTATCCACCTATTAGTCAGCATGGATGCTAGCTAATGAGAGTGAAATTAGCCTCAAACCACTTCCACAGAATATTTTTATCCACCTGAAACCTCAGTTAAGCGTACTTGGGTGAGAGCAATAGGTGACCCATTGGGAAGTCCTTAATTAAGAGTGAAATTGGTCTCAAACCAACTTCACAAACAAAATTTTCATAGTAGTCGACTAAGTAGTCGGCTACTATGGCTAAAATTTCTTCCAAACCACTTTTACAGAGAGATTTTCCAAAGTAGTCGACTAAGTAGTCGACTACTTTGGCCAAAATTTCTTCCAGGTAAGTTTTATAGAACGTTTTTCCACAATAGTCGACTAAGTAGTCGACTACTGTGGCAACAAAAATTCTCTCAGGCCTTTAACAGTGAGCTTCAGGGAGTTAGTTGACTAAAGAGTCAGCTAACTTCCCCTGTTAGCTCACCAGAAATCCAACAGTCAACCAAAATTTCAAAGTTAGCTGTCTCTAGTCAGCTAACTTCCAAATTTGGCTGACTAACAACTAAAAAAATTCAGCCATCTTCCCAATTAGTTGATAAATGAGTTACAAACATCATGAAACCTTTCCAAAAGCCATTCTAATGCATTCCAACTTCCAAAATCTTTATTAATACTTCTCCCAAGGATCAAAAACAACCAGCAAACATTGAAATCATCACAAAAACTTCGATTAAAAGCCCAAATAAGTGACTTTATCAACTTTTTGAAAAGATCATGGGAGAAAACTCAAAATAACCTCCCAAATTTCAGCTTTCACATTTTCTTAAGATTTTCACTAAATCTTCCACTAAATCATTCATACTAAAAGGCTAAACTAACAATAAAAACATGCTTAAAATAAAATTATAAGAACTCCAAGTTCAGGATATTACAATCTTTCCCCCTTTAGAAAATTTCGTCCCCAAAATTTAGCTATTTTCAACTTGAAACAAATGAGGGTACTTCAATCTCATCTCATCCTCTCTCTCCCATGTAGCTTCATCTCTCTGATGATTCTGCTACTGCACTTTAACTAAAGGAATCTTTTTGCTATGGAGTTATTTAACCTCCCTGCTCAAAATTTGCACTGGCTCTATTACATAAGATAAATCTTTCTGTAATTCTATTGGCTCTGACTGAAGCACATGAGAGGAATCTGTCACATACTTTCTAAGCATTGATACATGAAACACATTATGGATATGAGAGAGTTGTGGTGGCAAGGCCAATCTATATGCAAATATCCCAACCTTTTCAATAATCTCATAGGGTCCAATGTATTGGGAACTTAATTTTTCTTTCTTCTCAAATCTCATGATACCCTTTCAAGGAGATACCTTCAAGAATACCCTATCTTCTATTTCAAATTTCACATCTCTATGCTTCTTATCTGCATATTTCTTCTGTCTATCCTGGGCTGCCTTTAATTTAGCTCTAATAATTCTAACCTGATCTGCTGTGAGCTGTACCAACTCTGGGCCTAACAGCCTCCTTTCACCTTCCTCATCCCAGCACACTAGGGTTCTATATTTTCTTCCATATAAAGCTTCATAAGGTGCTATATCAATGCTAGAATGATAACTGTTATTATATGCAAACTCAATCAATGGCAAATGCTCATCCCAGCTATCTAAAAATTCAATAACACATGCTCTCAGCATATCCTCCAGTGTCTGGATAGTTCTCTCAGACTACCCATCAGTTTGAGGGTGAAATGTTGTACTAAATCTCAACTTAGTGCCTAAAGCTTTCTGCAACTCTGCCCAAAAATGAGATGTAAACCTTGGATCTCTATCTGATACAATGGATACTGGTACCCCATGTCTACTTACAATTTCATTCACATACAACTTTGCTAATCTATCCAAGGTAAATGAAATCTGGATAGGCAAAAAGTGGACAGATTTTGTCAATCTATCTACTATCACCCAAATAAAATCATTACCTCTCCTTGTATTTGGGAGACCCACAACAAAATCCATGGTAATATGCTCCCACTTCCATTCAGGTATAAATAGTGGTTGCATTATGCCAGTTGGGCTATGATGTTCTGCTTTAATCTGCTGGCATACTAAACACTTAGAGACAAACTCAGCTATCTCCCTTTTCATCCCATGCCACCAATAATTTTACTTAATAGTTCTATACATCTTAGTGCTTCCTGAATGCATTGCATAGGCTGAACTATGGGCTTCCTTTAAAATTTGCTCTTTTAATGATTCTACTGTTGGCACACATACTCTACTTTTAAATAACAATATACCATCACTTCTAACTGAAAATTCTGACTGGAACTCACTCTGAACTAATTCTTTAGCTTTTTGCAATTGTAGATCCTACACTTGAGCCTCTTTTATTTCCTCAAGCAATATTGGTCTAACTCTGAAATTTGCTAGTAAGGCTCCTGAACTATCTGCTATCAGCTCTGCTTCTAACTCTCTCAATTCTAACATCAGGGATAACTGCACTGCTCTAATGGAAGCTAAGGTTGCAGTAGACTTTCGACTCAATGCATCAGCCACTACATTGGCTTTCCATGGGTGATACTCTATAGTGCAATCATAATCTTTTATCAACTCTATCCATCTCCTTTGCCTGAGATTTAATTCTTTTTGTAATACGATATACTTTAAGCTTTTATGATATGTAAATATTTGGCATTTCATCCCATACAAATAGTGTCTCCATACTTTTAATGCAAATACTACTGCTGCTAGTTCTAAATCATGGGTAGGATAATTCTTTTCATGAGACCTTAACTGTCTAGAGATGTAAGCAATCACTTTTCTATTTTGCATCAATATACACTCCAAACCTTTGAATGATGCATCACTATATATCACATAATCACTGCTACTATCTGGGAGTGTGAGCACTGAAGCTGAAGTCAATCTTCTCTTCAATTCATCCATACTTTCCTGACATTCACTAGACCATTCAAATTTGATATTCTTTCTTAGCAGGTTAGTTATAGGAGAAGCTATAGTAGAAAAGTTTTCTATAAATCTTCTATAATATCCTGCCAAGCCCAAGAAACTTCTCACCTCTGTCTGATTTGTAGGTGCTTCCCAATTCACTATTGCCTCTATTTTCTAGGGGTCTACCATAATACCCTTAGCTAATATCACATGTCCCAAAAATTTAACCTCATCTAGCCAAAATTCACTTTTACTCAACTTGGCATACAACTGCTTCTCCCTCAAGATCTGCAACACTGTCCTCAAATGCTGTTCATGCTCCTCTTTACTTCTAGAATAGATTAGGATATCATCAATAAACACTATCACAAATTTATCTAAAAATTTATGGAACACCTGATTCATCAGTCCCATAAAAGCAGCTAGGGCATTGGTCAAGCCAAAAGGCATCACCAAAAACTCATAATGACCATATCTAGTCCTGAAAGCAGTCTTTGGTACATCCTCCTTTTTTATTTTCAATTGGTGATACCCAGATATAAGATCAATCTTTGAAAACATTGCTGCCCCCTGAAGCTGATCAAATAAATCATCTATCTTTGGCAAGGGATAATTATTTCTAATGGTTACCTTGTTGAGCTGTCTATAGTCTATGCATAACCTTAAGGTACCATCTTTCTTTTTTACAAACAACACAAGTGCACCCCAAGGCGAAACACTGGGTTTAATGAATCCTTTTTCAAGCAATTCCTGAAGCTGGACTTTTAATTCTTTCAATTCTGCTAGAGCCATTCTATAGGGTGCCCTGACTATAGGTCTAGTATCTGGGATCAAATCTATACTGAACTCTATCTCTCTGTCTGGTGGCAACCCTGGCAACTCCTCAAGAAATACATCTGAAAATTCACATACTATCGGAATATCATATATCTCTGGACCACTATCCTCTAAATTCACCACACAAGCTAAATAGGCTTCATGCCCCCTTTCTTAGCATTCTGCTAGCTATCAAGGCTGAAATCATACTTGAGGGCAACACTCTCTTTTCTCCTACAAAACAGATCTCTCTACCATCTCAGGTAAGAAATACTACTTCCTTTTTTGAACAATCTACTTTGGCTCTATGCATTGATAACCAATCCATCCCCAAGATAGCATCAAATTCTTTTAGATTTAATGGAATCAGATCTGCTAACAATTCTTGGCCCTCTACTAAAATAGCACAATCTTTATACACCTGATCTGCAATGAAAGGTTTCCCTACTGGCATAGATACTACCAACTGACTACCCAACAAACTCAAGCTTTGTCTAGATGCTTGATGAAATCTACTGCTATGAATAAATGCGTGGATCCAAAATCAATTAAAACATAAGCATCAGAATTACAAATGGGTAATATACTTGTCACCACATTTGGGTTGACCTGAGCCTCCTATCTGGTCATTGCAAAAACTCTAGCTTCAGCCCTTGGAACACTAGGAATCATTCCTTGCTGATTAGCACTAGATTTCATCCGACTGGCTGAAGCTGAGATACTGCTATCTCCTCTTCTAGCAGGCTGTCATCTAGGTGCAGCTGATCCTTGAGGATGATCGTTGCTCTGCACTCTCTTGGGACGATCTCTCTTCCAGTGGTCCATTTGACCATAGATATAACATCCTCTATTACCCCTCTTACATTCCTCAAAGTGCATCTTCCCACAGGCATTGCACTGGGGTAGAGTTCTCCCACCACCAAAGGAGCAGCTCTAATCTCTTATCTCTCCTGCCACTCTACTACTAACAACCTAAGACATCCCTCCATATGCGGGTTTCCTCTAGACAGGACTAGATGCTGACACAGATGCTGACCCTCTACCAACATCTGCAGGAGCTCTATGACTGGAACTAAACTGTCTTGCCCTCTAGGGCTTCTTGAATTGCTAAGTTCCTCCAGCACTGGAAGGGAAACTAGGTGCACCCCTTTTTGACCTCTCCTGCCTCCTACTAAGGAACTCCTTCTCTATCTCCTCTGCCCCGAGGGCCCCTTGCACCAGCTCAGAATAATTACTATAACACTGCATACTGGTCTTAGCCTTGATTGAGAGATTTAATCCATCCTGAAATAGCCTACATTTCTCCCTCTCATCCACTACTAGGGCTTCAGTAAATCAGGACACTCAATAAAGGTAGCCTCATACTCAGCTACATACATCTTTCCTTGGGTTAAATTAAGAAATTCTCTCCTTTTGTGATCTCTATACACCTTTGAATAATATTGCTGATAGAATTCCTTCTTGAAACTCTCCCAAGTCATTTCCACCCCTTGGGGCTATCTACTACTAACAGATCTCCACCAATTCTGTGCTCTACCTTCCAACAAGAAGGTTGCTATACTTAGCTTTTGCTCCTCATAGCACTTCATCACTTCAAAGACCCTTTCTCTCCTCTGAAGCCAAACATCAGCCTGAATAGGGTTAGTGGTCCCCTGAAACTCTAGAGCCCCCAACTTTCTAGCTCTCTCTACATTCCTTTCTGCTTCAAGATTTCTAGACTGAAGGCTAAAACTAGAGGTCACTGCTGCTACCACTGCCTGAGTGATCATCCCCACCAAATTTAGCATACTCGGCCCTTGAGCCTGTGCCTGGGATGGGTCCACTGGCACCGGGGCAGTAGAATGGGAATGAGAATTATTCATATGCTCCTGAGATACCTCCACTCTTGCACCATCAGATGGTGGATCACTAGAAAAGGCTCTACTAGGTTGACCTTCCCTATCAGACTTTCTAGGCCTACCCCTACCTCTGCCTCTCTTTAAGGACTGCTCTCCATCCATTCTTGTCCTAGTAGAAACCATCCTACAAGACACAATTCATTTGATCAGGTTCATCATCCAAAACTATACTCACTATACTAGACTCATGCTTATGCCCCTAAGATCTAATACCTAAGGCTCTAATACCAAAACCTATCGGGCTCCTTCCCGATGGCATGATTTCTTATGAAAATTGGATAGAGATCTATCAGTCTTTATGCTAAGTACTATAAAGCCCAAGCGATCCCTATCCAATTGCCATAAGTTACATGCACAAAATGTTAAATTTGCTAAAAACTTTTGATCTGCTCAATTCATTCATACTATTCATAAGATTACATCACAATTTATTTCATCCTGCTCAGATAACATAAGATTTTTACATTATTTCATCACATGATTCTAGGCAATATAACTTTCATCACTATACTGCTTTAAAGACCATATACACAAATCCATTCCACAATGATAGTCATTTCTCATAACCACTCCAGTTCAAAATACATCATAGGGTTACAGTTATACACATCCATCCATATCCATTTCAAATATATATACAATTCAAGTAACATAAGTCAATGTCATCAACCAATTTATACACATCTAGCAGCTCATATCAAAATCAGGCATCCAAGAGCCAACCTGCTATCTCTGATCTGAAATTCAAAAATTTCAACAATAAAGGGGTGAGACCTAAGTCCCAGTGACTGGATAGCCATCTAACAATGGGAAAAAATTGAGAACTACATTTTAAAAACCAATAAGCATGCTAATACAACATATCACAATTGATACATAAATCTTTTCAATGAGATAAGAAAACTCATAAGTTAGCTTATGCTTCCAATAATGCAACTTAAATAAGAAAATGCCACTTTTACAAAACTTCATGATGATGAGCAGGGTGTGCTACTACTAAGGTACATCCCTACAGTTGCCCTCCTGTAGGTGTACTCTCAGTGGGTGAGTGTACTGAGCGCTGAGGATCCCCGCACCACATGGCACTCCTCACATGTGCGGTTCACCCCAGGTGTGAGCTTGCCCCTTTCCCTGGGCCTCCTGCTTGCCCCCTCCAGGGACCAATATCTCTGAGCCCCTTCGGGCTATATAGTAACCTAACTCTTAACCGAGCTATGATTCTTGCCTCACTGGGCTTCTTACAATCTGCCCCACTGGGCTGATCTAGCTTGTACTCCCCCTGGCCTTGGGATCATAGTACGATTGAGTCGCAAGGAGGTACCAGCTATAATAGTATGTGCAATGCTCATGCTATGGCATAGTCTACAGGGTGATCAGCCCCATAGATGGCCCCATGTTCTTTATGTTGTATGCTGTAGAAATACTCAAATATAAGTTTATAATCCAATATACAATCAGCTATACTTTCTTTGAAACATTGATATTCATGCATGCCCATGCATCACTTTGAAACATAAATCTGAAAGTAAGTTTCATGTTTTACTGAAACATATGTTTTTATCCAAACAATGCTTTTCTTAAAACTCTATACTTTGCTTTGAAACATTTTCTAACCCATGTTTCCTTTTCTTTTCTTAAATTCATGCTTTGCTGAAACTTTTGCTTTTCTGTAACTCATGCTTTGCTTTGGAAACATGCTGTAAGCCAATGCTTGTTCTTAAACTTATGCTTTACTTTAAAATATTCTATAAACCCATGCTTTACTTTAGAACATGCTTTAAACCCATGCTTTGCTTTAGAACATGCTTTGAGAATAAGATACATCATAACTGGGTTCTCATTTCCCATATTTAACTACTTGAAATACTATACTTAGCATAACATACTCTGATTTATAGCAAAATATCACTATGCTATCATGAAACATTTCTCAAAGCTAGATGAGAAACTCGCTCACCTTAGCTGCTAGCATACTGTTATAGCTGCTATTTCCCTTGTTCTGGCTCCCTTGAACCAATCTCTTGGCCTAAGTCATCATACATGCATTATTAGAGTCACAAGCACCAAGGGTTTCATGAAACTATGCATACATGCTCTATGCCTTCATATCTTAACATAATACTCTTCAATCCCTAACATGCTCAAGGATTCACAATCTACACATGCTATCACCTCATTTACCTCTAAATCACGAGATTTTAACATCACACTCTAGCTTAGGGAAGTTTGGGCTTACCTTAGAAAGGATGGCTAAACCACCAAGCTTTCTTTCCTTCCTTCTCTTTATCTTCTTCTCTTCTTTCTCTCTTCTTCTTTTTTTCTTTTCTTTTTCTTCTTCTCTTCTTCTTCCCCACGGCTGGAACCCTCTCCTCTTTCTTTCTCTTTTTTTTTCCTTTTCTTTCTCTTTTTCTCTATTTTCAGGCCGCTTAAAGACTAAGGAAGGATAGATGGCTTTAAATGATCTTAAAAATTCCTATTCTACCCCTCTATACTCTTAAGTCACATTTTTCAAAGCCACATGGCTTTCTTTTTTATCAAGTATTTTTGCCCCTTCAATTTTCTTTCCTATCTTGCCCTTAATCAAATCCTCAAATGACTTTTTACCAAATTTTACTTTTGCCCCTAATCAAATTTTCGTTAATGCCTCTATTCAAATTTCATTATCAGATGAAAAACAGGGGTTATCCACCTATTAGTCAGCATAGATGCTAGCTAATGAGAGTGAAATTAGCCTCAAACCACTTCCACATAATATTTTTATCCACATGAAACCTTAGTTAAGCGTGCTTGCGTGAGAGCGATGGGTGACCCACTGGGAAGTTCTTAATTAAGAGTGAAATTGGTTTTGATGACCCACTGGGAAGTCCTTAATTAAGAGTGAAATTGGTTTTGGTAACCCGCTGGGAAGTCCTTAATTAAGAGTGAAATTGGTCTCAAACTAACTTCACAGACAATCTCACAGTAGTCGACTAAGTAGTCAGTTACCGTAGCTAAAATTTCTTACAAACCACTTTTATAGAGAGATTTCCCAAAGTAGTCGACTACTTTGGCCAAAATTTCTCCCAGACAAGTTTTATAGAACGTTTTCCCACAATAGTCGACTACTATGGCAACAAAAATTCTTCCAAGCCTTTTACAGTGAGCTTCAGAGAATTAGCTGACTAAAGAGTCAGCTAACTTCCCCTGCTAGCTCACCAGAAACAGAACGTTTTTCCACAGTAGTCGACTAAGTAGTTGACTACTATGGCAACAAAAATTCTTCTAGACTTTTATGGTGAGTTTCAGGGAGTTAGCTGACTAAAGAGCCAGCTAACTTCTCCTGTTAGCTCACTAGAAATTCAACAGTCAGACAAAATTTCAAAGTTAGCTGACTAGAGAGTCAGCTAACTTTCAAATTTGGCTAATTAACAACTAAAAAAATTCAGCCATCTTTCCAATTAGTTGATAAATGAGTTACGACCATCATGAAACCTTTCCAAAAGCCATTCTAATGCATTCAAACTTCCAAAATCTTTATTCTAACTTCTCCCAAGGATTAAAAACAAACAGCAAACATTGAAATCATCACAAAAACTTCGATTAAAAGCCTAAATAAGTGATTTTATCAACTTTTTGGAAGGATCATAGGAAAAAACTCAAAATAATCTCCAAAATTTCAGCTTTTATATTTTCTTAAGATTTCCACTAAATCATTCATAGTAGAAGGTTAAACTAAAAATAAAAATATACTTAAAATGAAATTATAAGGCCTCCAAGTTTAAGGCCATATCAATTAGTCATGCCAACTAACAGGATGTGGATTGATGAATTCACATTGACTATCATAAATAATGCAGGGCAAAAAAAGCTAAGAGGATGAAGAGAACCAAAAGCTATTTTTTTATAGAGCTATGCCTATGGAGTATAGATAGATAAGAATTTGCATTGGATTAGCATTAGTTAGGTTTAGTTTACCCAAGCTAAAATTACATTGAGATAGATTGAGAGTAAACCTAGGGGTGGGCATAGGCTAGGTGGCTTGTGGGTCCGGCCGAAAAACTTGAGGGCTTGGGCCTATGTTTTTGACCCATACGGCTGGGTCAGGCTTGTATTTTCAAGCCTATTCAAATTTCGAGCTAGATCTGGAATAAGAAAGATCAAGCCTAACCAAACTCGAAATCTATATTTTTTTTATATAAATATATTTATATATAAATACATATAACTTTTGATTTAGATGACGTGCAACACAACCACTACACCAACTATTCTTATGATTTATATAAGCATACATTATATATATGTTTATAATTCGGGTTGGGTTCGGCTTGGGCCTCACAAGTTTGCATTAAGTTGGGCTTGGGCTGGCCATACTGGACCCAACTTTAGATCCGACCTGATGCCTTGGGCTACCATTTTAAAACCCAACCTAGTTCGATCCAGCCCATACCCACCCTTAAGTAGACCTGAGTACATATGGGATCTAATAACCATAATTATTTTTCAAACCAAATAAGCTTGACCTAGACTTGGGTCAAATTTGAAACCCAAAGACCAAGTCGTACATGGTACAAAAGTTAAAGGTTAAAGGATATGACTCACCTTAAGGAATCAAACCAGCCCCATACCTAAGATGTGAGACATATGAAGTATAGAGGAGTAGCGACAGTTAGAGAGGGAGGAGGGGGAGATGAAAAAGGCATGTAAAAAAGTGGAGAGGAAGATAATGAAAACAGCTGCCAATTCCTCTTTTTCTTTTTATTTTATAATTTAAATTCAAAAAAATATAGCTTATAATTATAATAATATACTATGTTTAGCATATTAAATTTGTATAAATATAAAATATATTGTTGGGATGAGAAAGGATTAATATATGCTAAGTCCAAAATGAATCTGAATTTTATAGTGCCTAAAAATTTAAAGTTTCGCCCAACTCAATGAGGTTGAAAAATCCTACTTGAGCCTTGCAAAAATTGGGTCAGGCTTAGTGAATTGGACAAATTTAGCAAAGGTCTAGTTGAATATTTCAATGCAAAACTATGAATACAAAACTATGCTGGAAGGTCCCATTTTCTAATTAACTCCATCTTTGGTTGAGCTATCAAAATTGTGATTCTATTGGCTTGTCCAAATTGATAGCCCAAATCTAGCCCATCTTGAGTTTATCAATTTTATATTTTCTAATTCAAGTAGAGCATAAGTTTATGCTAGCCTAGTTCTGCTTTATAGAGCTATTAAATTTGAGTAATAATTTTGGACTTGGATCCAACCATTTGCTGATTGAATTAAGCTATATTGGGTTCATAAAAAAAAATAAAAAATAAAAAAATTGAAGCTAATGGATCATTCGAGTCGATTTGGGTCAAAATGTTTTAGTTAGGGACATGATTGGATCATATTATATTTGCATTTAAGTTAAATATCTATATATTATTTTATAGCTAAAATCTAGTAATTAATAATTAAATATAAATCCATTAAAAATTAAATAAGATTAAAAAAGCTAACTTAAACTTAAATTTTCAATAAAAAACTTTTAATTCTACCCAAGTAAATAATTATTTTTAAGTTTATTGATTATAATTTTTAAAATATTAATTGATATATTTAAATCCATTCTAAATAAGAATCCACCAAAATAAATAATGAAATATGAATATTTAGATATAATTAAGTAAAAATAAATGAGAGTAAATCTAGTTATTAAAATGGAAAGGAAAATTTGTTTAAATTCATTTAATGAATTGATAAGGATAATTCAAGTAAAGTAGTATAAAATTTATATAATTGAAGTTAATAGGTCAAGCCAAATTAGTTTCAGGTTAAATTGATTTTTTATCAACCCAAATTAGACTTAGATGATATCTAGGTTGAATTAGGTCATGAGTTGAGTTGAAAAATATGAGACTCAAACTCGACCTAGAATTTAGATTGAATCTAATTTTCAAGCCTGACTTAACCCGTGGATCTTTAAATATAGATTGGATAGAGTTCAATAAGGTTAGGATCAGGTCGGATTGCGGGTCAACCCGATCCATTTACATGTTTAATTATGAGATTTTAACATCTCTTTAGTTACCAAACTAAGAAAGTGCTTTTAGAATAAAAATGATAAAAAACATTATATAGTTCTTTTGACTCTCTAGCTTATTAAAACTGTTATTATAAATTATTTTAATAATATTATAATATAACAATATCATATTATAATTTTATTAAAATATATCATATTATAGTATTATAATATAATATAAAAATATAATATTCTAATATAATAATATTTATAATGTAAAATTATTAAAATAGATTATTGAAATTATGATAATCTGATAATATAATATCACAATATTATGATATATTATTATTGTAATATTATAAAATTAGAACTTTCTGTAATATAATCATATTATATAAGTATACTATAATATATTATTTTTATAATATTATACTATTGTTGCATTGCCTTATTTTACACTACAAAATGTATTATAATGATAATAATATTTTCATAAAACTATAATAGCTATAGTTTACATAATAATATAATATTATATTATATTATTGTAGCCATATAATATTGTTATTATGTTATAATATTAAATGCGGTTGTTCGTTTGGTTTGAATACCTAACCTTCAAGTTTAATGAAAATATTTTTTTCAAATAGAGCTTTTTAGAAAAAAGCTTTAAATTTGAACTTTTCATCTACCTACTTTTATATTATCTTAAAGTACTTTTAGAATTTTTACTAAACATCTTAAAAATACAAAAAAGTGCTTTACTATAGATAAAATCTCTCTTAAATGAGGCCTTAAGCAAGATGCAATAACAATAAAAAAGAAAGAAATTTACCAACATAAATCCCAAATCCTTTGTAGATATGGTGATTGAGGCTACATCTAAGGGCTTAAAAGAGCATGAAAGTCAAGACTTACTAGCAAGGAAGGCATCAGGCAAAGCTGGGTTCATGGTGGATACGGTGTGTTTAAAGCAAAGGCTTCTCTATCTTTTACTAACAGGGTTTTGGTGATGCGATCTAAGATATAGGAGATCATCGACCTTGATTCCACCGAAGGGGGGAAGGCAGCTACAACTATTGAGAACTGAGATGAGAGGGCTCCTAACCCGAGCCTTTGGCTTGATGGAGGACGCTATCTGTTTCCTGCCATTAAGGAGCACAACCTAAAGGTGGGACAAAACAGTAGAGTTGGGCGTAATCTTGATGCTGGGTCAAAGGAGGGAGTGGTTGGGAGATGACTCTTGGTCTTGTGTGAAAGAGTTGATCGAACTTGTTATTAAAGGTGGTGGTTGTGGGCTTGATAGGGCCTAGGTGACGACCCCTTCAATGTTGGCTAAGCAAAGAGCAAATTCAAAGGACCCAGCAGTCATTAGAGGTACCACTTCTAATGAAGTTTCTAATAAATGAATTATTTAGTTGGGAAACCCTCCTTTATTTCTAATCTTAGAAGAATGTTATTAATTAAAAATGTGAACATATGTGCTTTGCTGGAAACCTGATTATTGTGTGGTTCTGTGACCAAGTTGCAAAGGTAGTTGAGCCCTTTGTGGCTCTCAAAATCCATTGACTCTGATGGGCTTTCGGAGGACCTAATTGCTATATATGTGGAGGAAAGGTTTGGGCAACATTAATTTTGTTCATGTCTACAAACAATGTCTTTGTGGAATTATTGTAGGTGACAATCAAACTCACTGGATTCTGGTTGCCATTTATGCTAGCACAAATGGTCTTACTTGGTGGCAATTGTGATGCAAGCTCAGTCAAGTGCTTACCTTGGGTCTTCCAATTGTGATTATTGGTGACTTCAATATTTGCATTCTCTCTCAAAGTAAAAAATAGGGCAGCCTTCCATTATTTGATTCTTGGGAAACTCACGAGTTCAAGGAGTTTTTAGAAGTAGAGGGACTTATTAATCTTGGGATTTCGGGTCCTCATTTTACTTGGTGTAATAATCAAAATGGTCAAGCAAGAATATAAGAACGGATAGACAGAGCTATTACTTCTAAAGCTTAGTTTCAACAATTTTCCACTGTTGTAGTCCGTCATTTGCTTTGGATAGGATCAAATCATAATCCCTTTTTGTTATCCTTGGAAGGCGCTAAGATGGGACCCATTCCTTTTAGGTTCGAAAATATCTAGTTCTCTTTTGGGGAGTCAATAAAGGTAATTTATAGTGCTTGGCATTCTATATCCTTTAGCTCTCCTATGGACCAAATAATTCAGAAACTAAGAAAGATGAAGCATGCCATAAAATTTTGGAATAAAAATTTTGTAGGTGACATATTGAGGAGAGTGGCTATGGAGAAGGAAATTGAATATTTGTAATTGTAGGAGGATAGTAAAGGTGGCCTTGAGGGGCCTGAATTTAAGGACCCGAGGAAGAAGATCAGGGAGTACCACAGATTGATTACCATATATGAAATATTTTGGAGGCAGAAATCTTGTGTCTAGTGGCTACTATTTAAAGATCAGAATATAAAATTCTTTCATACTTCTACTATTAATAGGAGGAGGAAGAATAGGATTTTAAGTATTCAATTTTTGATGGTACCACTGTCACAATAGGTGATGGGATAAGAGCAATGTTTATTGATTTTTTTCAAAATTGTTTGGTTGTTTGTCACCATTGCTCCCCACCTAACTTGCCTACTTCTATGCAGCAATTAATAAGGAGGATAAAGAAGAATTGGTGGCTGAGGTAACAAATTTTGAAATTTGGTATGCTCTTAATTCTATGCCACCTAATAAAGCCCCTAGCTTAGATGATTTTTCCCTTGGGTTTTTCTAATGGTATTAGCATATAATTGGTAGGGATGTCTACTTAGCTGTTAGATAGTTTCTTCAATAAGCCAGTATGCCTCAATCTTGGAAATCTACTTTTATTATAATCAGAGCCATTCGAGACCTAGTCACTATAGATCTATAAGCTTATGTAACACATTATATAAGCTGGTGGCAAAGATCCTCACATATAAGGTTTGAAAAGTGATTCAAAATCTGGCCTCTGAGAAGCAGGCAGCATTCATTAGTGGTCATTGTATATCTAGTAATACATTAATTGCTCAAGAAGCTGTTCACTCTATGGAAAAAGCCTAAAAGCGAAGACCACTGACAACCATTAAACTGGACATGGAAAGAGTATATGATAGAATCAACTAGAATTATCTAGTTGCAGTCCTTCACCACTTGGATTTTTCATTGAAGATGATTGAGTGGATTTTTGCCTGCATACATCAACATAAATTTGTTGTACTAATAAATGGCTCGCCTTCTAATTTTTTTCATCTCTTCCATGGGATTACGTCAAGGCTATCCTCTCTTACCTTATTTATTTATTCTATGTGTTGAGATGTTTTTAAAGGGTTAAAGATGGAAATGAATGCTGGAAGAGTAAACAGATACTAGCTAAGGAGGTAGGGGCCACAAGTTAACCGTTTTATATTTGTTGATGATTGCCTTCTTTTTACTCGAGTCAAGCGAGCTGATTGTCATGCTTTTAAGTCGATTCTATAGGCTTACTACTCATAATCTGGACATATGGTTAATTTATTTAAGATAGTGATAATATTTACTCCAAAGATTATTCGAGTTTAGCATCATCTCTTACTGAATGTTTGGGGATCCGATGGGGTCATAGCTTGGGCATGTATCTAAGAGTTCCTTTGAAGAATTCCACACTTGATCAGTTTGATCTACAACCCCTCAAAGACAAAATTATGTCCGAACTAGATGCTTGGAAGTAGCAACATTTATCTCTCCCTATGAGGGTAGCATTGATAAGGTCTATCCTTTATGCTATTCTTACTCACATTATAACTAATGTTGCTATTCCTTGCAATTTTAGAGATTAGTTTAATAAGCTTCTTTTCATACCATCTTGTAGAGTAAGATTTGTTGTCCAGTTAATAAAGGAGGTATGAGTATTTTGTCTCTTTCACTGTGGTGGCCTGCTTTGATTGGGAAACTTACAAGCAGATAATTATTAAATCCACAAAGTTTGTGTGCTCATTTACTCTTTGCTAAGTATAAGTTTTTGTAGTGTTTGAAACCAATATGTACCATCAAAAAATGCCTCCATCTTGTAGAAGAAGATCTGCGGGTTCTTTAGTCTCTTGGCTCAATAGTTAAGATGGTTTATTAGTAATGAAAGGTTAGTTTATATGACACTCGGCCTTGGTTCTCGGAGTCTCCATTAAATATGTTGCCTCTTATTTATGACTCTATTTCTACTCACCATTTGTCTACTGTTGATCAATCAATTCTTAAGGATGGTAGATGGAATCATGGCCTTTTGACAGCTATATTCCCTAAACCCATGGTCAATGAGATATTAGCCACTCTTGTGGCTAGAAGATCATTTAGAGATTACTTATTCCCTAAACCCATGGTAAGGGGGCCTTCCTACTGCGTTGGAAGTTGTGGTAAGGGGGCCTTCCCACTGTGCATCTCTTATTTTCACAAATGTCCTACTGGGGATGAAACAGTGGATCACTTGTTTTTTTAGTATCAGAAATCAAAATTGGTATTGGAAAGATTGAGGCAATGTCTTCCAGAGATCCAATCTAGATTATTTATTTGTTAGACCCATCAATGGTGCCATGGGTAGGGGTTAGACAGTTCTTTCCTACTCACTCTGGTGGACTTGGAAGGCTCACAACAAAGAAGTGTTTCAAAGTAAACATTTTAACCATTTATAGGTAACTAGACAAGCAATTTGCTAAGCAGAGGAATTTTTCTCCCAATCACCTCAAAAGTAACCGATAGTTCTAGAATATGGGGTGTCCTACATACTAAGTTGTGGACCCTTCTTCAAAATTTGTATCTTGGTTGCCTCTCCCAACTAGGGTTTATCAAAGTAAATTTTGATGGGTTTGTACATTTTGGTTCAGTTGGTGCATCGACAGTCATTCGGGAACATAGTGAGAGAGAGTCTTTGGCTACTCATCTGCAAACTAAATCAGTTATTATAATTGAGCTAACTAGGGCTTGGTATGGATTAAAGGCAGTAATATTAAATCTCCAGTACTCAAATGTTATCTTGAAAGATGATTCGATGGTAGTGATTTCTTGGATTCGAGACAACGTTGACTGTTTGCACCTTTTTTAAGAGTTGTGAGGTAGCTTCGACAATTTGTGCCAAGATTCTTTTGTACACATGTATAGAGAAGCGAATCAGACGACCAATTTCATAACAAATTTGGCATCAGTAAGGAAGAAGCATTTTCACTCCTCTACCATGTTCCATCCTATATTATCCCAACTAATTGTAGCTGATGCTAGTGGAACAATTTTTTTGTGATTGTAACTACTTTATTATTGTCCCAAAATAAATAAATAAAAAAGCAAAAAGCAAAAAAATAAAAAACAAAACAAAACAAAACAAAATGATCCCATACCATCGCCTTGGGTTAGCTGACCCAAGTTTCAGACCGTGGTCGGTCGCATAAGTCTTATTCTTAAGCACGTCATTCACGCTTGGGCCATGGTATGGGATCATGAGCCAGGCATCGATCTGGTCCAACCAACCATGGGACGGTTAGCAAATTAGGCCTCCTTTTCGTTTAACCTCATCTGGGTTAAAGTTGGGCTTGGGCTTGGTTCAACATAGGTTTTAAACGTTCTATAGTACTAGGCCCGTGGATGCAAAGTCCAAAATTGTCTAATAGAACGTTTAGTTCTTTCAGTTGAGCTTGGCATTGGTGTGTATGGCTATTTTGATTGTGAAGGCAGGCAATTTTATCTGCAACCAGGTGCTTTATTTTGCCGAGGCTTTGCTGACAAACATGATTTCCTATGGATCTCGTAGTAATTTATCGTCCATATACAAAATCTTTCTTATTTTGCCCCACCTTATAAATTTACTTTGCCTAGTGAGAAGGGAGGCACCCTATTATAACATCAATTTAGCTAAAATCATTGGAGTAATCATGAAAGAAAAGAAAAGAAAATATTCTTTATATCACACCATCATAATACCAATTAAGCAATAACACTTGAATAGCTAAAACAAAAAATTACAATAAGTATAAAAAATGATTAGTTAAATTAAGACATAATCTATTTCAACAATATTGATTTATTAAAATTTAAAATTAGGGTATAAGAATTTTTTTACACACCTGATACGATGATACGTTGAGGGTAAAGAGGATATTTTTTAGCAGACTTTTTCTTTTCTTGTCTTTCTTTAGTTTTCTTCTCATAATTCTTCGTTCTATTCTTTTGTTTTCTACTCTTCTTCTAATTCTTCTTCTTGTTTTGCCTCTCTTTCCTAGTTTAATATGTAGAAAAAAGAAAGTTGCTTTCCTTTCCCGCTTCATTTGGATGGTACTTGGCAGTAACCAAAATGTAAGTATAGGAAAAAAAGATGAAAAACTAAATTTTAAATACTTGTCTCAAGATTTGATAGGATTTTTTAATAAGTTCGGGTTAGGACTTTCGCGCGAAAGAATGGTAGATGTTCTTTCACACAAATAACCCTTCGATGGCTTAATTTTTGCTTTAAAATTTGAATAGACTTATGTAAAAAGATGTTTGTTTAATGGATGTCAATTGAATCTAAAAGAGAAAATAAAGAAAGTTATAGCTCTCTCATGAGAGTAAAAGAATAAGGATATGACTTATATCCTATTATCTTTTTGTAAAAGAAAAGATATGATTCATATTTATATTCTTTAGTGAAGAAGTATAAGAGTAAAAAAAATAGAGATATGACTCATATTTTTATTTTTTAATGAAGAAATATATGAATAATAGAATGGAGATATGGCTCACATCCTTACTCTTTAGTTAAAATAATAGGGATGATTCATGTCTCTAATCTCTCTTTTTCATAATCAATATAAATTAATGTAGTATTTCATTAGAAAGCAGTTTGTTGGAATTCTTCAAGAGGCAATTCCCATATATAAGGAGTTCAAGAGCCAATAACATAATAGAATATCTAAGAAATTTTTCTAAATTTGAGAGGGGCAATTGCCCATCATCTTACACATGTAGATCCACCCCTGATTGGACCAAACTCATGAAGTGGAAACCAAAATGATTGAAATATTTAAGAATTGTTGTAACATTGGCTAATGTTAAACTTAACCTTTTTTTTTTAATGAAATTAAACCTGATTTTTTCAGAGCAAATTAAACCTACAACATGGATAGATTAAGTCTAGTTAGGAGCTAATCATAATCTAATCCAATCTCTATATCTCCTAATGCTATCAACTTGACCTAGCCCATTCTCTTCGATAAACTAAGTTTGAGTTGAGAAAGGTTAGTGGTTAGTGTTAGGTTAAGCTGAGATGAATCGGATTGATCATGTTAGGTCCAGCTTCACCAGCAATTTAGGTCAAGGAAAAGTTTTAGCCATTCTTTCTAAGTTGGTACTTTATTGGCATGGATTTTTTTTGGATGCACCTAACCAATTCTAAGACTAAATTTTTTTTGCTGTTTGATTTTATTTATATAGAAGCTTAAAAATATAGTTAAATGAAACACATCAATATTTTGCATGTGACGTAGATATAGGTTTGTGTTGGCCCAAGTTGGATTGGATTGTCTTCAAGATGGGATATGGTTGGGTCTGTGTTGGTTTTTTAATTTAACTGAGCTCAACACAAGGTTTAGACATGAGTTTTCAGCTTAAGCTCAATGTAAGTTCATGAAATTTAGGCCTAATCCTGCCCCTAAAAAGGCTGGACCATTTAGGCTTTAATTGAGCCCTATCCAGCTTATAATCCTATTGATTTAACCAAGCCTTAAATTTCTCGGGATGTGTTTGGCCCACCACATAGGATTGAAGTGGAAGGAATTGCCAATATAATCCTATATAATTGAAAAACTTAAGAGCATGTTAGGTTCATCGCATGTGATTGGAACAGCATGAGATTGCTAATCTAAGCCCATGGGATTGGAAAACAAAAGAAGGGAATAGGTTTGTCAATCCTATATTTATAGCTTTGGGATATTAGTGAAATGATAGGATTCATGCTCTTTGAATTCAATCTTTACTTTTTAAAACATGGTATTGGATTGGAAATCTAATTTAATTCCATTCATGCCACCATACCAAACACGCCCTAAGTAGAAGGGTGGGTTTGCTAATCTCACTTTGTGGTTTAGGAATATTGGTGAAATAGAGAGATCATGCCATTTAAATCCAATCCTTTCTTTTTCGGATGTAAAATTAGATTGAATCCCAATCTAATTTTATTCATACCATCATACCATACGCACTCTCAACCAATCATGGTGATTGCATTCAATTGAGATTATATCCATTGCACTTATGCTAATTAGATTTCTTCAAGTTATTTAACTAAAAGTCATCACATTGAGCGCATCCACTAACTCTGTTAGCCTTTTTTATTTTTTTAATGATTTTATTTGCGTTCATAGGCCTCCGCGTGAGCTCCTTTGTGATTGAAACATAGCGCTCCTTCCTCGTGGCATCCACGAACTTTTCTAAAGAAGAGCGGTTTGCGCGTTAGAGTGGCAAACTACGCTTTTGGTGCCGAGATATCGCACTAGGTCAAAGCGCCTCTAATTTCAAAGATGATAAATTAAGCTTGTTGTCTATGTTCTTCAGAGAAGGCGGAAACATACCTTTTGCTCTCAAACTTTCCCACAAATTTGCTCTCACACTTTTTATTAATACAGTTTAGTCCTTATATTTTGAAAATATTATATTCCTAACATTTCTTCACATGACATCAACTAAAATCTATGAAATTATTGATACATCATTCTGAGACAAATACATAAATTAGTTGATAGATTTGATATATTACTTTAATACGAATATATAAACTGATTGATAGGATGTCACTTAGCTATACTATTAATTTTAACTAATTTTTAAAATAAAAAAAATTATACTATAATAATTGAGAGTTTAACGATCAAAATAAAATTTGAGCGAAAGTTTGAAGACCAAAGTATATTTTAGCCTTCAAAGAATGCATATGCAACGGATCCGAAGGCCTGTCCGCCAATTCTTCAAAGGCCTTAAATGATCTTAACAAGGCTAGTTATGGGCTGATCTCATAAACAGCATTAGCCGGCCTGGCCTACAGAGAGAGCCCAAATTTCACCCAGTACATAACTACAGTGCAATGTGGTCATGCAATAAGTTAGTAAGTGCACACGTACTGTGAATAACAAGGGACATGTTAGTCTCATTACAATGCATCCCGGTGTCCATTTCAATCATATAATATACTATAGAATTGCAGTCAGATCAAAGTTAAGCCGAAATTGATTTGACTTGAAATTGAACCTCGGGTTTAATTGGTGGGTTCGAGTTAACCCATCAATGAACCAGCTGGATTCTGAATCGCCTGATAGTGACTATATGATCCACAATGGACACAAGATAGGGCTTATCATTTTTCTTTTTTTTATGTTTAATTGTTTTGTAATCTAGTTAGAAGGGAATCTAGATCGTTGAACTTTGTAGAAGCTGTGAAAAAGACATGCTAATATAATATTTTACTATCAATTTATTCCAACTTTGATGCTTCCCCAACTCTTTCTTGGCTTTTATTTTTCATATTTTTATTATCAACGGTCCCTAGTGGATAACGAAGCTAGTCTCTCCTTTTGCTTATGTAAACAACCCAATTGGATGCAGAGCTTAGGCATAGTACCATAAGGTTTTAAAAAACAGATTAAGGCCATGCCAATGGACTATTTGGGCATTAATTTATTGAAGATATTTCTTAAGTTCATACGAGATGGTACTGTCTTTCTTTTCGTGGATAATAATGACAACGTTGGAAAGAGAAAAGGTTTGAATCCAATAAAAGGGAATCTTGGCTTTAAAGATAAAGACGGGTAGATGAGAGAGGAATTAGTCACCCTTGTAAAAATTTCTCATGGTTTACAAATAACGACCACATTGAACTGTCAAAATAAAGGACACTTCGTCCACACCGCAAGAGTTTCTCTGAGCTCTCTGTATTGTTCTTTGTCGCATTCTCACCAAAGCTTTGGAAATATCGGATCTCTCTCTCTCTCTCTCTCTCTCTCTCTCTCACCCTACACACATCCCCTTCTATTTCACCTACTTTCATCTGTCTATTTAATGTTGCCTAACATTTTCCTCATGTAGCATTCTTACCTAGTTTTAACTACTTTTCGTTTGTTAGCCAGGAAGCCTTAATACTATTTGCCTTCTTTTTTTCCATTATTTTTATGCAGTAAATGGAATCAATAGATTATAATGGACCCTAACATTCCTTGTAAAGATTGTGTATGATGAACACTTATTTATAGAGGGAGAGGGGGAGGAGAAAGGAGAGCATGTACAAGTTTGGTCTCTAATACTCATTGCTTTATACATATAAAGACAATTAAAATGTAATCTCATGGAAATTATGACCGATCAATTATTAATCAAGGACCTTCGATTGTGTATATTAAACTTGGCTAAAATATCATTGTCATTTGTTTTCATTGAGCTGTGAGGGAGAGGAGGTAAATGTTTGTGCAGTAGTTCAACATTTTTTGATTGCTTAATAATTTTTTTTTTTTTGATTAATTGCTAGCTACTGGTTGATGATGAACAATTTTCTATTTGTCAAATAGCCTACAATTGCTAGATGAATGTTTTCTATTGATTGCTTGTTAAACTATTTTCATTATTATACTTGGTTAGGAGTTGATTGTTGTTTGACTGATCATTGATAAATTGTCACTGATCATCATTTGAGTGATTGACTAGTGTCATATTGATTATATAACAAATGATAAGTCTTCAGTCATGAGATAAATCTAGAGACATCCGCAGCCCGCTTGTCCATAAACACATCCTTATTTTTGCCTGCCACCCTTGTGTATTGCATCAATTCTTAGCTACCACATCAAATTGATGGATTAAGAAGTTAATAGAGAAAGGTGACTTGTAGTAATGCCCATGATGAAATTCTTGCCAAAATAGTCAACGACATTTCTTGCTAATAAGAGAGGTTTTGGATTACTTTATTTATATTGAATGGCTTAGCTTTTCCAGGAGGGAACAACTTTTCAATCATTAGAAAAAAAAAATTCTTCTAGACTAAAATTTAACATATGCCTTTCATGTTTGGCCTTTTAAATTTATCGAGACCATGCAATTGCTCTAGAATTATATAATTGCTATGCATCAAGAATTCCATTTGAGTAAGGCTTGATGTAGTTAATGCAATTTGAGAATAAATACATGTGCTTGTAAGTATAATGGGATGTTTATGCATTCATAGAAAATGAAAAAACATTATAGGCTAAGTTCGTTCTCTAGCTTGCTTTAGAACTTTTAATCATAAAGTAGTTGGAATAAATCCTATTGAAGAAATTTAGTTTAAACTCTATATATTATTTTACTCTAATAGATCCAACTGACCAATACATAATTCTATTCTCGTAGATGTTAATTCTCCAATCATGATATTATTAGTGGTTTTCTGTTTTCTATTTTTTGTTTTCCTTTCTTTTTTTTGTGGGAGTGGTAGTGTGCCACCACAATATTATTCTTTTATTCCTTTTGACATTTGAACCTTAATCTTATAACCAATCATGGCAAACAAGAGAAAAAAGATGAGTAAAAGAGAAGATATCACACTAGCTCATGAAAAAGATTGAAACTTGTTATATATTGAATTAAGATAATGGTTTGAAGATGCATTGGAATTAACTTCCCAAAAAGTAAACTAATAAAAGCCCTTTGCTTGAATGATGCATTTTTTTATACTTGGATTGGAAAAGCCAAATGAAGAATAAGATACTAATTACAATGAAATTAAGAAGATATAAACTTATAAAGATCATTCGATGTTGCATAAGATAATCACCTTGAAATTGAAGGCGACGTGCATAAAATGTATTTTTCTTTTGCTACCTCATCGTTCCCTTTCTTTCTTTTGCTACTACATCCTTCAAGTTTGCTTTAATATATTCCTATAGATCTATCAAAGTTCTCAATGATGACTTCAAACTGTCTTTGTCCTTGAAGGCATTATTAGAAAATACCAAATGATAGGAGAAAGGAATATATAGTTCAAATTAGAAAACCCCTAGCTACAAACCCACATTTTTGTATCTATAAGCTGATCCAACTTCAAATTGTACAAAAAACAAATATTCCTCAAATTGAGGCTTTACTAGCATAAATTTGAACCTTTAATTTTCTCAAGCCAACTTAAAAGTTCTCTATCACATCTTTCTAAAACATACATGTAAACCTATTTGTAGCTTAGATCTTTGCCAATTATCTAGTATGATTGACCTTTTTCTTGGGCAATCTAGTCCAAAGTGACCTTGGATATCGATTCTTTATTCCAAATTAATGCTGTCAATTTTACATAATGTCACACTTCAAGGCTAGTTATCGTCAGATAAGTGATGTGACCATACATCTTCTAATATATGGCCTTAAAGAACATGCAAAAATTATTTTTTCTCCATCAACGTCCATAATAACAGCATATATCATTATTGATGGTCAAAACTAAATAATATCAAAATATAATAATAAAATTACTCAATTTCATCTCTCTTTATACTTTAAGTATCAGAAATAATTTAACTATGCTAAATTACTCAAATCTTCGCTCATATCCCTTTACATTCTAACCCTACTGATCCTGTAATTCTAAAAAAGCAAATAAAATATAACATAAGCTGTAAGTAATTTCTATGTCTAATTGGATCAGGTATATAGGTATACAATATATAAATTTATATGAAATAAATTTATTGGACACCTAATAACATAATTTATTAAATTTAGGATATAATTTCAGAAAAGTATGTGTATCAAAATATAATATCAATCTCTAAAACATATGATGCATCGATTTAGATTTTTTCAAAAAATTTTGAAACTAATCTCTTCCTAATCTTTGATAATTATAGATATGATGGCACAATTAACACCTTGATGAGGCTTGAAAAAAACTAGCTCTTAAAAACAAAATATTCTAATGAATGAACATAGATATGTGCTAACAATCAGCTCCGATTGGTTAGGCTAAAAAGGAACGAGCTTTGGTTTGTATGGATTAAATATATTCATAGTTTAATACCAATGATTAACTCTGATTGTCTAAGTTCAAAAGAGGTTAGTTTTTGAAAACAAACCATGCTGATGAGTAGCATTTACAAGCAATCAATTTTGACGGGCAAGACTCAAAATAGATTCTAATTTTAAATCATATGTGGCTAATGATCGATCTTGATTGTTAGGTTCAAATCATAATTAAATCAAAAAATAAGCATCATATTCATTTCAAATTAATTTCTTAAATATGCAAATAATCCAAAAATCTATGAATTATATATATATTACCTATGTCAATTCAAAATTAACATAATTTTCAATGAAGCGAAGTTTAGCATCATATTAAACCAAAGTGTATCATGCTAAAAAAAAGATATATTAAATATGCCACCAATGGCGTTCGGAAATAATGGAAACTACCCACATGTTACCTTACAATAAGTAGATTTATAAAATGCCACATCCTTCCAGCATGGGCTTCATTGTGGCTTCAAAAAACATTACCTCTCATCTCTTGACAACAAATTATGCAAGTAACATTCAGGCTTTAAATGAATTAAAAGCTTTCATTATTTTTAACTTGGACTATGCACTATATGTTATTACACAACCTATGAGAACGGTTAATATCATATGGAAGTAAAATAAAACAAAAATGTACAATAACAAGAATCATTAAAATTATAATGCAGAAATAGCTCATGCCCAAGGAAGACTGTCCATTTATATGCAAGCATATAACTGGAAAGTTTCATTGTTTTCGTTAGAGTAAGTTCTTTTCATTAGCATGACCTGGAACTCATACCAAGCAGCTAGTTAATGGCAGCGTTAACTGGGGGTTAAAAAGTGCAGCTAGAAATCCCTTGTCCGTATCCACCAACTTTCCTTTGCAAGTAAAAATTATGAATATCAAATCATAATAAAATCCAAGTTATTTGAAAACATGAAGGACTCCTGCAAAACCTTTAGCATATTCACATGAAATATAACGTCAATTTAGCTAAAATCATAATGCTAATATATTAGCCTCTTCTTTTCTAAAATATGCAGTTTCAGCATATTTTTCCTACAAACAATCAAACATGGCAACATATGCTTGTATTATTGAGCTTGCCAATGATTAACACTTCAAAGTTTCGAGTACCATCTTATTCATTTCCACCATGTGCGCTTCACTGGAAATGCATATTGTTGCTCAATCATTCCCACTTATCATTCTTCAACCGTTTGGTGGAATCATAGGATAACTCTCAAGATGAAGATAATGCCCCTAGAGCTTCAAAATTTCTATAATTTGTTGATTTTGAGATTGGAAGTAGATATTTTTTGGACCTAGCGACTGTGTTTATGTGGCTTAAAATTATCCAATTACATGAAGCATTAAAATTTACCTATATATCTGAAAGGTTTCAAGCTATATATTTACAGGACTTGTGAGTGAAAATGGTGGAATGAAGGGCTTTTAAGGAAGAATTGTATCATCATATGACTCTAAATCGGATAAGTCCATCAAAGGTACATCTTGCCTACCATTGCGTATAAAACTATCATCAAAAGCTAACCAATGGTCTCCTTGTGAATGTTTTAAGATGTAAGTTTTCTTTTTTTTTTTTAATTAACTTACTAGGATTTAGACAATCCAAAAGCCATCACTCAATCCTTGCAAACCCTCCTACAATTAATAAAGATATGGACAGCTCTATAGGTTTGCCTGAATTGAGGAGCTGATGTACCTATAGTACAGACTCGTAAAGATCAATATAGCATTTATTTCCCCTTAACATGCTTGCTCTTCATCAATGCCGAAGTCCTCCTCCTTGCACACACATACATGAAAAAAATTAATTCTCTCCATTAGCTCTGTATAGTTACTCCTGAACTTATAGCACAATATTGTTAGTCCATTTTATAGGCTAAGCTTATGTAGTTAGCTAACCTGCACTAAAAGTAAACACTAAACTGCGATAACTAGATCACACACGAGCTGAAATTATTGTGAAAGATCGTTTTGCAGCCTTCCATAAATTTTTCACTAAAAAGCAAAGCTTCTTAACTATTTGTAGTGCTATTCTGACGGAAATGATTGAGAGTAACATGACATTTATGATGCTAGCTATTCCATGCATTTTCTGACCCAAAACTCACAATAGGATCGCTGCTGCAATGCAATTTTTTTGCTTGCAATAATTCTCAAAAATTTTAAAAATAGGGTACTTGATTTGAAGCTTCGTTGCATATGGCTCATTGAAATATTCTTCTTGGCCAAGATTTTCTCATGTTTACACAACGTTTCAATACAGATATCTGTAACCCTTTTCGCTTTGGTGGTGTATCAATTGACCTTCACAAGATGGTGGATATTATTGTAAAACCTTATTGCCTTGGAGGTGTATTAATAATTGATCGTTACAAGATTGTGGATGTTTATAAAACTGTCCCGCCCTAACCTACATTTTGGGTTTTATCTGTCACACCGCAATCTAAATTTTGGGTTAAACACATGATATGGCCATAAAATCCCTAGTTGTAATCTAGGAATTATGTAAAGCCTTATATATATATATATTAAATGATTGTAATAATATTTGATAACTTTTAAATTAAATTTGATGATTACATATTTAGTAAATAGTAAAAAGAAAAATAGCCTTTACATAATCCTAACGTTTTGTGGCCATCTCATGAACCTAAAATATGGGTTGGGGTGTGACAAAAACCTTGGAAGATCATTTGTATCCCGATTCTCGCAAAGATACTGCTTACAGCTGATAGATCTTTGATATTGGGCACAATATGCAAATATCATCCTTTATGTTTACATTTTAGTGTTTTACTCCCTTGCTAAATTGGAAGCCCGGAGAATGGATTTGAGAACACATTTTAGTACCTGCATGAAACTGATGCAAACTTAGGTTTATACTCAACCTTTATAAAAAATGTCTCATTAAACTTGTTATGCATTTCCCTCAGCCACCAACAAGTGAGCTAGCTATGGCTGTGGGATAATGGAAAAATCATCATTCATATGCAGCCATATTTGAACAACTAGTTGTAAGCTTTGGGAGTGGTGTAGAAATATCAACATTTCTACTCCGGTCGATATTCTAGGTTTAATCCAGACTGCAATTGAAGAACAAGCACTTGCTTTTGGATTGGCCTAGAAAACACTTTACCCAGATATTACAGGTTTCATCCAGATTGCACCACAAGAACAAGTACCCCTTGCTCTGGGAACAAAAAAAATCCTGAAAGATGAATTTCACATGATTTTATAGCTGGAAGTGAATGTGACGAGGAGTGTCGGGATGACGGATCTGATGTGTCTGGCTTTGGATGCAGAGTGAGATGAGGCTCTTCGGAACATCTTGCAGGTGCCTTAAATGACTCTACTACCGCCTGAATAAATGCTAGCATAAATGATTGCTTTCCTTGAGCAAGCCAATTATTGACTATATGGAGGAAAAAAGAGAAATCTTCTTCAGGCTAAGAAATGTTTAATACCTGCAGACATAATTCTCACTTCACAGAAATCGATACGATTTTTGTTTGCACATATGAGATCAATGTCTACTTAATGTAGAGGGTCCTCAGGAATGCTGCTACATGAGCGCATAATGAAAAATGACAGTAAGGATCTCAGACATAGAACAACACAGTATTCCAGTTTTACCATGCAATACTTGAAGATAAGATGACTAGCCAATAAAACGGCTTAATAGAGTCAAGCATCACATAAAGAAAAGAAGTGAACTTCCTAGAAAAACCAACTTGTTTGTCAGAGGGGGAGTAACTAGCTTAGAAATAATGCAGTTCTTTGCTGATGATTATTTTCCCTAGGCTATCAGGCCATATGAACAGAAACTAGTTCCACTTTGGTTTGCTGGAATGTTTTCCAGCATATTATTTGGAATGTCAAATTGACATACTGGTGCTCGTGTACAAACATAGAACCACATGGATGATTAAGTGCTTAGATATTCTAAAAAGTTCCAAGTTACATTAATGATTTGCTAATATTATCTCTATCGAAAAGAAATCAATTTGTTCTTGTCTTCAAGAATTTTCTTCAATCTGATATATGCAACATGTTGCTTAGAACCTAGAAGTATGCGTAAAAAGGAGAACTTGGATAGGGCCTACAATGCTTATTTATTTGAACAACATTTCTGCATTCTGGATTTGAACCATGCAGAATGTCATGAATCAAAAGTTGAAGTTAAGCCAAATACAACAAAATTTATAGGTGGAATCTAGGAACCAAATAATGATCTAAATTTATACCACACAAAGTGCTATTATACAACACACATAACCTAATCATCCTACTCGTTTCAGCAAGTAATTGCATATGTACCGTTTGCAGGCTATGCATTCTCTTTGTTGGATATAAAGGATCCATGCAAGGAGATATCATCAAAAGTCCATGGAATTTTATTATGAGTAGATAATTAATTAGAATAGTTACCATGACTGTTGTCAAGAAATTTGAATGTATATATATATATATATATAGCATCTGTTTAGAGAGTTTTAAATTAGTAATTTTCATCCTTGTATGACATGTAATTAAAAGCATTGAAAGGCTGTTATGTAAAAATTACATAACTTCATAACCACTAGCTACAGTTTCGAAAATAGAAGCACCCTTTATGAGTATGAGAAACAAAAGACTATTAATTACTGCCGTTGCTTCACGAGATCCAATCAACCTTTTCCCTGCTACATGTAATGAACATAAGGGACTAGTTGCCTTCGAGGCTCTATCTAGTGACAGCTTTTGCACAAGGAAAAAAGAACAGGAAAAGAGAACAGCTTAGTAGGCAAACCACAGCATCATTCTTGGACAAGCGTAAATTTCCTACTTGCTTGACACTACCAAATATTTCAGCCATGAAACGTTAAAAAGTACATACAGAAACAATTGTACTAGCTACATGCACGTGGTAATTAATTTCCAGGGAAAAAAAAATTGCATGCACATGGCTTATTTTTGATAATTTAGAAAAAAAATCAAGGAGTATAGGAATGTGACGTAATCAAAGAATCTAGTTCATCTCTCTCAACAGTCGCTAAAACTCATCCTCTTCATCCGGTTCATCTCTCTCAACAGTCGCCAAAACCTTCTCAACATGGAAGAGAAGTAATGAAGAGAGAGAGAGAGGGAGAGAGAGAGAGAGAAGAGAGAGAGAGAGAGAGAGAGAAAGGAGGGCGTGTCAAATATATTCAAGCAGATATTATGAATCTTGAAGACCAAAATAGAAACATACTATTGGGGGTAAGATGAACAGTGTTCATAAAGGCTTCCTTCTCAAAGAGAAGAGGCTCGTTTGAGCCTCAAAGGCGACTAAAAAAGGGAAAAGGACAGCAAAAGCAGCTACCTGAGAGAAGGAATTCTGATTCAAGTAAAATAATAATCCATAGGTGGGTCGTGCGGTCAAACCCAATGTTGCATTCATGCAAGACAAGAGATTTATTTGTCTACAGTTGGGTGATCTCTTTGCCTCTTTGGCCTTCGTGTATAATAATAAAAACTATAGGCCATAAAGATGTGGTCATGCTGCATGGAAAGCCATGTAGAAGAGAGAAATATTCATGCACTATAGAAGCTGTTGTGGACGGAGACAACTCATTACAGTCACTTGGATATGATGCCATATCCATATCCAAACAAGGCACAATAGGGAGGCCCAAGGAGCCATTAAAGAGCCATGGGCAAAGGGGAACCCACCTCACCTTAAATGGAGATGATCCCTCCTGCCATTAGTAGTAGTAATAGTTTCTAACTATTCCGAGTAATCCACTCACCATGATAGCAAGCTGTACTCAATATAAGAGAAAAGGTAGGGGAGAAGAGAGAGAGAAAGAGAGAGAGAGAGAGAGAGAGAGAGAGAGAGAGAGAGAGGAGTTGGTAGGGAGGAACAAATCAAAAAGGTCATAAATAAATAAATAAATAAATAGGCCATGATATAAGATATGTAACAATAAAAACAAAAGCGGTGACAGGCCAGAGAGAGCGAAAAGATTGACCTGCATCTCCTCCATCATTCAAAGCTCACTTAGATTCTCGTTGTCTCCCTCTTCAAATCCCCCACATGCTGGTGCCAACCCATGAGAGCCAATACTCCAAAAAAATACCGAAATCCCAAAACGCAAACAAATATATAAAAAAAAAGCAAAATCAAAATAAAATAGTAAACAAACCCCCTTACTTCTCTTGTGTCTAGATGCAGCTGCCCATCACCTGCCCCATTCCTACAACACCCACAAGCAGCACTAATGTATGAGGGGGGAAAAAATACAAAAAAAGAAGAGAAAACCCTCAACTCCAATTCAATTTCCTCTATAGATCTTGCCTTGTGACCTCCTGGCCTTAGCTTGCTTTCCCCATTCAAGAGTACTAGAAAAATAAAGTATGATATAATGTGATATATAGATAGAAATTGAGAGACTAGTTGGAGGTTCTTTGTCTAGCTTACAAGGTATTTATGGGAAGCCATGAGAGGAATACATGGAAGACGGGCCAATGCCACCACCACCACCCTGAGACCTACTCGTGCTGCTGTCGTCCTCACCCCCATCATTGATCTTGCACCCCAATTGCGCCGCCATGCCAAGATTCAGATAAACCATTCTTGAATCGAGACTAAGGTTAACCATGCTGCTGCTGCCGCTGTTGGCATTGCAATTGCTAGGTTCGGGATTCATGGGCGGGTAGATGGCTGTGTTTGGATTGCCACCTCCGCCGCCGCCACTGTTCGCTGCCTCCTCCCTCGACATGACCAGCGCCGCGGACTGGACCAGCTCGAGGCAGAGACGGAGCTTGTTGGGCTCGATGTGGGTGAGCCCTGGGACGGCGCCCTTGAAGAGGAAGTCCGAGGTGAGGGTGCGGAGGATGTCGAGGGGAGTGACCCCGTCGACCGTCCGGATGTTGGGGTCGGCGTGGTGGTCGAGGAGGACGGCAACCATGTCCGGGCAGACCATCTCGGCGGCGATGTGGAGGGGAGTCTTCCCCGCTGGCCCCGCGGGGCAGTTGACGTCGGCCGCGCCGAGCTCCAGGAGTGCCTTGACGACCTCGCGGCTGCAGTTCTCGACGGCGTAGTGAAGAGCGAGGGCGTCGTCGAGGTTGAGGCCTTCGCCCATGACCATGAGCTTGACAAGCTCGACGTCGGAGGAGTCGAGCGCGCGGCGCATGCGCCGGATCTTGTGGTGGTGGTCCTCGAGCTCGGCGGCGGAGGAGGGGCCCGACCCGGGGGCGGCGATGTCGAGGGGGTGGTGGGGATGGTGGGCCATGAAGGAGGAGCGGCGGGCGAGGGAGGTCTTGAGGCGGAGCTCCTCGATCTTGGCCACGACGTCGATGGGGAGGTGCTTGGCGAGGACCTCCGGGGGGAGGCCCGACTTGGCGACGAGGTGGGAGCAGGTGGTCCAGAGCTGGTGCATGTCCTGCTTGCGCGACGCCATCAGCACCTTCATCACGTCCTCGATCGACGCCTTCTCGACCATGCTCGCCAGTTGCTTCTGCGACAACCGAATCAAAAAAAAAAAAAAAAAAAAAAAAAAAAAAAAAAAAAAAAATCGAACGAATGAATGATTTAAAACTTTCTTTCTTTCTTTCTTTCTTTTTTTTAAGAGAAAAAGATATCCGAGATGATAAATTCCGCAACAGCGATAGACGAAGGCATCTTCTGGTTGAGATGGTAGTTGGGGAGATGGCCTGGGTTAGTGGAGAAGGGAATTTTAGGCTTATTCCCTGCATAAAATATAGCGAGATGCGGAGAGAGGAGGAGCGTTGGGGACTGAGGGAGGCCGTGATTGGGCTAGAAGGGCAAGGCACCCAATTCTAGAAATTGGGAATGTTGCATGAAATGGACAAAGATCTACTGGGAAAAGGGTAAAACCCCTAGCTTACAGATGCTTATCATGGGAGAAGTATGGATGATGGTGTGCGATTTGAAGGAGCCCCACTCATAGCACCTGTTCACTGTAGACAGCACCGTTACACAGTAACGATCGAGAAGCGCCAGTTTAATAATGGAAGAAGGAGAAGAAGAAGAAGAAGAAGAAGAAGAAGGCCATGAACAGAAGATACAGTAGTGAGATAGGGATGGAAGAGATAAAAAGATAAAAGTCACCAACAGCGCACATTACAACGAATGAGTAAAGATAAAGAGAGGGGCAAAATAAGTTGAAAAAAAATAAAAAAAAGAGCGGAGCTAAAGAAACGAAATTGCTGACCAACCCTAACATGGAAAGACGCTTCATTAAAGGGGCAAATGAATGCTGGAAGGAGGAGAAGGAAGAAGAGCTCAATTACTCACACTCACCACCAGATTTAGCAATCCCAAAAATAGCAACAGTAGGACCTAACGGACAACTGTTCAATTAAGACGTTAGTGAGGGAGTTCGATCTGAGGGGCGGTCAGATCTTGAGTGGAGGGGAGGGGGATTATATAGATAGGAGAGGAATAGGTGGACCTGGGTGAGCAGCGCCAGCTGCTCGACGCCGAAGGAGCAGGCGGCGGCAAGGGTGTCGAGGGCGAGGTCGACGGCGGCGGTGCAATGGGTGTGCCAGCAGCCGCGCTCGCTGCAATTCGGGCGAGGCTCGTGCTTCTGCGGGACGATGGAGACCTGGCCGCTGTAGAGGAACTGCAGCAGGAGCAGGAACACCTCGTAGCCGACGGAATTCACCGGGATCACGACGGAGGCGCCGGCGGCAGCGGCGGTGGCGGCCCCCGGGGAGGCGCAGCCGCGGGGGGAGGATGCGGAGGCGCCCGAGGGGGAGCGGGGGCCAGGGTGATGGAGGTCCTGGTGGAGGAGGTGGAGGCCTGGCGGGGGATCGGGGCTGCAGAAGAATTTGCGGAAGAAGAGGCTGCGGGCGGCGAGGATGCAGCGGTGGGCGTGGACGAGGCGGCCCTCCACGCTGAAGGTGACGTCGCTGAAGGCCTGGCCATTGATCAGGAGGTTCAAATAGTCCAAGGAGAGGGATTTCAGTGAATCCTCCATTGCTGAACTGAGCTGCTGCTGCTGCTTCTAAGAAGTGGCGTGCCCCTTTTACTCTCCTGTGTCCTTTTATTAGATAGATGTATGTAGGTATGTATCCATCTTTCTCTCAGCTGACTGACTTGAAAACTTGCAGAAGGAAAACGTTCAGAAGAGAAGAGTGGAGAGGGGTCTAGAAGTGGGAGTTGCGTGTCAGGGAGATCGAGGAGTGGGAATGAGAGAAGGGGAGGGGGGGGGGGTGTGGAGGGGGGTGTGTGGGAAGTGGGAGAAGGGGTTGTGAGAGGGGTTCTTCACATGATCTCTTCGCCACACTGATGCTGCTGCTGGTTTCTTGTGTTCCTCTCCTTTGCGGATGTGTGGCGAGATGAGGATTCTTTTTCTTCTCCTTTTTTTTGTTTCTATGAGAGAGAGAGAGAGAGAGAGAGAGAGATGGGGAAGAAAGATGAGAGAGCAATTTGGGTGGCTGGGCTGGGCGGCTGGGGTATTTAAATAATTGAGGTGTAAAAAAGCGTAAAATGGCTGTGGAAATGATGGACTGAGAAATGAACCTCGTTTGGAAAGTTAAATAACAAGATTGACATCATTCGGTGGTGCTTTTTAAATGGAGCAAGCAAGACAGGAATAAAAGCTTCATTAATTTAAATAGAGAAAACGAAAGAACTTGTCTATCTTTATTTTGTTATTAAAAGAAATATATGATTTTATATTTTATTTTCTGACATTGATTATTTCACTTGCTTTTACCTAGTTAAATATATTATTTTCAAACATCTACATGATATGGACACAATCTAGGTCAATCAGGACACAAGGGCAATATATGAAACAACCCAGAATTTGTCTTTAAGTGTGCTTTTTTAGAGATATAAAAATTAAATTATTTCAAGTATGCTATTTTTTTATTGTAATCAAATTGTTTACAGGCAATTCATAAACAAATTACATAGTTATCATTGCAGAAAATTTTATTGTTACTGCTTATTTTTGTTTATTTTTGTTTTTACTATTACTCTACAGGTATATTTACTTTCATTGAATCATTTTATATGCAATTCAATAGCTTTTGATGAATTTGACTGCTATCATAAAAGCTTCTTTCAAATGCATCAAGTTGGTTGTCTTACATTGACAATGTTTCTATTATTTAATAGAGTCAAAAACAAAATAAATACTGGCAGCATCATAAATCAAAGTTGCATAGTACCAGCATACGGAAGCATTCAAAGGTTAAAAATCTAGAATCTCCTCTAAAATGGAGGAAGGGTACAACCTCCCATTTTATGACCTTATAATTAGTTATTAATTAGTACGTACTATATGATTTTTAAAAATATTGCTGTAAATATTTCACCAAGTGATAGGATGTTTTATAAAAAACACTTCAAGGTTTGATTGAATCTCAGACCTCTTATAGGTGGAGAGGGATGCTAACAAGCTGAGCTTTGACTAGTTGACATATAACTTACATTGGACTAATCATTACTGTTAAAAAAAAAAAAAAAAAAAAAAAAAAACAATAGTGTCGAAAAGATATCTCAAAAAATCAGGTCATCTTCATCAGCCAAATTAATAACCTACACCAGAAACTTTTGAAGGTTAACCAACGACAGAGATATTTCAAGGTGCTTGCTGTCATAGCTTCCGAAAAAAAAAAAAAAAAAGAAAAAGAAAAAAAGAAAAAAAAGAGAGAGAGAGAGAGAAAAAAAAAAAAAAACTTAAGCTGAGACTGTTTCTTTTCTTACATTTTATATTACAAGATTTTTTCTAATTGGAGGTCGAAATCATCTAACTACAACTTGCCTCCTGCCTCATAGTTGGCAATGAGCCACATTGGATCGCGACATCTGCCCGTTTTCGGTGCTAGATCCACGACCCTTTTAATCGATCGGTCCACATCAAATGGGCCCCGAAGCCTGAGACCGCACGCATAGAGGAATATGTTATGCTAAACTCAACAGCATAATTGGTGAACCCCTTGACCCCATGCTGACATGAACCCATTTAATTGATCCCATTGTATTATATTATATTATTACATCTCTTGGACCTCTCTTCCTCCCCCACCACCACCCAACTCCCTCCATCCTTGGAAATTTCTCCCGTCATGTGCTCGTGTTTTACTCGCCCTCCTCTTCTCCGTGGTATCGATGACTTGGTCTGGTTCCCATCACCCCATCGCTCTCTGGCCTTAATTGAGGCGGCGAACTGAAAGCAATGGCAGCGTCGTATTTTGCTGAAAGTGGGGAGTCTATTATTACTCTACTCCCACTCTTTCTATTCCGAAAAGTTGATGGCTGATGGTCTCTTCCCCAGGATTAAAAACTTCCCCTTCCTTTCTCGCAGCGACTGTGCCAGTTTTGGCTCAGAAAAGTGGGAGTTCGAAGTCCAGATATTATTTGATAGATGGTGGACGATGGTGGATGGGGGGAGAGAGAGAAAGGGAGGGGAAAAGGCTGGGGCTTACGGGCGAGGGGGAGGCATCGTGCTCCGCGTCCGGGCCGGTGTCTTTTAATCACTACCACTTTTGCTGGGAGTTATGGGGACTCGCGCCGGGGGGGAACGAGGCCAAAGGCCATGCACGCCCAGCCCACAGGCTGCCACCCCCGCGTGCCACTCGCTCGTGCCAACATGGACCCAGGAGTCCTGTGAGGTCTTTCCTGCATCCAAAGTAGCGGCAAGGCCAGGAACACACCATACGACTGCAACAAGAACTCTCACTGCTCATAAGCCGGTCCAGGGACCATTAGAACCCCACTGGTTCCTGTCCACCTCTTTCTCTCTCTTATCCTAGTTTTCTTTTCTTTTCTTTTCTTTTCTTTTCTTTTCTTTTTTTCTTTTCTTTTCTTTTCTTTTCTTTTCTTTTCTTTTTTCGATTTTTTCTCTCTACTTATTTTTGCTTGTTATTTTGTCCGCCTTCTTGCAGTCTGGGTCTGGAGGAGGGAGGGGGTAGGATCCAAGTGATTGACGCATCACTGACTGTCTTATGATTCGAGGCGTTTGAAGTGACGTTTGACTAGTCATTCTTCTCACTTCTTCTTTCTTTCTCTCTTTCTTTCTCTCTTCCATCCCATCTCGTCTAATCTCGTCCCATGCTTTGGTGCTTTCTTTCCTTCTTTTTGATCCGTATGGTGCCGTGGGTGTATCCCCCATCCACCTCTCCTTTTTCTACACTGTACGCTCTATGCCTGGTGTCGTGTATTTATATTATATATTTATACACAGAGCCACAGACAGACACACACACACACACAGAGAGAGAGAGAGAGAGAGAGAGAGAGAGGTGTAATGATATAGAGACGGTGCATGGTGGGGAAAGTTAAATGTGCCGTACCCGGGGCTAGGGATGCAACTACACGTGTAACCGCAGACTTTTCGTGCTGGCGTTGCTTCTTTTTTTTTTTTTAAAAAAAAAAAAATTATTATTATTATTTGGGTGGTGCTGTTTAGTTTTCTCGGTTCATGCCCTCTCTTGTCGCCGGGTGCTGAGGTTAAAAGCCTATGAACAAGGATCCAGTCAGAAGTAAATTAGCGGGGACGCATGGGCGGGTCATTGCAGTTATGCTCATCTCTCTGCCATTAGGGGCTCGGTAGATCGAAAAATTTTGACTACATTAATTCCTAATGGAATTTGACTTCGATTCAGTGGATGTATTAGTAGTTGGAGATGTCTCCGTGGCATGCATCTTTAATAGGATTAGATTTTGTCGCCTTGAATGTTTTTTCTTTTTTTTTTCTTTTGGGAGAAAAAGAAAAAGGCTAGGCCGAGCTCCTATTCTTATGCTAACAAGACTTGACTGGCGCAATTGTGGACTTACTCATTAAAAATCTTATTTCCATAGGATCGCTGATAAAATTTGACTCAAAAATTTAAGCTAAATTATTATGTCTAGTTTTGGTGTGCTCATTTTAGAATGGCTCAACAATTTACTCTCTGTAAAAAGTGCAAATCCATCGTTTATGGGAGACAGAGGGGAAAGCAAAACAAAAAATTAACTATGAACCAACAGATCAAATTATATTAAACAAGTACAAAATTTTGCTTTTTCTAAATTGCACAACGTAGGAAAAGGGATATACTTCAACTGGCCTCTGATCCCTTAATTATATATTGGCTAAAGTAAAAAGGGAAACCATAGAAGATAGCTATAGATACTAAAATACTTTATGTTTCTTGTAGCCTTCTGCGGTACTAGCCTACAAAGCATATTGTATAATTCAAAAAGTAGACAAATGCACATGCTAATATGTTAATTTATGGATTTGGTTTATTTTGTCCAATGTAGGAGGAGGACAACTTATTAAATGGTCACAACATTCATGTCTGTTGATGCTTCAATATCAGTAAAAGGGAAAAAAGAGGGATAAACTTTGGAGCAAAGTGATACACAAGGGAGAAATCTTAATGCAGTTTCAACAAACTCAATATTTGTGCAATTCATTCAAGCAGTTAACTTAAAACATTAGACTCATAATTCCATTTAATTGCAAAATTTATGCTTCTTTAATTAGAAGGGGCTCCACAAGTTTTAAGCATAGCCTTGATGTTCATATCTATGCATCAAGCAAGAATTATAGATTGGAACACTCCCCCCCCCCCCCCCCCTAAACACTATTTTTCTTTTGACTTTCAGTCCTTAGTAAATGTGTTTAATGGATGGATAACTATGTACATTAATATGATAAGTGTATATAGTGAGTGAATGAATAAATGTACACATTAATAGAATAAGTATGTACAGTGGATGAATAAATATGTATAATAAGAATATAAGTGTGTATAGTGGTTAGATAAATATGTACGTTGATAAGATAAGTATCTATAATAGGCAGATAAGTGCATACTAGAAATGTAAGTATGTACAGTAGATAGATAAGTATATACAACGGACGATAAGTGCGTACATTGGGTAGATAAGTATGTAGAGGGACCAGAAGTTAAAAAATTAGTCAATATGTACTAAACATTATACTCCCATTTTCCTATTAACTGCTTGTTAAATACCCTTATAGATTTTCAATCAAAATAATGATAACGATGGAACAAACCATAAAATAAGGACTAGGGTCCAAGAAATATTAGCTTCATCAAAAGATAAATATTACACTAAAAGAGGGAGATAATACATGACACATTGCAAGAAACAACAGCACATTCACCACTCTGACTTGGCGCTCTGCATGGGCTCAAATCCTTCCTTCAGTGATTTGTTCTAAAAGTGCAAAAATTATGTTTGCTCTCAAAAAGATTCAATCCACCGGATGATTGTATCCTTTGTACAGTTGAGCCATCAGTCTGCCTGAAACGCATGACTTCGAAAATTTACCACTTCCTACCAAGAACATGATCTAAGGGCTTTGTTTGCATGTCTGGTTTGGCTTAATCCATGCCTTTGGATCTCATTTATTTTTTTTAAAAGAAAATTGAAGAGCATAACGACGGGGGGCCTCATAAACAAAAGGACTGTCGATGCAACTCACATGTAGGGACCTTTCAAATATATGTGCTCCAATGTCATATCACATGTCTCATGCACATAAATCATGCCACCTATTTTACATGAAACAACCAACAATGGCAGCGACCACATTAGGTCAATTAATATACAATGAGACAAACTTGGGTTTTAGCATGCTCATCTTTTTACCTTTCAAAAATATGAAGCGTCGAAACATTTCCAACTTTATTGGGCTTGCTTTAAATTTTTTTTATTAAAAAAAAAAAAAAAAAACATTTCTTCACTCCACGCGAGCTCTGCCTCTATTAGATCGGGAGACAATGCTGTGACTTAATTTATTTCATATAACGCTAACAAGAGTGTTAAGTTTTAGGTACTGGTCCGTGTTATCATATCATTAGGCTGTTTGAATTGAAGTCTTTTATCTTGAGCTGACCCATCCTTCAAGATCCTACCAACTTGCATCACTGTTCCATCTTGACCGGTTAACTACCTTCCAGCATGTGTCCCTGAAATTGAGATCGTCTTTGCTTCATGTCCCAAGTTCATTGGTTTCCACAGCCATACAAATTCCAGTTCACTGTTTACACATGATCACAAACAGTTGAAAATCAGATTTATCGCATGACGGTACCATGATTGTCGTTTAAGGATGCTGTTTAAATATTATAAAAAGGATGCCATGCATTAAACTAACTAGATGTTGGAAACTAGTAAAAAGATTTCTAGCAACCATCTATCGATGCATAGCTAGTTGAGCATGGCACAACGTTATGTAGTCAAATGAAAGTAGGAGGGGAGGGATTATGAAGTCAAATAGCGAGTCTTTAGAACAATTAAAAAAAAAAAAAAAAGCTAAAGCGGAAGAAGAAGGGACTCCGAATATATCCCAATAAGAGATCTCAGGTCAGTAGGAAATTCTTGATCGAGGGAGTTTTGCTATACTTCAGACCTTAGGGTGGATCCAGATTCCGACAATCCGTCACACACAAAGCATGTAAGGTGTCAATATAATTAAATAATATTAATTCTCTAAAACAAACTACTATTCCTTAGTCAGTTAAACTAAAATGTTCAAATCATAGAATTTATCAAGAATTCCAAAAAAAAAAAAAAAAACTAACATCAAGACTTTGCTTGCTAATTAACCAATTTAAAGGTAACATCAAACTCAACTAATTAACAAACTAACCAAAAATAACTAGAAGCAATGTTCAACAGGATCTGTTTCTACCTAGCATTCCTCTTGTTCATTTTATTGAATTAAAAAAATAATAAAATATTTTATAAGTTCACACTCAATAAGTAGCATTAATTATAAACTAGGGGATTATAGATGTCAATATAACATTTTTCATAAAACTTTTCATATCATAATTTTTAGCTTTTTATATTATTCTATGTAACACTATTATGTCATTATTCAGATTTTCTTGTGTGCTTCAATCAGAACAATACCAATTATTACAGTTCCATGTCATTATATATTTTATATCATTAATTTTTAATTACTCTGCGGTCACAAACTATGGTCATATTTATCTCTGTAACATGACCAATATACCATATTTAACCTTCTGAATGGAAGTTTCTCTTTCCATATGTTCCCTACGGCGGTGGGTCTCGATATCAATAAACAATAATCAATCATCAATCAATGCATAGTGGATTGAGAGTTCACTTAACCTATTAATTCATTATTTAATAATTATTTTTTTAGTAATTATTTATTCATGAGACCATGTAGTTTTTCTATTTCCTTTTATTCATAATGTGGAATGTGTCATTATTTTATTTATTTATTTATTTTGATCTTTCCTTTATATATTATAATTTTTGTTCTTTTCTTGTTTTTATTATATATTATTATTATTCTTCTATTAGTATATTTATTTTATGTTAATATTGTAAAGTTTTCATGATAATAAATTTATTTGTTAATACAATATTTATCATTATTTAAAATTTACAATTAGTAACTATTTAATAAAATATTAACAGTGCTGTCAATATCTCACAATTTAAACAACATTAATAATAATCTTTTTAAACAATAAATAGTAATAATAGCAATTCTTTTAATAGTAAATAGTAATAAAATATCGATAATATATAAATTTAATTTACTAAATAATGTCATTAATCATAATCATTAAATTTTCATAATTAAATAATATTTAACCAAAATTGTAAATAAACTATTTATTAATTTAACTAATAATTAATCTATTTACCTTCTTTTCTATTCCTAGAATAATGCAACTCAAGGGCATTGCTCACTTACATAACAAATTTCTAATTAATTTTTATAATTATAATGGCTAATAATCCCTAACCAAGCTTAGCTAGTCATTAGTTGGGTTTACTGATTTAGCCATCCCATGTTAACAATTATTCTTATTGAAAGAAATTAGGGTGGTTCAAATAGATTGAGTCTTAAAACATTCACATCTATTAGGTCCCAATCCTCCTTAGGTTTAATGAGGCTACTAATCAGACTAAGCTGGCTTGAACTCAAACTCCAATGGGTTGAATTGGTTCCAACTAAATTGAACAAATTTCATTAAAATCCAATCGATTCAAGGATTGGTTCAATGAGCATTGGATTGACTGGTTTTAAGGCTAACCCATCATCCTCCTTCCCCACGACTTCACCCATCCGATGCTCAGGTTTGAACACCACCGGCCCCTGGCCAGCCTTGCTGTCATCGGTCAGGCTCCTAACTCCTGCGGGGTTAAACTTCGGTGAGATGTCAACTAGACCATAGACTAGGCTCACATTGATGCCGAGCAGTCTTCTTCTCCCACAAATACAGGGTCTCCGATCAAATCTTTCCTAATTTTCGATGATGGCTAGGGCTAACCCAAAGACTTAGAACCCTAAGCTATGGCTTAATAAGGAAAGAAAGATTTAGATCTTATCTATCAGTTCCACCACCAGACAAAAAGATAAATCCAATGAACTCTAGCTCTGTTCCTCCCTGAAACAAAGTCATCCAAAACACATTTAAAATCCATATTCTCACCGAAATTACATCATGTTTCTTATGTTAATATTTTTGTAGATCAAGGGGGACACAAAAGAATCAAAATTCTAAAACTTACTCAAAGAATTTCGAATCAAATCCAAGGAAGAAGAAGCTGCTTCTTCCTCCCTAACACGCCCTAACCCCAGATTTTCTTAGTCATTTCTTTGATCTTGCCTTGCTAATAGCTAGGGAGAGGTTCATGAGACTAAAGAGAAGAAGGGATGGTGAAGAGATAAGGTCTATCTCTTCTCTATTCATATCCAGAAGGGAGACGAGTTCGTTTCCTCCTTAGATACGGACTCTTTCCTCTCTTCTCTTTTCCTTTTTTTTTTTTAATTGACTTGACCCAAACCAGTTGAATGGACCTAGTTGGGTTAAGTTGGGTCTCACAGGTTTAGAGGGATGCTTTGAGGCTTTAAGATTTCTCTAAGAGAAAGGGAAAGATGGAAGAAAAAAAAAAGATACCAGATTGAATCAAACCTCTTCTTTTCAAACCTCCTCTTTTTATAGGCTAATATAAGGTATCTTGGTTGATAAACGATCTTGTGGTAGCTAGGGCTTTTTTCTATCTTAGACTTTCTAGAGACCATTTCATTTAGGAATGAGTGTACATTAACATGTTTGGCTAAAGTGGTTATGTATCAATTTACTATAGGTTGATAAAGACTAGCATCATCACATGCCTCTTACTTCTGAGGTTAAGGTGCGCACGTAGGGTGTAGAATAGTTTATTTAGGAGCTGAGGTGATAACTATGTTGAGTCTTGAAGTAACATGCTTCAGGTGTGGAATCAACAAGTTGAAGAATTTAAGACAAGTTAGGTCAAATTCGAACTCCTTATCTAAGCTAGAAGGTTAGTGTTTGAGCTGATTCATCTAAAAATGCATATGGGAGAGCTCAAAGGAGGAGAAAGGTTGCTTTCTGAGTTCCAAATTTCCATGTAAAAAGTCCAAGCATCAAGACTTTTGTTTATCAATACAACTATCTACTAAATAATGATGCCACATTAAATGCATCATAATAGGTGCCGCTCATCAGGTATTGAGATAGACATGATCTCTGTTAGACCCATGATGATGTGGCGTGTGTTAAGAAGAAACTAACCATACATTTCATCCTTGATTGTCGATCCTTTTTGATTAAAATGGGCCATCCATGTATGTTTAAAAGAAGACATAGGTACAGATCTGACTTCTTTCTTCATCTTTTTTTTTAAAGCATTCTTCTCCCATACTCCTCTAGCCATTCTCTAATCCTTTTCTAGGTATGTTATTTTTATTTTCCTTTTCTTTTCCTTTTTCTCCATGGCTCTCCATGCTTCTTCCTTCTTCGCCTTCAATAAGACTTCTGACATTTAAGAGTGGACTATAGATAGGATTAGGCTTTTCATTAGGGTCCCACCAAAGGTGTGCTTCAGAGTACCGTTCAAAGAAGAAAAGGCTTGTAGTCCTCCTTTTGGCAAATTATGGATTTACATGGATGCTATGAATGTCGAGCTTAGGCTCATCGTGGCTCCTTTCACTTTGAAGATATGCAAGGATTTAGAAAATTTTTTTCTTAGCTTGTTCCTAATTCCTAGCATCTTCTATTAGGATATCTTATCCTTCCAAGGAAAAGAGGGTTCTCAGAGAACTATCTGAATATTTTTAGAAAATTCTTCTCCCTGAAACATTGCTTGAGGAGTCAGTGGTGGAACATTAGCTCAAGGAAGGGTTATTCTATCTTTATTGACCTTCCTATCTTCATTCATATCTAGAAGAAAAGAATTCTTCTTTGCGTCATGGGACAGGCTTGATGGCTCTCTTGGTGCATAAAGGGAACCTCTCAAAAATCGAGGTAAGGTCCCTCCATTTAGTAATTAGAAGAGCATTGTAGTTATCGATATAATGGGACAGGCTAAGGTCAAACTCAAGAAGCTCTTAAGCGAGTCGAGGCTCATCAAATACAGCCTAGCTCCTCTATTGCTTAAGGCAAACTTAAGATCCGAGGAGGCTCAAGATAATTAGCGAGTAGTTTTCTTTTTTGTTTTGTTTACTTTGGTCTCATCAAGCTAATCCTTCTCTTCTTTTTTCTTTTCTCTTGTAGAATACATGGACTACATATGATAGGATTAACCATACTAAAGTCAAGGAGTTTACTGAGCAGCAATAGTAGCAGAGGTGGAAGAGGTTAGTTGGGATATGAATCAACATGCCAGCCTCTCACCTCAATCATCAGCCTAGTAGAAGCTCATGCAGTGATGGCACGTTCGTTAGCAATGGCTCATCCTGTTGTAGCTCATTTTGCGATGCCTGCGGCTACTCATGCGATAGTGACAACTTCTTTGACCTCTACTCCTACTCCTTAAAGCAATAGAGGCTGCGAATGAGAGCTCCAAAAATGATCGGCAAAGGCCCACTGCAAAGGTTGGCCTCCAAGATGCCATGAATGTCCTCTTACCTTCTAACGAGGCCCTAAAGAAGCCTCATAATGAGAAAATAAAGTACATCCCCAAGTGAGGTATCAATATAGGTGATTCTATCTAGGATGGCAGCATGACTTAATGTGTTGCCTTCAGAATCACCCTTCCAAATGATTGAGCAATTTTGGAAGAGCTCGACAACACCAAGTTGGTTGAGCAAGCTTTCATGCATAGAGTCTCAATAAGTACATTACTGATTGTTCCTTTTTTGATGTTTTCTTTCTCATTATTGATATTTTATTTTCTTTTGTACAAGCCATGCAAACCATGCAAGTGATGATAGAGAAGTATTAGAGTGCCTCTCATGACTTTCTTGAGATGATTGGTCTCATGAAAGACAAGGAGAAGAAGTGGAGGCTATCTACGTTGAGGCTAAGAAAGTTAAGGCATCCTCCAAGTATGAAGTGTGAGATGTCAAGTTGGAACCTCTCCAAGGTGAAGGAGAAGCTTGAGGCTAGGTGAGGCTGGTGGGAGAGGTTGAGCCCAAGGCCACCATGGCCAAGCTAAAAGCTCACTAAGTTGAGGACTTGGCAGCATGGGTCGAGTAGCCATCGGCCAAGATAGTTAATAACTTCAAGGTATCGATCGAATATGAGGATACCTTGGCAATGTATGCCATCGAGGCATTCTTCGATGGTTGGATGGATGTGAAGAGAAAAGTCCTCACTTGCTATCATGATCTCGACCTCTCCTTTATTAAAGAAGGTGAGGAAGGAGAGGGAAGAGAAAGTGCACCTCAGATGGTTGATGATTTTATAGTCACTAGAGACAAGGGTGAGGACATCAAGGTCATCGACATGATGCTCAATATTATAGATGATGACACCCTCAGAAATGGAGCAGAGCATTAGAACACCAAAGTTGCTGAGACTAGCACTGCTACAACTACTAAGGTCATTGTTCCTCAATAGGTTGAGTAGGCTAGAGAATGTGCTTCAAATGCCCCCAGCCTTAGTCTTGCTTAAGACTTTTCCTTTACCTCATTTTGGTCGTGCAAGCTTCTTATCATTGTGGTTGTGTAAACCCTTTGACCTCAATGGATGAATGCTTTCCTCTAATTGTGTTGAGCTCGTGTCTCTTATTGTACCAATTAACACTACTTTGACCAAAATTGTCTACTAATATGCCAATCCTTCCAAGTAGCAAATTGGCGATGAGCTAGCTTTTGATGAAGTAAGCCTTTTAACGATTATCTATTAGCTTATTTCTGTACAAGTTAATTTAGCTCTAACTTGTGTGAGCTCACAATGAATCATGTAAAGGAAAATTCCCAAGTAGTGGCTCATGACTTTAAAATCTCAGCAAGTTATGAGTTCTTGGCTCACTCATCCTCAATATTTTTTATAGTTGCACTTTTCCTATCTTAGGTAAGTTATGAGCTCCCTAGGCTCTTCCATTCTAAATGAGTTATGAGCGACATTAATTCTTTTCCTCCAAAGTAAGTTGAGAGTCTTAGGAGCTCTTCCTATTTAAGGTGAATTATGAGCTTCCTTTAGCACTTTTCATCTAAGGCAAGTTGTAAGCCTTGTGGGCTCTTTTCATTCTTCGCAAGTTGTGAGTATTGCTCAACTTTTCTCTTCTAAGGTGAGTTGTGAGTTCTTGCCTTTTCCATCGCTGATGAGTTAGGAGTTGTGTGGGGTTGTCACATCCGAGGAAAGTTATTGATCTATTTGCCTTTCCATACTTGGTGCATTAGCTTGCTTCATATTGATCTTCCCATAGGCGTATGAGGCTCTCATCCTCATGAGTTATGAGCATTCGTTGGACCGGCTGACACTTTCATCCTATGAATTTTGAATTGGTACCTAAGAAAAATTTATATTTAGGCTTTTGACTCTCCCACTATATGACTTATGAGTCTGCAGACCAATCTTTAAAAATTTGATTTATTAATAGAAATAAAAGGACTAACTCCATTGAAATGAACACTAGTTTGCATGGAATTTAATAAAAAACTTATCACAAAGATTTATGAAGAATATATCCTTAGGTTTTTTGAATTCTAAGTCCTCGGTATTAATGTTCTGCCGAGCCTTTCTAGCTCGTAAGTGCCTGATTGGAGAACTTTGGCTACCCCACAGGAACCTTCCTAGTTAGGTGCAAGCTAGTTGGAAGTTTCTATTCCAGTAGATGCTTTAGCTTTTGTCAAGACTAGGTCTCCTTCCTTGAAATGTCTTTTCTTGACTCTAGAGTAGTGGTGCCTTACTGCCTTTTATTGGAAGGCTGCCACTTGAATCTGTACTTATTCTCTAAGCTTGTCTAAAAGGTCAAAGTTAGCATGCAAATTCTCTAAGTTCTCCTAGGTGTTGAAGCACTGAACTTTATGGAATGGCATTCCTATCTCCATTCAGATAACTACCTTTCTTCCAAATTCATAAGTTAAAGAGTGTCTCACCTAGTGGAGTCCTAGCCATAGTTCTATGCACCTACAAAATGTTGAGCAACTCATTAGTCCAGAGAGCCTTGGCTCTGTCTAGTTGGGCCTTTACAGCATTTAGGATCATTTAGTTAATGACTTTAGCTTACCCGTTTATCTTAGTGTAGAATGCCAAGGTAAACCTATACTTAATCCCTAGATCGGCATAGTTTTGTTTAAATATTTTTTTGTTGAAATGTATTTTATTACCAGTGATTAAGACTCTTAGGATGTTATAACAATAGATTACTGATTTCCACACGAAGTCTCGTGCCTTCTACTTTGTTATCTTTGTGAGGGGCTTAGCCTCAATCCACTTCATGAAGTAGTTGATGGCTACAATCATGAACTTTTTTTGTCTTATATCTAAAGGGAACAGTCTCAGGATATCTGTTCTCTACTACACAAAGGGTCAACAACTCTTAAGTAGGAAGAGTTGTGTAGCGAGTTGTCATGGGATATTGGCATATCTTTGGTACTTATCACATCTTTCTACTAGTTTTTATCAATCCTTCTTCATAATGGAACAATATAATAACCTTGTCTGAGAACCTTATAAACAAGCAATCTTTCCTTGAGATGACTTTTGCAAATTTCTTCTTGAACCTCGCATGGCATAAGTTTGCCTTCGGAGGCCTAAGGCATTGAGATAGAGTAAGGTGTAAGATCTCTTATACATCTTCCCTTCATCTCAGGTGTACCGAGTTCTACAATATTTGACTTTTTAAGCTTCTTTCTTATCTTTGAGAAGTTTCTCATCTCATAAATATTTGATAATGAGGTACATCCAGCTAAGCTCAAAGCTGACCTATATTGCTACATTTTTCTCTTTTATACTTGGCCGCTCGAAGACTTTTACATGCATTAACCTCCCTAGCTTGGTTAGTCCAAGTCCTCGAGCTTTGATAGAGCATTGGCTTAGAAGTTTTGCTCTTGGGAAAGTTGTACATCCACGTACTTCTTGAAGTTCCCTAGGAGCTCCTCCACTTTTTACAGGTGCTTAGCTATTTTTTGTCCTTTTATTTTGTCCTCTCCTTGGACTTGGTCAACCACGAGTGAGGAGTTGCTATGAATTTTGATCCTAGAGACTTCATAGCCCACTTTATTGTTAGAGGCAATAAAGTTAAACTTGAGGGTGGAATTAACTTCGACTTCTTTTGATCCTATAAGAATGAGGCTAGCTCCATATTTTTCCTTAGCTAAAGCTCCATCCACATAAAGGACCCAATCTGTTGGCTCTGTTTCCACTTCTTGAGGGGCTTTCAGCTCGGTTGGAGCCATGCACTCTACCAGAAAGTCTACAAGAACTAGAGCTTTCATAGTAGATTGAAGGCGATAATGGGTATTGAATTCTTCAAGCTCCATTGAGTACTTTATCAATTGTCCCGATGTATCTGGCTTCTACAACACTTATCTTAGGGGTTGTCTCCTAGTGGGTTTGTTGCAATGGCATTAATTGTGCTATGCTTGTTGGGGAACCAAATTCTAAACCTAGACGGTAAGGGCCTAGACTTGCAATTACAGTTTCTTGAATTGATCAGCAGTGACCACTTCTGGAGGAGGAGGCAATGATCTAGTTGCAAATCTTATCTGAGAGGTGTGATTGTTGCTAGCGAGGGCTTTTTTGTTTATCTTAAGTAGTATAGCTTTTGCTTTGAATTTCATAGACGATGCTAATCTAATGCGGCTCAGATTCGATGACATCTTTAAAGAACAACAAAAAGTTGATAAGGGGATCATGAAGCAAAGAGATGGGTAAGACTAGCAATGGACACCACCACAAATGGAGAGATTGTTGAGTCAATGATGAGGTCTACAAAATAAAAGAAGATAAATTAGAAGAGGAAGAGCCCCAAGGTCTATCACAATGAGAGAACCTTTGATACTTAAGCGAATTCTTGATGGAGGCGGCTCAAAGGGATGTTTTAAAGCCTTAGAGTTTCTTTAAGAGAGATGGAAAAAGGTTGACATACCAAAGTAAATCAAACCTTCTCTTTTAATAGACTGATATGAGGTATCCTAGTTGATATTGGATTCTATGATGATTAAAGCTCTTTTCTACCTCAAACTTCTTAGAGTTTGTTTCACCCAGGGCTAAGTGTACATTGACATGGTGTTGACTTGTTCAGCTAAGATAGGCTTAATTGCCATGTGTCAACCTATAACAAGTTGATAAAGAGTTACATCATCACTAATCCAACTAATTTTTTAATGAAAAATATAAAAAAATATAAATTATATTAATAAAATGTATAAATAAAATTATCTATGATTTAAATAACTTATAAGAAAAATTGTATATAATATTGGAATATGTTGAAGTTCTTGACATTTTTAAATGTTTTAAATAAAATAGTCTTGAAAGTATTATAATGCAAAACATGAAGTTCATTATTTGCCACTTTATCAAAGGGTGAATGGTTGAATTTTTTATGGAAAAAAATTAAAATATAAATTATTAAAATATATTTATAATGATAAAATCTTTTAAATATGTATAATAAAATCTAATTGCAATAAAAGATTAATGTTGTTGTGGTAATTAAGTAGTTGTTGATCAATTAATGTGCCAATAGCTTCATTTCTCGACAGGTGATATATAAAATCTTTTTTTATTGCCTCTTCATGCAGGATTCAATTTCCTACGCTTTCAATACGAAATGCACTTGTCTCATTGATCCCCTACATTTTCATCACGCTTGCCGTCTTATATTCTCAAAAAATATATAAAATTTATTCAATTGTACGTTTTAAAATGTTCAATATTTATTAACTATTAGAAATGCTATGATCCCTTGTGAGGTGTCTAATTCTTTTTTTAAATCCAAGTCTAATTAGATGTACGGTGATAACAACGAAGTGCACTAGTGCAATAACTCATAAGTGTCTTCGAATGGGCACGAGGGCATCCCATAAAGTACAATATAATACAAACACCCCTTGGCGGTAGCTGGCACTTGGAGTTGTGCACAAAATAAAGAATGGGATATATTCGTGCACGAAGCGTGCATAAATGCTTGCGTGCGTGCAAGCCGGCTGTGATATGCTGGCACCTCGAATAAGACATTCCCGATGGACTTGTCAGCGCATCTGTTAACATGCCAAAAATTCTACATGTGACATTATATATATATATATATATATAGAAATAGATTTGATTATATTTAAATATAATCAAATCTAAATTTAATCATTTTTTCTATCTTTAGATGCACATAGTTCATGAATCTTAAAAATGAAAAAATAAAAAAGATGAGCTAATTTTAAAATCTGTATGGATATAAAGATGGAAAAGATGACCGGATCTAAGCTTGTCTATATTCAAATATAACCAAGTCTATCTTTCCCTCTTTCTTTCTCTCTATATATAAAGCTAAAACTAAATATATTAGAATATAGCTAAGTTTAAATCCGATCACTTCTTCATTCTTGTATTTACAAAATTTATATATTCTAAAGATAAAAAAGGTAGAAAAGATGGAATGCTTTCGAGATTTATATAAATCTAAGGATGAAAAAATTGATCGAATTCTTTCTCTGTATATATAACTCAACTTGACTAAACGCGAGTGTAGCTAAATCCAGATTCGATCACTCTTTCCATTTTTAGATCCATATGAATTTCAAATCTCAAAAATAAAAAAGATCGAAAGACTTCGAAATCCGTATAAATTCAAGAATAAAAAGAATGATCGGATCTTGAGTTTAGCTACAGACAAATGTAACCAAATCCATATCATATACATACATACATATATATGCACACGCACACATATCTTCAAGATCCGATCATTTTTTTTATTTTTGAATTTATATGGATTCTGAAGCCATCTCATATTTTTTATTTTTTTATTTTTTGGATTCGTAAAATGTATAAATTTAATGATGAAGGAGACGATCGAATTTAGATTTGAGTATATTGAAATATAATTAAACCTAACTCTTTCTCTCTTTCTTTGTGCACAATCTTAAGAAATATTTTATTTTAAGACTGCTGCAAAACATGCCAAGCTAAAAGTGGTACAGTAGTATTGTTTGGCTTTAGGTTGTCCCATCCAAGTTGGTGAATGCCAACATAGGGATGGACTCGAAACTTAATTCAAGTATAAAAAAATTATTTCAGTGCATTTCCTAGGAGCGTGTTTGGCTTCTTAAAAAACTATTTGGAATTTTTAATTTCTTCATTAAAAAATCTAATTTTCTATTATTATTTTAATAAAAAAATAAATTTGAGAAGTTTCTAATTAGGTTTTCTGATAAACTTTATCCTTTCCATAGTAAAGCCCCATTTGTCCTTTTACTTTTGTGGATTTTATTGCAGTGAAACATAACTTAAGACTAATGATGGAGTTAGAAATTCTTTTTTTTTTTTTTTGGAGGAGGGAGGATATGTTATACCATACTTTTCTCTTAGGGAACCAAAAATTAGTCTTATCATTTTCTTTTACTTAAGTCATATTTTTATTAATAGATTACTAAGTTATTATCTAAGTAAAAGATAACCAACCATAAAATGCTACATTAAATCAAATATACATTTTGATTGGATATGAAACTGCTTCTTTTTTTTAACTAATATAAGTCTAATTTTATCATATCATTTCTATTATATATTATACTACTTGAACTTTTTTTGGAAACAGCTTTATGGAAATAAAAAAAGCTTTTCTTATCATTAATGCAAGTTATATTATACTAGCTTTGTTCAGAATGTATTTTTACTATGGTTTTGTTCATTAATTTAAAATAAAAATTCAAATTAATTCAGATGTTTATACTTTTTGTTTATACGACTTGTACAATAAAAAGATTGCCTGGTTCTGATACGAAACTTAGCCAAGATTTAAATTATATATCATCTAAACTTGATCCTAATGGGATATTTATAGGTCTAATTGAATTGAAATAGGGGATTGCCCAAGCTAGGAATGGCCTAGGAACAATTTTGATTGCCACTCTTGAAATAAATGTAGCTTTAGTCCAAACGAGTCGCATGCCTTTGCATTACATGGATTATCTTTAAATACTAATCGAGAATGGCTTGAAGGCATGATCTGAAAATAAAAAAAAAATAATAATAATTATTACAGTTCGATGCATCGTATTTTAAAAATGTTGCATTGCTAACATTTCATCATATAGAATCATATAAAATCGATGGAATAACTGATGTGTGTCACTCTGACATAAAGACACGAATTGATTGATAGAATAACACATTGGTTATTTCATCTACATATATTTATAATAGAATGTGAGAAATATAGTATTTCTAAATTATGAGAAATCAAATCATAACAATCAAAAGTTTAAAGGTCTGAATGGATTTTAAGCGATGGTTGAAAATTCAAAAGCATAATTTAGGTAATTATTTTTATATGATATTCTCTGCATCCTAAAATTCAATTTTGAATTGTGTGAGGCACCAGCAAGGAACATAATGGAGTTGGTGCCAAGGCGCTAACTAGCACAGCATGGTTATCACATCATTAAATAGCAAAAGGATAGGGCGGTGTGTCCCAACAATAACAACAACAGCAGGAGGAGGAGGAGGAGGAGGAGGAGGAGGGAAAGAATGATAAAGCGGCAAGGTCCAACAACAACTATTTTACTCGCGGCCAACGGGGAGGCAACGAAGCGAAGCAAAAATTCGGGAAGGGTGCAGCGGTTATTTTTGGCAAGGAACGGATCTCAAGGCGTAGGGCTCGGTAGGGCCCATCTTTCTAAATATTGACATAAATAAGGGGGACAAACGAGACTAATGATTAATTGCAAGCTGGGACGTAACGGAAAGCAAGGGCCCACAGGCCAAAGATGATACTGCCATAATTAAATCATTGTGGATTACAATACCCATGCATTCTCTTTCTCTCTCTCTCTTTTGCATTGGTTTACGAATATGATATTATATTTGAGGCAAGGTTTAGCACAAATTACGCTAGAGCTGACATGGGCCCCACCGAGCCCCATGGGTAGAAATTTCTTTTGGACTCTTGTGTCAGATGGAAGCTAAGCTTTGCCAGCAAGTGCACCTCACCTACCCTGCATGTTAAAACAAATAGCTGAGGCTATGTCTAGCATCATCACATAGGTTTATGGATTTAGCGCGCTTGCTTTCTCTCTCTCTCTCTCTAAAATAAGAGAGAGAAAGTCTAGCTGTAATGGATGAAGATAATATTTAAACACAGAGTCATTGGCATCTAAACTATTAAGTACTTTGTCAGCTGCACTGATTGGTACCTTCTAATTTATAAATAATTATATTTTTTATATATTATTAATGATATGTATTATAATTTTTATTTATTATATCTTTAAAATAAATATAAATATAAATATAAATATAAGCGTTATTTATTTATTGTCATCAAGGTTAGCTGAATCGTATATCGATGCCAAATAGGTATCGAACCGATTTGGTTTGATACGTCGACTTTATCCCTTTTTTTTAAAAAAATTATAGTTTCTCTTTTTTTTATATATATGTTATATAAGACTGAGAATCTCCATAATTTTGAATTGTTCATAATATTTATTTAAATAATTTTTAATACAAATAAGAGAAAGAATGAAAGTTCAAAGGTGGTTTTCAGCTTTTCTTTCTCTATTTAAGTGATGCTAGTCATCTTAACCCCGAACTATTCCAAACCAAACCAAAGGACAATTTCGTATCAATTTCTAATCAGTTCGATATAATTCAATTCAATTCATTAATCATTGATTGTTACTAATTTTTTAAATGCGGTTGACACATAGTCTTTGGCTACGTATTAATGATGAAGATCCCTCTCTATCCTTAAATTTTAAATGATAAGATTCGAAATGAGAATTTGATATAAAGAGAATTGCTATAGTCATACAAAAATTTAACCAATGGAATACTTGTTGCCTTTAGGAACTTTAGTTAGCCTAGTGCTATCGAATTGACAACATTATTGGCAGAAATAATTGTGCACCCAATTTAGCATATGATAAGTATGATTATTAACAAAAGGTATCAATCATTAATTTCTTGAAGGCGACCATTTTGTTATTTTTATGTTTTCAATATATTTTACATATTTGTTTATGCTTTGTCATTTGAAAATTTTAATTAGTATAAAATTTAAAGAAAGTGAATTTTTAAAGTATGCTAGATCTTCATTAACAAAGTGAATTTTGAAATCAAGCATCTTATCATATATTTTACCTAATAAAGTTGGTATTAGTCATTGTTGCACCCATTTGATATATAGATTAGGGTTATCTAAAAGATATGATTTTTTTAAATATATTAAATGGGTAGATCAAAATTAATGATATAGATTATGTTCCGAATAAAACATCTTTTAGTATCATAGTACTTTAATATGTAATATGTGGTTTAACTCATTATCATAAGGAGTTGCCCTACCTCAGAGTTCCAATAAACTACTTCCCAATGAGATACTATATTAATTTATATTGATTCTAGAAGAGAGAGAGAGAGAGCAGGTATATGAGTCCTATCCATTTTAATTGAAAAATAAGGATATGAGCTATATCCCTATTCTACTACTAATGTATTTCTTTACTAAGAATAGATATATGATATGAATCATATCCCTATTCTATTATTCATATAACTTCATTGAAGAATAGAAATATGACCCATATCCCTATTCTGTTACTCACATATTTCTTCACTAAAAAATAGGTACGTGAGTCATATCTCTATTCTTTTTAACTAAAAAATAAGGATATGAGTCATATCCCTATTTTTTTACTTTTAAACTTCTTCACTAAAGAATGAAAATATGAGCGGATATAAGCCATATCTCTATTCTTTTTGCAAAGATAATAAGATATGAGTCAGACCCTTATTCTTTTATCCTCATAAGCAAGCCATGACTTTTCTTATCTTCTCTTTTAGAATCATCTGACATCCGCTAAATGAACATCTTTTCGCATTAGTCCATCCAAATCTTAAAGCAAAAATTAAACTATCAAAGGATTATCCAAACGAAAGAATATCTACCATTCTTTCGCAAAAAGGTCGTAACCTAGACTCTTAAAAAATCCTATCAAACCTTAAAACAAGCATTTAAAATTTACTTTTTCATCTTTTTTTCCTACACCTCTTTTGTGGTTCTCACCAAGTGCCACCCAAATGAAGCGGGAAAGGAAAGTAAGTTTCTTTTTCCTGCACACTAAACTAAGAAAAAGAGAGAGAAAAAGAGACAAAATAAGAAAAAGAATCAGAGAAAGAGTAAAAGACAAGAGACCAAAATAAAAAATTAGAAGAAGAAAGCTAGAAGAAGACAAGAAAAGAGAAGAACGTGTGCCTAAAAAATCTCTTTACCTTTGAAGTATCATTGTGCCAAGTATGTAAAAAATTCTTAAAATCTAATTTTAAATTTTGATAAATCAATATCATTGAAATAGATTATGTTTCAATTTAACTAATCAATTTTTTGGTTTAGCTATTCAAGTGTTATTGCTTAATTGATATTATGATGGTATGTTATAAAGAATATTTTCTTTTCTTTTCTTTCATAGTTACACTGATGATTTTAACTAAATTGATGTTATAAGAGGGTGTTGCAAAAAAAATACCTTCAAATATTTATTATTTTAAAAATTATTCTTAAAGAAAGTATAAGTCACTCCTCTCTCTCCACTGACCAAAGGTTTTAGCTCCATCGATGTTTATAGTGGCCACATTGATGCATTGTTACTAAGATATCCATCTATCTTACTAAGGAAAGAAAAGATATGCATTTATTTTTGAGGATAGCATATGAAACTAAGTCTCATACAAAGTAATTAGTGGGTGATAAATGCATTGATAAAAATGATTGAGCTTGAAACTTATCAAATTAAGCTTTTAAGTTGAATGAGGTTCTAATATGCATTGATAATAATGACCTTGAAAATTCTCCTCATTAGGCTCGAACTCCTCTTTGTTCCCAATAAGTATTAGAGTCCATTACTAATGATCTTGAGCAACTTTCAGAGCTGTAAAGCATCACAACAATATTTGTCATGTTTCTCCCTATATCTTCTCTTGTTTAGCCATTTGAAACTTTCAACTAGTGAATATACTGCTCAATATTTTTCATGTTTCTCCCTAATTGTGGTTGTAAATCATGTTCAATGAACACTATATTAAGAAACATGAGTGGCTTTATTTATTAGACTCCAGATAATTGAATGAGAAGAGAAATGAGAGAAGCCATAAAAGTGTATCATTATGCATGATGAAAAGATAACTTGGGGCGTTATTTTGGAATTTATGAGATGAGAAGGGTGATGGCTTGTAAGTATATATAAAAGAGGATATTTGCATGCAACTAATTTATTAACAAAGGGCTATATGTAGAAAATTCCAAAAACCATTGGCTATTATTAGCATTCTAAATTTACAATAAGATATCATTCATGTTATTGCAATTCTAGCTCCATGTAGGCATAATAATTCATTATGTCTAGCTTCATTTTTTTTTTTTTTGTTTTTTTGAGGGAAAAAAGAAAAAGTAAAGAAGAGGCTTGCAAGCATTGGGCTATAAAATTAAAAATGAAGGAATCACCATCCCCTAAACACCCTTACCCCAAGCTATCATTGATTTACTTGCAGGATTATTTTGACTTGGCAAGCCTGAGCCAAGCACTAAGTGTTTTTTTTGCCTGTCTTGTCGTACACTATATTGACCAACTTCTTCCTATTCTAAATTAGATTATTAGTTTGTGTCAACTAGTATAAGTTGAATTCATATTATACTAAAATGATATTTTTGGTGGAAAAAAAAAGATAATGAGGACCATGTGGCTAAAAGGGGCTTAGTCTATGTGGATGGCCCAGCCAAATCCAAAACCTAGAGCAATATCTAGTTTGAAGCGTAATTACCTTGTTAAAAGAATTAAGTCCGATCAAGATTAAACATGGATAAAATCAAGGTAATTATGTGAATAAGGACTAAGGAAGTGGAGAGAAGTAAGGAGGTGATAAGCCATGATCCTTATGTTTCAATTAGAAAGGAAACCATTGAAGGACGTGGGAAAGGAAACTACCATCTCTATAAATGGGTGATAGAAATAAGAGACAGACACACTCTCTTACAAGCACCTCACTTAGTCAGGTTAAAAAAAAAACTCACCGCTGGTTTTTCAATCATTGCTCACAGATTTGTTTAGCTATGTATAATTTAGTAACCCAGTCTCATTGCTATTGATCATGGTTATGATAAAATTGCCCTTAATTTTTGTAAATAAAAATTATTCTTCTAGCATGCGTTTCAGCTAAGCAACCCCTAAATCCTTTTCTTAACAAGATAAAAAGAACCTAATGAGAGAGAATACCTTGTTCTCTAAATCAATCGTCTGATTTATTTCACATTACCTCTTTCATAATCAAGCTATTGGCTGATTAACCTGTCTGTCAGTCAATCAAGCGATTAGTACTTGGAATAATAATTGGCACATGCCACGTGCCCGACACGACTAATAGAAATATAGTCGCAACAGATATAATAAAAAATGCTACACTTTGATGTAAAAGTTGCATAGATTAAATATGGTAGGCTCCAATAATTTGTCCTCAAAGGGACCTTGGCTAGAAGCCTAGAATCCTAGCCAAGAATCCATGGAGAGAGCACATCTAGGGTTCCTTCTTAGCTCAACTTTCTCCTGCTCTTATCCAAAAAAAAATCCTATACTAAAAGTTCATTATGTGCAAAGATCTTTTTGAGAAATAGTTGCTCTCACGTGCATGGAAGATGGCTTTGCCGGTTGCTTCGGTTCTAATCAAAGATCAAGCATTTGATATGTTTCTTTGGGAAGGTTGAGTTCAGAGAGGTCTAGATATAGCGACCTTTATAGCCTAAACAAAAATGGAGTTAAGTCTCGATAGCTTTTGCAAAGATGTCCACGAGGACTCGAGTGGGATTTGATTTCTCTTCAAAAGGAAAAGTAGGGATGCGATTTTCATGGGATATGCCTCTTAAAGCAACTTTTGGCTCAACCTTGGAACCATCCAAAATAAGTGCCTTTTTATTTCTTTCCATCACCAATACACCAACCAAAATTAAACCACATTGCATAATGTACTAGGATTTATGAGTGATCTAATAGTGATTTAAAATATATATATTTTTTTAAATTAAGTTTGATTTATATTGCCATGCATTTGCTTAGTTAATTAACTTGATATATGAGCTTAGATGTGATAAAGATCATGACTTTGATTCTTTTCCATAATACTTACTCATCTGGTTCAGTTATTGACTCATGTCGATTGAACATATACATTGGTTATAGGCTTGTATCTTAATCTAGCTAGAATTATATAGTAGATTACTTTACGTACCGCAAGCATTCTCTCTTCTAGTCATAAATGTGTTTTTATGATGCTTAATCAACTAGCACATTTTGGTCTTCTTATTAGGGATATGAGCAAGGCAGATAGAGCTAGTTTAGCGATATTTTTGGAGCCAAATCAATTTGAATCAATTTTTTAAAATCAAAATCGAATCAATTATTTTAGTAAACTAAACCGAATCAAACTACGAAATTCGGTTGGGTTTCAATTTGATTTATCGGTTTGTCTATACATGCTTTCGATAATTATAAGATTAATTTTTATAGTAAACTTTATGCAGTCAAATGATGGTCCAATTATTTGCAATAAAAAAGAATATAGCTATCATATAGTCTAATTATTCACACATATTTAACTACAGTACAAATGAAAGGCTATATAATATATGCACACACACGATTTAGTTTAATTTATATTGTTTTTTTTTGAAAATCAAAATCAAAATTGAATCAACTTTTCTAGTTTTAAAAATTTTTAAATCGAAACTAAGAGATTTTTAAAAAATCAATCCAAACTAAATGGACGTCGCATTTCATGTCAATTTTATGGTTTATTCTTAGGATGATGCATCATTGGGGTCATCTTCATCAAATCATTTATAATATTGACCACAACTTTGAGCCCAATAAAGCCGGTGCATCTATTGGCTCATACATCACATTTGTTGGTTGTGGCATGTGCCTCCATCTATCTTGACTTTATGGTAAAAAGAATGTACCACGTACCCTAATTAGTGGCATTGAGACCGTGGTTTTGCTGGGATTGACACGGGCACTAAAGCCTCCAATGAGCTATCAATCCCTGTCTATGGTGTACAAAACCTACTTTATTGGTTACTCAGATGCGTTGAGGTACATGTGAGGACATTTATATAATAGTACATTAGATCATTTTTTTTGAACAAGATGGTGACAAAGTTCTGACCGGTCTCCCATTCTCATCTGGGGAAACTAACTACGGGCCATTTAATAGCTCTTTGTCCTTGCATTTGATGGCTATTTAATTTGTAGTTTTTTTTCTTGCTTTTGCGTGTGATAAAATAAGTCATAGATGCATATAAGACATATAGATGCACAAAAAACGGTTCGATTTAATTCTTTCGTCCGAAAGAATGCTAGATATTTTTTCATATAAATAATTTTTTAATTATTTATTTTTTTAAAAAAAAATTAATAGATTGATGTGAAAAAAAAGTTTATTTAACAGATATTAGTCAAATACAAAAAAAAAAAAGCCTTGGCTCACTTACGAGAGTAAAAAAATAGGGATATGACTCGTATCATTATTCTTCATTAAAGAAATATAGATAAAAGAATAGAAATATATCTCACATTCCTTTTACTCAATTAAAAGTATTTTTTAATTAAAAGAATAGGAATATGACTCATTTTCTTATTTTTTAGTGAAACAGTATATGAGTAATAAAATAAGAATATGGTTTAAATATCTATTCTTCTTTTCAATTAAAAGAATAGAAATATGAGTGAAGAAATATATGAGTAAAAGAATAGAGTTATGGCTCATATCCTATTATCTTTATGACTCAAATGGACATGAAAAATATTAAAATTTTTAAAATAAAATATTTTAGATCCATTTGACGTTTGTTAAACAAACATTTTTTTGCATTACCTAATTCTCATCCTAAAGTAAATCGAAGGATTGTCTACACAAAAGGTCTAATCCGGACCCACAAAAGGGACAAGAGTGTATAAAAATCTCACAAGGAAACAAAAGTTAAATTACTAGGCCATAATTTTAAATAAAAGTCAAATGAGGAGAAAAAAATAAATTTTGATTTCAATTTATCTAAATTTAAACTTGATTTCTGATCACAATAACTTGTCAGCTTGGGGAGCATATATCAAGTCATGTCATCTTTATTGGCAAGATCATTCTCATTTTTACCCAAACTATCTAATTTTCACAATGTTCATGTTATCAATGAGCACAATATAGCATGAGGATCTTTATTGACAAGAAACATTCTCATTTTTTACCCAAACTACCCAATTTTCACAATGATCATGCTATCAATGAGCACAATATAGCATGAGGCTTGCTAATATTTTTAGCTTTTGCCATCAGTTAAATGTGATGCTTTTGGAAATTGCCTATATTTTTTCTTGGTAATATATATGCAGTTATAAATTCCATTTGGCACATGACACCTGCTTTGATTCCAATCAACTGAAGTGGGGGGCATGGCATAATGGGTTTGTGGAGGAGCCAATTTCAAAGGGCACCATCCTTAACACCAATAGTGGACGTGGAATCCTACCAAGCTAAGAGTCCCTTCAACCATTCATTAGAGAATCATATCACGCCATCCACCTTCCACCAAGATCTGCTCACTATCTCTTATCTCTTTCTGGGCTTCAAAAGACCATGGCACTCCCAGGGATCCCCCTTTGCCTTCTTTCTTTGTTGCCTTCCCTCCTCCTTTTTGATTAGGTGGTCAATCCTTTTCCAAAAGTGATTGACCATGAGGTGACATGACTTTGGGTTATTTTACCTTCATGGGTGGAGCAACATTCACTGGACCAAGGCATGCACTATGGTCAAAAAATGGGGACATCATCCAAATTAAATTGGTGCCTCCCTCATATCCAAAGGCAAGTGCATGTAGATTTTGAATAAGGACTCCATGCTAGTAGTTTCTTCCATGTTTTCATAGAATCCATGCCATGACATGAAAGTATTCAAGAATTACAAAGATATCTTGACCTAATGGATTTGTTAGTTGGATTTGGGATTATAAAATAGCTAGGAAATTTGTGTAATACGTTCCTGCTAACATCATGACTTAATGCTGTATTTAGAGTTTTTTGAAATAGAGCTTTACCCAGTAGAGCTCTTGGAAAAAGCAAATTACTGTTTGATAGCTACATTTTATTTAAGTATTTTAGGTTTTAACACCCGCTTGGTAGTCAAATAAAAAAATACTTTTAAAATAAAAATGATAAAGGATATTGCATAGTACTTTCACCTATCTAACTATTTATATTATTAAAAAATTATTATTATAAATTATTTTTAATTTATGAATTATGATAATAATATTATAATATTATTAAAATATATCATATTTTAGTATTATAATATAGTACAAGAAAATGTAATAATATTTAGATATGATAATAATTATAATATATTTTAATATTACTTAATAATTATATTATAATATACTATTAAAATTATAATAACTATTGTCTAATAATATAATATCATAATATTATGATATATTATTATAATAATATTACAAAATTATAGCACTCTATAATATATACGCTATATTATATTATTTTATAATTTTATAACATTATTATATTATCTTATTTTATACTATATAATATATTATAATTATAATTATAATTATATTTTTAATATATTATATGATATTGCATTATACCATATTATTATAATTGTATTATATTGTTATTTAAATGTGGTTGTTCTTAATATATGACCTTCAAGCCTAATTAAACAGTTTTTACAAGTAGAGCTTTTTTGAAAAAATTCTAAATTTGAGCTTTCTTTAATAAAATATTTAATAGTTTTTGTATTACACTAAAAGTATAATTAGAATTTTTATCAAACATTTTAAAAATACTAAAAAGTACTTTATCTTTCTAAAAATGCTTTTAAGCTATTCAAAAGCTTTGCTAAATAATGCCTAAGACTATAGGAAATAGGACTTCTATCTCTAGTTTTGAATTCAAATTTCCTACTAATCTAAAAGAATTTTTTAAAATATTTTCTGAATTATTAAAAAATGGAAACACTTTTTCTTGGCATTGAAATCCAAAACGATTTTTTTTTTTTTTCTTTTTTGCTAACAAAATTAACCTAGTCGAACCAAAACAAAAGGTCAGCAAAGTAATAAATATGGACAAACTAGGATAGATAACTAGTTAAAGCACCCATAGGAGGCAAGTTCTAGCTGGCTATGGAAATTTTTGTTCAACTCTCAGGGGGAAAGCAAGTTTGAAAAGATAGGCTATGGAGCCAAAGCCATGATCACTAATCAATGATAACAATTATCAAGGACTTGCCAATTAAGCACCTATACAAGAAGAATTCCAGAAGAACATGAAAAATTTTGTTCAATGATCAGGGAGAAAGCAAGTTTAAAAAGACAGGTTATGGGGCCAAGCTTCAAATATCTTGCAAAAGATCACTAGAGTTTTCATTTTAAAGACTGAAAGGGAACAGGAACTTTTCAATAGATAAGAATCATAAGAACATGATTCTTCTATGACATTAAAGTGAGGAAAATTGTGCAATAATGGAGAACTTTTATGATCTTCAGAGATTCGGTAGTTATTGACTGCTATGATTTGTATTCCCTTTTCTAAAATATGCTTGATTGCTCTCTCTCTCTCTCTCTCTCTCCCCCACCTCAAAAAAAAAAAAAAAGGTTTTATCTGCAGTTCTTATAAAAACACAAATCTTATTTTTTTATATTTGGTTACTTGGCTATATTTTGTTAAAGTATAATTTGGCAAGTAGACAATAATGAAATGCTGCTGGGTTCTCTTTTGTTATTACAGTGAACTTGCCCATACCTTCAATTCTTGATACCCCTCCTGTCACTTTCTATCAAAACAATTGCCATGGAAAAAAAAATCATTGATCATATGAGCAGCAAAATTTGTCGTGACACTAAAATCTTTATAAAATTAAAATCTCTTTATTTTTCATATAACCCGTTTTTGAGTTTTAAGAAAAATGTGTCAGATAATGTTACAATAAATATTTTTTTTCTTCTGAAAAATACAGTAGAGATTTCATAATCCGAATTAAACTTTAAGGGGCTGTCTGGAGTATAGGAAAGGGTCAGATTCTCATTATAATCTTTTGTTTTTAAAATTAAAAATAAATAAGATTTTTAAGAATAAGTTATTGTACTTCAAGCATCAGAATTTTAAATACCGATTAATTTATTTAAGAATTTGTAAGAGAATGTTTATTCTAAATAGCTTCTAACTTATTTAAGATTTTGTTTAGATTGCAACGAAAGGCAAAAGATATAGAGCAGCAAAGCAATTAGAGGAGAGTTTGAAGTGCCTTTAAAAGATCATGTGCACTTTTTGTCCCAAATGCTAAAATAGTGCTGTCTTCACCATCATGTACAGGATTCTACGTGCCATATTGAAGTAATAAGTGGTTGTGGACATATGTTCCATTCGTGCTACTTTAGAACTCAATTTTCACAATGTTTATATATAAATTAGATTAAGTAAAGTTGTATGACCAAACAACCCCTTGGAACCCTATCACCTATACTATGTAGTGCACAAAATGTACCGTGCAATTTCTCAATCCCCACCCTAAAGATTTCATGCAAAAACAAGCTATGAAAATTGCTGGATTTTAGTGAGTTTTCTCATTAAAGATGCGGTCTCATTTTAAGTTGATCTCAATCCAATCTCATTTGAATCAATTTAGCGGTTGAGTCCAAACTCATATCTGACCAAAAGGTGGTGGAGGATCACCATAAAGAATAATTACAAATTATTGAATTAGCAAGACAAGGTATAAAGAAGGAAGACTGGTTAGACTAGAATGGTACATTTTGTATGGTTGGTTAGCCACCACTTCTTCGAATACCTAAATGAGAAGAATTATAAGGAATCTAAACTATTAGCGCAAGATAACTAAGCACGGTCAATTCTATTACAATAATCATTTATTTATGAAATCGAAACATGCATTCAATATTACTTATAGGGGTTTGCCAAACCCCTAAGTTGCTCGATCATGCATACATATATATTTTCAATGTCCTGATTGTTACCCATGACAAGGGGAAGCAAGAGGAATTTTGGCATTTGATTTAAGGCATAAAGACAAGCAATTTCCAACATCAATGACAGGAATCATGGAATAATGAATCACCTCGACCTACCTACCTACCTACCTACCTACCTATGTCCATATGTTAATATCTTGTGTTAATCACATCAAATTAAGCCATGGTTTGAGTTAATAAAGACAACCGAGAGATGCGCTCCTGCAGCTCAAAATTGGCTCTTTATACCCTCGACAGCTATAAGTAGGCATTTGATTTCATAAACAAATCCATGTTATGAGTTCTGAAACCAATGGCACGTTTTGCGGTGGCCACATGCTAAGGTATCCATGCACGGCCCTAAGATTGCCACTTAGCTAGCTTTGGATATCTAGGAAAATGGTGTGTGATTGGTTGCCTTTTTTTTTTTTTTTTTGGTTGATTTCTCTAGAATTTTAACCAAGAATAGAATGTGTCAACCAAGAATTCCACATCAAATTTCTTATTGAATGAGTGAGCTCCTCTCTAAAGAGGAACCCCTCCAATATTATCATATTATATTATGATATTATAATATATTATAGAATTATATTTTATTTAAAATAATATTATATTATCATCATTATTGGTATTGCAAAATTATAATAGTATAATCATGGTAATAATATTTTAATATAATATAAAATATAATAATATATTATAATGAAATTTTGGACTATACATCTAATGAAAACAATTTCTTGAAGGGCCTTAAGTTTTGCCAAAAGTTTCAAACTAGGGCTTCTATATCTTTTGAAGGAGTTGGGAAGTTGTTTCAAATTTTTTATTAAGCATCTTAAAATCATCTAAAATTATTTTTGAAAGGATCTAAAAGTGCTTCATAGCCCTCCAATGTAATGCCAAATATGGTCTTAGACACAAAGCTATCGAGATTCCTCATGAATTCTAGATACTGAAGAGACTTTTAGAACATTACAAAGGCTCTTTGTAAATCTGTTTTAATTATGCAAAGTGAATGCTATTATATTTTCTATTTCTGTTTGAGTCTTTTTGGTGGCTTGACTCCAACTTTTTTGCGTATGACTACATTGTGCTTCTCGTGACTTAATTTAATGTTGGTAGCTACATGGAAAGCCTAAAATAAGATCAATATGATTTTGCTTGGATTAAGAGGATTCATAGGTAAGATATTTGACTAATTATCCTTAGATTTAATTTATTTTTATCATTGTAAATTCTCAAAAAATAAAAATATTTAAGATAATTCTATTATTATTATTATTATTATTATTTGCATTGTTAAAGAAATCCTGAGATAAGAGAGGCTTTGTTGATTCTATTGGGTTAGTGGAGCTTTGCAAATTCTCTTGTATACAATCTTACATGAGTGCTAGGCTAACTCAATTAGAAGCCATTTAGTTCATGAAATCTTTAAAGATTTTCAGACATTCTATGAAAATATTTTAAGATCCCTACATTTGAAATAATAAATCAAGGCATCCATCTGGGCATTTGAGATACACATGGGAACCATATTATCATAAAACATGGTAATATAATTACCACCAAGGGCTAGTAATGTGAGATCGCCACCTGTTGCGAATGTAACACTAAAATTATAGGACAAAAAAAAACCCTCAACTAACTTATATGTTATATAATTATAAATTAAATATATATAAAGGTTATTGTGAAACATATATATATATATATATAATTAATATTATGAGTTTTTATAATATAATATGTTGCATTAAAATTTTAATAAAATTTTTATTATATATCAATATAAATATTAAAATTGTTATGTTAAATTATATATAATAATTAACTATTTCAATGTAATTTTATTTCTATAATTGTTGTATTATTTTTTATACTAATATATTAATAAAATTTAATATTATGTAATACAATATATAATATAATATTAAATTTATCATATAATTAATATAATCTAATAATATCACTACATTATTATTATTGTAACAATATTACATTATTATTTTATATTGTATTTATTTTATAATATAATAAAATTATTTTATATTATGAATATAATATTTATTTCACATTATAAACATGTATTTATATTTTTTTAATATAATAAATATATAAAATTATTATTATGATTATTATGATAATATTTTATATTAATTATTATATATTTTATATAATATATAATTATAAGATTGAAAATAGTACTCTACTTTGTTTTTTTAATTTACAAAATAAGAATATTTTTAAAATTTTAACATGTTTTCTAGCTAATTTCTTAAAATCTACTTTATTAACCAAATATATCAATGTGAAATATTCTATATTTTATAGTTAGATTACTATGCGAATCAAACGTGGGTATCCTACATGCCTAGGCATTTTAAATTCAGAAATTACATTCTTAGGAATGTAATATCAAAATAGAATCTTTCAATTCATGAATCAAATGCCTCCTTAAGATAACTCTATTGCTTTTATAAGCTTATCCTGACCTCAAACAAGTAGATCCTGATCCCATCTACATCATCAGGATATCATTGTTGAAGCTAGAAGAGGGCAACGAGATCGTGGAAGAGGGTGATGATGTATCCTAAGGGGTAGCGAGCTCTTTATCTAGGCTAGTGTTGTCATCATGGTTCGCATCTATAGCATGGACCCTTGAGAATTGCTCTATGATCTTTGTTAGTTGAAACCGTCTAGAAATATGATATCATATTATAGTGACAGAACCTTAGAATTTGATTAAGTTAGAGGAGCCATTTTTAGGTAAACTTAGCCTATCAGGTCATACAATGCCATGACTCCCACTTATACACTATAATAGTTTCCATCAACCTATGCACCCTGATAGGTCTAATCCACTAGCCACATGTTAGACTAAACCTATCTAAGAATTTTTGGAGTTAAGAGAGGGTGATGGAAAGATTTTACAAAGAATTTGAAGGAATCCTAGAATTAGATGGTGATGGTGATGGTGATGGTGACAATGATCTTGACCTCATCTACTCATGAGTGGAGCCCAAGAAGACATGCCTTAGATATTGGATGGGGTCAAATTATGTGACATCAAGCTCAAATGGGGAAGATGGGTCCCTCTTATTGAACTAAACATCAGTGGTCCGAGGAGGCATGGCTTCAGGCACTGGAGGTGGGAGAGGGGAGCTAAATTCTATTTCTTCTCTCCTTCAGTTGTAACTTCTTTTATCCCATTGTGCTTTGAGATTTGGAAAAGAGTTGACATGTCACTTAGCAAGTAGTTGTCTATGGGATGTATTATAGAAATCTATTTATAAAAATTTTATTCAAACTCACCTATATGACTGTAATTGTGAGGCTACAATTTGTGAAATTATGTTATTTTTAGAGTACTCATGAATGCAAGATACTAGCATAAGGTCACAGCATGCTAATTCAAAAGAATCCGACAAAGTCAATATATGTTATGTTTATTATTTGAAGTTTGCATCGAAGAGTTTGTTTCAAAATTTTATTCACTATAAATTGCAGTTAGAGCATCATATTACAAAGTAAAGTTTTGAGCTCACAAGGTAATTTATTGTATAATGTATGTATAACCCAAATATATATTTAAAGGGTTTTACATAAGTTTTAAATTTCTAAATTATGTGTGGGATTGCTAGGATTTTAAAGTCGTATTTTTTATTGTTAAATTTTATGGGGATTTAAAATGTTAAGTAATTTTAGTCTTATATGGGAGAGAAATATTTTGAGAATATGATGATTATTCTAATGAGAGATGCATCTTTTCTTCTTAATTTTTTTCTGAAAAAAATTAAGTCTCTCCATTAAAAAGGTTGGATGGAGGGATATTTCAAGAGCATCATCTCTCTTCTGAAGCAATTTTTTTAAAATCTAAAGATCCGAGGATCATAGCCAACATATGGGACACTTTAAGCACCCAACAAAGAGTGAGAAGATTTTAAGACTTCTTGCAATCTTTATAGGAATTTTTTATTATTCTTTTCATCATTTAGGCCTAAACTAGTTTAGGAGTGGCAATTTGTATTATCAAATTCATATCGTATCAAAGTTGGGATACAACACTATATAGGTTAATATGAATATGGTATGATTAATTTATTGTATCAGAAACTGCAACATAAATATGATTTGACTATTAAACAGATAGCATGGCATCACACATATAACCTATTTAATAAACAAATCATATTGAATTGACATGGCATGTATGACTTACTTAAAACTCTCTTAATATGAATAGACATGATTCACTTAATAATCCACTTAACACAAATAGATATGATCTATTTAATACTAATATGTTGTTTCATGTTTTAACATAAAAATATACACTTTCCAATATAATGCTTAACCACATCAAAAATTTATCATAAAATTAAATCATTTAAACTAAATAATTTTATAAGAAACCTAATTATATAAACAAATGAAAACATGATCAACTTTAAATTAATCGAGTGATGAATCAACACGTAACACGATGTGATTATTTTATATCATAATCATATCAATACAATTATAATATGAACGCATTTGAGATCAACTCATATCTACTTGGAATGTCTCAAATCTATCTGTCGATCCAATTAATGTATTAGCAGGTCAAAACTATGTGTTCCTAAAAACTTGAGTGGTAGTTAATTAGTAATATGTGAACTTGAGTTATAAACTATTCAAACTTTTTTCTTTTCATCCGATATGAAATTATTTTAAAATATTATACTATTTATTTTGTATTGTATTCAAGTTATATTTGTGTCATCTCCAATTTTGCTATCCTCAGACTACTTTTGATTAATTTTTGAATTGTTTTATTGGAGTGCACTTGTATATGGTAGTGGAAAAAGTTGCCCAATAGATGATGCTCATGCGGGGAGTTTGTCAGCACGCACTCAATGACAACCTAACCCCCTCAACTCCATTTTTGCTGGAGATGCCTCGTTTTCAAAAAGGGTTGAGAATAATTGTGCTAGAAGCAATCCTCGTACAAATTGCCAGAAGAAAAAGAATTGATGCTAAATCTTTTGTCCTCTTATCTCTTAGTCACACATTTCTAATGAAAGAAATCTTTTTCAAACGTTGGAATCCAACTCCTCTCATTTGGATCATGTTTCCATCAAGCCGAGTCACACGAAACCACATTTGTTGACTAAGAACCAGCCGTGCTCAAGAGTGCTTCCTTTGAATGTACAATCTTGATTGCCGACATTGTCTTGCATGGAAAACGCTTTCAGCTTTGCTTTGCCCATTCAAACAATTCCTCTTGACATTTTAAAGTTGTCTTTGTGGTTCAGCAATCAATTATTTCATGGTCCTAATCAATGAATATCAATGGTCCTATTTCATCCATTGGAGTACAGCTGATACTAGAGCTATTATCCAGGATTATTACAAGCGCATTCTACTTGCATTAGCTATTGCTCTTCTAACTTCATCAATTCTAATTGCATAACTAATTGGCACTAAGCATGAGAATAAAGCATCTGCAAACTACTTAGCAAATTGGACTGCAACATTAAAGGAATAGACTTGCTGGACCATTGATTTTCCACCTCAGCTTATTCATTGGATTTTACATAAAAATATTAACTAAAAAAGTATTATTTAAATTTCTTGATCCTATATAAGTACTTAGGATTTTTCTAGTATATAACTGACATAGGATTAAATACTTGCTAATGTGGGTTCTCATAAAGTTCTTCCATTCAAGCCTTAATGTATTCGTAGAACTAAATATTTATGTCCAAATTTAATCATAAATACATAAAACCTATCTACAGTATTCCTTATTCTATATGAGTCATGAGCTAAAGTCGCTATAGCAACTCAGGACCTCATCAAAAAAAGGCTAGTTAAAAAATTATTGTTTGGGTTCTTTAGCTCTATATAAGCATGTAAGATCTTTTCAGCACATAATATACTCATCAATATAAGCATGTAAGATCTTTTCAGTATATAATTGATACCGAATTAAAACACTCATCAGTATGAGCTATTGCATAACCCCTAATTTATGTTTCTGAGACCTTATATCCTCCTCCTCCTTAGGGTCAGTTTGGATGGAAGAGAATGAAGAGAAAGAGAATTAAAGAGGAAGGCCGTTTTGTTCGCGAGGAAGTGAAAGGAGGGGAGGGAAACCATAGTAACTCATTCCCCTCCATTCCTCTTTAAGAGTTCATTTTTTAACTTCTAAATGGTGGATAAGAGAAGAAGAGAAATATTGTAGTAATTTATGTCCTACTATTTCAAAACTATCCTTGAGGCCTAAAAGCCTAAAATCTTTTTTTTTTTTTCAATAGTAAAGGGGATATATTTGTTAATTTATGAATATAACTTGTCTTCTTCTTTCTTCTTTCTTACTATCAAAATAAGATAAATGTATGTTATTTTTCTTTTCTTTTTCATCCTTCTCAAACAGGGAAAGGAAAAAGCCCTATCTTTCCTTTTTTTTTTTTTTTTCTTTTCTTTCGTTCCTTTTCTTTCTTCCACTGTAGATCCAAACATACCCTTATTATTATTTTTAAAAAAAAGGAAAAAAAAAAAGTGTCAGGATCAATGGTAATGACATAGGGTCAAGTCTCGTACCAAAACAAAAACGCCATCATAATGGCAGTTCACATGACACCAAGGGTGAGTCAACAATGTAGGGAATCGTACAAATGAGTGCAATTCTCCTCCTCCGGGTAGAAAGACGGATCCTATATAATCCATTGTAAAATTATACGGTAGTTTCGATCTTATAAACTCCAAGAAGACACGAGAGGTCGAGGAGTGCAAGGACGGAGCGGCGCAATTATGGCCACCGCGCCGTGAGGGGCGGAGCGGTGCTGTTTGACGCATCCTTCCCTCCCCCTCCCCCTCCCCCCCTCCCTTTGCGTCTGCCGTTTGATACGCCGGGCAGTGGCCATGAGTGGCGTTGCTTTGCGTTGCTCCGCTCATCGAAGTACCGTCATTTTAATCATGTATGGTTTCTTGGGGGGAGGGATGCGATGGGACGTGAGAGGAAGGAAGGGAGAAGGGGCCAGCGGAGGAGGACGTAAATGGGCTTGACGTGCAAACAAAACAAGGGCGTCTTTTGACCGTCTCGTCGCCACGCAATCCGCAGTTGGGACGTCCTTGGCGACGACACGTGGTTGTATCCTCCCCTCCAATTGAGCTACCGATGGCCCCTTCTTCGGTTCATTTGTCCACCACCATGGACGGTGGATTGTTCGAAGACAGGTTGGTCAAATACCTCTTTGTCGAGGGTAATAAGAATAAATTGCCACCTTTATCGTTCCCAATAATTTTGACTCTTGATTTATGCCAAACCAATAGTTTTAACTCTTGATTTATGCCAAATAAAAACACCTAACCCTTTGCGGAAGACAAAGGCCCATTCGGATTAGATATTGGCTGAATCAGTAGTTATCTCATATATCTGCTCCTAAATAATAGCCACTTAAATGCATGCAACAGTTTTAAGTAGCTAATCCAAATAGATTCTAACTTTATGTAACTTTTTTTAAGAAAAAAGATAGAAGGAAATTTAAAAAAAAATTAAGAGAGTTCCTCTAGTAACACTGGATGTAATTATGTGTAACTTTTTCTTAGAAAAGAGCAGAAAAAAAAAAGAGATTAATTTAGGATAGGTCCTTTGGTAATATTGGATGTAGGTGACATTGTGAGAAAGTATCTGAGAAAATAATTCTTATAATTTTTATTATTTTTCTCATAATGAAACTGACATTGTTGCTGCTGTTGTGAATATAGGTCAATTAGGTCAATTGAAAGAAAGTATTACGTGCTTATAACTCAAATTTATTTGCTATCCATTAACTTCTACTCGAGATTTTGGGTCACATGGTTTCGATCCATTAACAGAGTTAATTAGATCAGTGGGTAGGCTGGAGCGTTACAAATAGTACCAAATTTGATTCGATTCTACGAAAGTTAGTGGGCGCAAGAAAAGGATTACTCATGGAATAGTGATAGAGTTTCAACATGGCGTAGAGCCATTCTTACAGCACCAATGACGCGGCTTGAGGGTAGATTCTGACTGGCTTGTAGCGTGCGGCGAGAACGTTGTATTATAAGGAAGAGAGATTGTGATACCCTAAATTTAATCCTACATTGGATGGAAAGGAAAGTGTTATGTGCTTATAGCTCAAGTCCACTTGCTATCCATTAATTTTTACTTAAGTATTTGGACCATATAGTTTTGATCCCAGTAGATTGGATCAGTAGCTGGGCTTAAAATGTTACAAACCTATCATTAATATAGAAGGGGTTAACTTCATCCATCGGAGTTCACGTAGTTAACGGAGGGTTGTTTCTCCTCCAAGAGTTGCTCCGTTTCTTTGGAGGGTAGCATGGAGTCAATCTTGGATTGGATGCAATTACCAATCTCTCCACGTTGCGAATGCTGCCTAGGGATAGATGGAATGGTTCATATATTTTGCAATGCCCGGAGGTCAAGTGCGTGTGGAGGCTCTCTATCATTCTTATCTCATGCACCTCTACTTCCATCCATCACCTTGGATACCTTCCAGCATTATCTTAAACAAGGCGCACAAATGGGGCCAGCAAAGAGTGGCGTTGCCTTGACCTCCTGCATTGCTTAAAATATTTGGCCAATTAAAACTGCACATATTTTTAATATTATGAAATAAAACTCTCTTGTAACCATCCTAAGAGCCTTCCTTTAGGTTTTTTCTAAGTTAACCCATATAGATTCTATCAAAGCACCTTTGATAGCCAAGGAAGAACTGAGATTCTTCTACTGAAGTTTCTGCATCTTCTAACTTCCTCAAGATCAATAATGAAGGGGTAAACAACATTAATGGAGGTGTAAACAATGAAGCTAATCTTTATTATTAGAGCCCTAATTGGACATTTGTAGTGGCTGGGGTGTCCACCTATGTGATAATACTTTGGCTCCGTTAGCAAAGTTGAGAGGGGCTTGGAAAGGTATCACCCACTATAATTCCGCGGGCAGCACATGGTGCTGAAATGCTACTGAGGGCTGTGGACAATTGACTTTCTAAATTAAGAATCCAGTGGATTGGTGCTCATCCTTTGCTTCAAAAGCCAGCAGATTAGATAGCCTTTTATGTTGGTCATTCTACAGGCAAGAATTCCTTTTCCTTGCTTCTTATTCAACCTTATGATCATCTCTTTTCTGACTCCATTGGACATATTAACACTAAGTGCATGCTTGGTATTTTTTTCAAAAAGCATTCTTTTAATAAAAAATTTTGAAAGGTCGTTTGGCTTTTGGGGATGGAAATCTCTCTCTCTCTCTCTCTCTCTCTCTCTCTCTCTCTCTCTCTCTCTCTCTCTCTCTCTCTCTCTCTCTCTCTCTCTCTCTCCATTTTCTTATGGAATGACAGAGAAAAAAATTATATCCAGGGCTTACATACATTTTTTTTTCTTCTTTCATCGAAAAATAAATATCATGAATGAAATAATATTTATTTTCTTATTTTTTTTCTCTTTCATCAAAAACTTTTTTCTATTATTTTTTTTGAAAAAATATCAAACAAACACTGGAAGGAAGAAAATGAGGATTCAAAAACAAGTACTACCTCTCTCTCATTATATTTATTCTCTTGCAGAAGGAAAACAAAATATGTGTAGACTCGACACATAATTTTTATTTTTCCTTTCTTCTCCAATCAAATATGAGAAAATTAGAAGAGAAAAATTTTTTCACCTATTTTTCCTTCAATCAAACGAGGGATAAGGTTGCACTTGATATGATTTTACATGGATGAAAAATTACTCCTATAATTTTTTATCCTTCTTAATGATGCTTGGTTTGAGATTAATTTTTTAAGGAATAATTTTTTCCTCTATTTGCATTCTAAATTGTTAATCTAGAAAGGAAGAAAGTTGGTAGAATAAAAAAAAAAATTATTCAAGAGATAAAAAAGGACTGAAATATTAAAACTAATAATATATTAAATAATTTTATCATTCTTTTTTATCTTATCTTTTTTATATTAATAATATTAATAGAATATTGATAATATTTTTAATTTTTTATATTAATTTTGTTCTAAATAACTTTAAAACACAGCAAAATTTTTAAAATTTGCATCAGAAGACGTGATGTCTGCATCTTTTCATCCTCATTTTGTTAATCTCACATGAAATGCTCTCCGAATACATTCAACGTATTTATCCGGAAGAACTGTCAGCAGGCAGGGATCAGCATCGACACGTGGGGAGCCACAGGTCCTGACAACCGGCAGAGATGTTGACTCGCACGTGCGAGAGGCCGGAGTCATGATGGCACCTTGTTCGTTCTTCTGTTTCGTGGGGAGGCCAAGCCGTGTGGGCCAGGATATGGCATTGACCAACTGCAGTGAAGCCAATCCAGTGATAAGAAAGCAGATTCATCCAAGATTCTTTAATTGGTTTCAGCTGCTACTTACAGGCTGAAATGCATCCTTGGTGCTCAAACTCTCACCCAAAATTTATTTTTATCCTCAAACGTTCAGTTTCTATGATTCAATATCTTATATTTCAAGAATACTATACCAATTAAAATTAACAGAATAACTTAATATTCTATTATATTATAACGAAATATTATAAATATAATATTTTTAAAATATAAAAAATAAAATTATATCAAACTTTGAGGATTAAAATAAATTTTTAGTGAAAGTTGGAAAGCCAAAAGTTTTTAGTTTTTTTTTTTTTTTTTTTTTTTTTTTTGGCCTGATTAGAACCATACAAGGGACTTGTTTAATACCGAGAAAAATATTATCACATGCATGTAAATTAAGATGCATGTGACATTAATTACGTCAACTACAATTATACAAGTGACAAATAATTTGGCTACAGGACAAGTGACTGTAACTAAGAGGTTCTGGAAGGTTCAGTCACAGCACAGCTACGAACTGTGCCCAATTAAATGGTAGAACCAGGGCGCTTACGTAATTGGTTTGCACACATGCATCCATAAAGATCCCGGGTCATGGGGTATGAGATGACATCAAGCAAGTGGACTTGTTTTGCATATTTTTAACCTTTTAAGCTGATCAGAGTAGGGGAGTTATTTTATAATAATAAAAAAAAGAGAGCACTACCAGGACCAATGGAGTCTAAAAGTAAGTAAATTGGTTGGTATCTTTTATTCTATTATACGTGGTCTTAGGTTCAAACCTGAATGATAGCATTCTCATCATATCTCTTGGGAAAAGAAAAAAAGGGGGCACAATCACCTATCAGGTCAATTTTGGATCTTAAAATTGGACTAGTTTATGAGTCAATCCAATCTCTAAATGGTTTTAATTCAACCCAACATGAATGATAGCATTCTCATCATATCTCTTGGGAAAAGAAGAAAGGGGGCACAATCACCTATCAGATCAATTTTGGATTTTAAAATTGGACTAATCTATGAGTCAATCCAATCTCTAAATGGTTTTAATTCAACCCAACAAGCTAATATGTGCTATGTGTAGAGTATCCTCTCTCCTTTATTTCACCCTTAAACTCACCTCACCTATAACCTTCTCTTGCTGCTACCTTTTTACTTTTGACCCCCTTATCAAGATATAATTAGTGACTTTGAATATAAATATAGATAAAATAAGACTGTCGCTTATGTGATTTTGAATCTAGATATAGATATAATAAGACTTGATCCAAATCTAGCCTATTACCACCCCAGCATAACCTATCTTATATGACACCCAAACCATAAGTCTTTGAACTTTGGTTAGCTCATTGAATATTAGTATTAATAATAGTGATGATGATGATAACAACAATAGTAGACACAGTTGGATACCCTCATATGGTTGCTTGCACTTTGGTTCTAATAATTAAGTTTATATGGCTTGATCTAAGTGGAGATCAACTTAAGCAGTTTAAGGGTACTTGAGATTGACCTGTCCATTCTGAAGCCTTATCTTATTTGCATAGAGGCCTTATGAATCAATATATGATAATCACTAATGGGAATGCAAGGCAATGCGAGAAGAAGAAAGGGTCTTATCGGATGGGTGAATCATCAGCCTAAAGATTTCAGGAGATGTCGCTGGTCGAAAGATAATCACAAACAGAAAGTCTCCTCTGTTCGTAGTCCAAAATAATGTCTCCACTTGGATGAGAATAGTAGAGAAAGAAAAAGATCTCATTTTCTTACCTTCGTTTCTATTTTTGTTTATGTTCTTGTCTCCATCTCTGTTCCATTGCATACTGTTTTCATTGCGTACTGTTGTCGGAACAGGAGGAGGGAACGCAGTAGTTTACAAGGTGATTTTTGATGGTTCTGAAAACCGCTGAAAACCATCTCAACAACTCCTTTGGTCTAACCCAAAGCGATCAATCCAGATTGAGCTAGCTCAAGATCTCAGCTACCTAACAATCACAAATTTAGAATATTAGTTTAATGGATTCTCAGCCGTTGGTCAATCTGCCTTTTAACTCTCAGTGGAGCATGACCCCCAGAACACCTAGCACATCATGATGCATCACATACTATGTGCTTCATGATCCATTCGAGGGAGGCAGCACAGCAACATGCCACCAGGTGGCCCAACTCACACTCGGCGACAGGGAAGGCAACGCATTTGCTTGAACCACCACCTCAAGTCTAATTTATTCCATTGAACTCCTACAACCTGCCACTAGATGAGCAAATAAAATAAGGTCTACCATGGTTTCACATAGGATTCCACAAAAACACACAACAGATGCCTTTACTGTCACAAAAACTTAAAGCGTGTGGCAGAATTATAAAATTGAAAACACTGATAGGTTCCCTTCTAGCTAGGCTAAAGATGTGCACATCTTTGTCCTGCTGTTTCTCATGAGAAGGAAAGTTGGTGGAGATTAATGCCTTGCGATTTGGTGAATATTCCTCCAACAGCATTAGAGTTAGTAGTGGCAGCATGTTAGGCCCAGCATGGCTGATAAAAGGGACAGGCTCTCTTTCAAAGAACTTGAGAGCATTAATGGGGAGAAGGTGAGGTTACCACCTGAAGTGTCACCTTCTTTTTTCCTTGCATCGTTAACAGAGGAGATTAAGGTAGGTTGGTCCTGCTGGAGATGGAAGGGAGAGGTGCTAAGTGATGGGGAAAGGAGGTCAACGGCTGCACTAGGGGAGCATAACCTATAATTGAGAGTGGGTGGGTGGGGCCTAAGGCCGACAAAACAGTGGGAGGGACTCGTCCAGTCCTTTCACCTTGCCACCATCCATTGTTGGTGCCGATTTACTCATCAGCTTGCATCCCCTTCCCCTTATTGTGAAAGTTGATCCAGTTCCAATTCATGTCACAGATGCGGAGGATGCATAGCCTCAGCCCTCAGCTCACTAAGGTGATTCAGAGAACATTGGTAGGGCCAGGGCCCAACTTGATCTGGTCAACCGTGTGGAAGCTTTGGATCCTTTTTTCAGATGCACACTTGATCTTTTTAGTTAACAGATCAAGTTTCTTCAAAGGGCTATATCTGGATTTTTGAACTTTTTCTTTAAGTCTAATCGTATTCATTCACCTGTAATAGATTAAGTTGATTTAGGTTCGGTGAGTTTTATGCTTAAATTTTTTAGAGTTCAAACCAAAGTTGTGACAGACATCTGGCTCAGATCATAACATTGGGTGGGGATGAAATCCAAACAAGAAGCACGGCACTCAGTAGCATCTGATAGAACGCAAAAGAACATGGGGATATTTTTCTTGGTGTGTACTGAATCGGTTATCAGGAAAGTACTCTAACCAGACTCTTGGTTCACAAGCACCAGCATCTCCTTTTTGTCATACAATCCACAGGATATTCTTGCCTTTCCAGTGGATGTCACTAACTTTGCAAAAGGCTGAAATTGAGGCTGGACGGAGAGATGCTCTCTTGGCTGAACTACCACTGGACTAATATCATTGTCGCAAAGCGAATACAATGGCTAGCACTGTTGCTCTCATTGAATACAGCCACAAAAATAGAAGCAGCCACGCATCTCTATTGCTTTAATGTAGCTTGTGTTGTTCCTCAAGATAAGACAATAGAAGATGGAAAGAACAGTCCATGTGAACCTTCCCTATCACAACTTATATTAAGATAATCATTCAAGAAGTTCGAAGCTTTTCTTTTTGGGAGAAGGAATTAACAGGCTTTTTGAGCTCTGATTCATGATCTTGTGATTTAGAGGAACGTGAAGACTGCGCTCACCACAAGAATATGGAAAAGGCGTCACAGTTCCACTCAACTGTCAAATTAAATGGTGACGAAAGGGTTGTGATTTGATGAGATTTTTTTTGGGGGGAGGGGAGACTAAAGTCTTGAGAAATTAAAATCTTAGATAAGTGTATTTGGAATAATCCTCTATAAATAAAACAGCAAGAGATGGAGGTGCAGGATCAATCAGAGCAAAATTTGAAGTACATCTCCCAGCTAGCCAATTTGCAGGTTGATTAGCTTCACCAAAGATGTGAGATGCTTCGAAAAAACGAAGTTGATCAACGATGGTGAGAAGACTAGCAATGGTGAGGATGCACTGTAATACATCAAGCTCATCTACTGGTCTAATTAAATTGCACTTAAGTTTTTAGAGCCACGTAGATCTAACTTGCTACCATGTTAATCTATGCAAATGAAGACGATGGTCATATTGAGTGCTTCCAAAGCTACTCTCAGTTCAATCATTGGAAAAGAAATACCATGTAAAATTCTAGAGCCAGAATAATGGAGATGCCCAAGGTGATCCCTGATAGTAAAACATGTACCAGCTTGGCCATCATTAAGTCAGGCATCAGAATCAATCCTGATACGAATTGGATTGGCTTAAGGAACCCATCATGCCCCACTGTCTTGCACATGTCAAGATTATTCATATCAGCTTTAGCTCTGAAGAATTCCATCAAAGGCCTTGCTGCAGAATTAAAAATCTGATACACAATATTGCGTTTCATCTGAAAGACTTTGATTCCTGGCATTCCATAATGACCAACCCCCATAACAAATCAAAGTATCATGCTACCCTGGTCCTTGGTTGTTAGTTGAATTGGGAGTGTCAACAGCAGATAAAATATGATCTAACAAGATAATCAAATCAAATTGCAGACATGTTAACTCACATCACAATATGAGCTTTGATGGATAAGATATATTGATTCTGGTGGTTCAGGATTTTACATAACAAAGGGGTAGATGGGTTGGTGGCGCAACTTAATAAAAGTGTCAACAGGAATAGGAGATGTCATTATAAAGGCATACAAGAAGGGACCCCTAAATGGCTACCGGCATGGAATATCCAATCACTTTCATATACAAAATATCACCAACCATTCAAAAGGATAATCAATTTATTAAAATTCTTGATCATGATAAATGAGCCTCAGTTTTAAATAAAAAACTTGTCATCTCTATGCCGTCCATTACTAGTATATTCAATTATTAGTGGTGGAGTCAGAAATTTTTTCTTGGAGAGGCCAAGTCATACTATAATTTTCTTTCAAGAAGACAAGAATTGGTCCTACAGTTTTCTTTTACTAAAACCATGTTTTTATTAATATATTATTAAGGTCTTCCAAAAGACAACCCATCACAAAATGCCATATTGAATCAAACAATAAATTCCTATGGTATATAAATTTTGATTGAACAGAAAATTACTTCTTTTTTATAATTAATGTAAGCCTGACTTCATCATATCATTTTTATTATATATTATATTACTTAAATTTTTCTTGAGAAACCAGCTTTAAAGAAATAAAAAGATTTTCCAGTACCCCTCACTACTACTAAGAGCACTTTTAAAATTTTAGGTGGGGAACTTAGCCCTCTACCAACATACATGGCTCCGCCTACTCACAGGGATGCATGTCTTTTCTTTCTTCTTCCTAACCCTGCAAAACCCTAATGGAGTTGAACGTAAGCATTTACAAATTTGCACTCAGCTGTCATCTCATTTTGTTTAGGTCCATGAAGATGACGAATTTTTCTTTACAACCAACAGAATCACCCATACCATCTGATTGAATGAAAGGAGGCAACATATTTATTCAAGAAATAATTTGCCTTTTGCATTTGTAGCATTTATTTTTCATCCATGAACATGAAATGGTAACTATGATTTCATCTGCAAACACTTGCAATCATTCAAAATTTTAAACCACAATGACAATGTATGGAGAATGGCAAGTCCTGCTATCAAACACAAAAGTTATGTGAGAAGTTAGCTCATGGTATTCAAGATGAAATACAAACATGACCCATCACTCGGTTCAATTTAAACTGATTTTAACTCCAAGGCAAAGAAAATAATCATTTTTAAGCATATCAGATCATAGAAACAGAATGACAACAAATTTGTTCCCTTGAACCTTTCTAGAAACAACTTGGTTCTATTAGTCATAGACAGGTTTTAAAAAAAAAAAAAAAAAACAATGTATGAAACAATAAAAGAATAGAAGGTACAGCCAGAACTAATTTACTGTAACCTGCTAAGCCATTACGTGTGCACCATACTTTGGGTTGGAAAGAGCTCTATGCCATTAAACGATAGCATACCTCAAAATATAGTTGAAGCTTCTTTTTGCATAGATACGTCAGAGCCTATTTGTTGCTTCTTTGTCAAATTGTAGGAATATATAATCCAAATGAATCTAGACAGGATAGGCCTGATGCTTGAAAACCTGGTGTCCCATCAATTTCGGCACACACCTGCAAGCTAGAAAAGAAAGCTGTACGATGCCTCATCTAACTTCCAACACAAAATCCAGCAACATGATATAATGTATATAAAGTTACAAGAGATAAAAAGAGCACTTCTAGGAAGACATGCCTACCTCAAACAATAGCCCAAAACTTCTTCCTGCATATCAGCAGAGGTTCCATTTTCTTATCCTCATTTTCCAAGTTATGAGCTGTGACATCCCAAAGGAACTTTGGTGCAAGTTCTCTGATTCTTGAGATAATAGAGTCATCATCTCTTATGACAACAAAACCCTGTAACATTAAAACTTTGTAAGAAGACTTCATACACAGAAAGCATGAGAACCTTTATTTAAAATGAATTGATAACAAATGCACGTGAGAAATGTAGATTTAGCAAGGCTTGCTTATAAGGAAGGCCATAAGAAACAAGAAAATTTCAGAGTAGATCAGTTCTCACTCATCAAAGCGTGACATATTTAAAAAGTTATTTCTTCAGAAACAATTTGAATACCTAACTACAGATTGTGAATTTGCAACCAATACTTCGAGGTACAAGGTCAACAGAAAAAGAATCATTAGAGAGAAAAATTACTTCTGAAAAAAAAAAAATGGTGGCATCAGAAAGGTAGACTAGACTTTTTATGCAGCAAAATTTGATAATTATGAGAGCTATAACTATTTTAAAGGGCTAATGTAGTCTACATCTTGATCACAGGAAACTGCCTGCCGCTACAATTCTGTCCAACAGCTATGCATGAGCAACATACGAAACCAACACTGCAATTGACAAAGATGATGCAAAATAGGCAAGCATTGAAATGTGAACTGGTGGGCATGAAACTATAAATAGTCCAACAAGTTGGCCTACATCTGTATTAGCAGATGCTTAACATGGCCTAATCTCTACTCATGTAATTTATGAGGATAGGATTTGAGTCCCATTTGACTCCACTTTTGACATGGAAAAACACCCCTTTATGCGAGAGCCTCCAGCCATAAATGACCCTTCCTGTATATCTTTTTCCTTTTCAGGAAACAAGACCATCTGCTTTTGTAATTTCCTCCAACTTTTCCCTCTCGTTTTCCTAAAAATTCCTTTCTGTTTTTATTTTTATCTTTTCCTTCTCCTTTTCCACACCACCCATATATAGGATCAATGCAGGCGCTATCATATGACAAATGCCAAAAACTAGATAACTTATAAATCAAAGAAATTAGAGGAGTTTCGAACAAAATTAATTAGCTCAAAAATCATATGTTACATTTAAGCAAGCAAGAGTACTAAAGAAGATACCCGAGGGCGAAGTATCCTGTCCATCTCTAGCATGATATCTTCTATCAAGCAACCTTCCTCATGATCACTATAATGAGAGAAAAGATGAAAAGCATGCAGCAGATCATAGGTACGTGGGTATGTTGAGAAAGGCTCGCACCTATATTATCAGTATAAATAGATTTTAATACCACATATTAAGAGACCCTACCCTATAGCAGTAAATAAGAACTTATAACATCCCACCAGTCATGAAATGCACCGATGAGTCCACGATCATATATAGCACTCAAGCTGTTGCTCATTGTTGCTGGAACTATGTTCATCACCCACATGGGCAAGGTACTCAATGCCACAGAAAATCCACCATAATAAGCATTCATATCCATAACATTTCTAATCTCCATCTTGCTGACACCAATTAATCTCCAATACTGCCGGACTTGTTCTTGCCAAAATCTAGTGTTTAAATCAAAATTTTCTGGAGTAACTCCTGTTGAAAAAATATTACAACATGTCAACTGAATTGCAACCTGAAAACAAACTAAGCCATGATATGTATTTTGATAAATGATAATTATAAGCATATACCAAAAATAATCAAATGATCGACTGGGGCAAATTAACCTAAACTAGAACTGTCTGGTTAGGAATTGATTTAGATTTCAATATTATGAACACAGGATAGTAAAGTTAGCTTTATACTTGGCTATAAACCTAACAATATTTATAACGAAATGCAGGGGCAGGGGAGTTGGCTTGGATGATGGTCACTGGCTGCTAATTTTTTCCCTTCATACCTCCCACATTAAAGGAAGTTGGCTTCGCAGAGAAGACAGAGGAAGTGAGTGGAAGGGGATTGATGAAGGCTGTGGAATTCATTAACCTCGGATGTTAAGAAGAATCCATCAAAAAGGTGCTTTGCAGGTATACTAAATATCTCCAGATTGAAGATTCAACAGCCTCCCTTATTCTCCAATTTTCTGTCCTCACACATCCTCTCTTGGGTTGCCCCGCAAACCCTCCCCTCTTCCCCACAAAAGGAAAAAAAAAAAAAACCATCCCAAAGTCCCTGTGAGATATGACAAATATGGTAATTGGGCACCCAACCAGATCCTAAGTTTATAAATGGGACTATTTCCTGACATTACTAACATTTCTTTTATTTCATTCACTACAACATTTGCACTTTGCATCACATCATAATATTATCATTTAAATGCTTTTTCAAAAAGGTTCAAGTTAACTATTTAATATATGCTCACTTACTTGTCTGAGATCCAGTGTTTTTTGGTCTTAGTTATTGGATCGACCTGATGTTTCTTCTCCTGAAACTTGCAGCTTATTGAACGCAAATATCAGGGCACCACTTGAAATATAAAAAATTGTCAGAATGTTTATCAATTATTAGATAGCTGTTAATCTTTTACCAGATCTGGATGATTGAGGGGAAAAAAACTCATCTTTTTGTCCTCTTTGTGGATGCCGATTAATGCACTATATAATGAATAAACAAAAAAAAAAATATTTGACTTGAGTGCTTTGGGACACTCAAGACATTCATATGCTTCATAACATCCATACAAAAGTTCACTAGATTCCCTTTCTTTGAGACTTCTCACCTCAGCAGCACCAATTATATAAGTTTTGAGACCTTTCAATTTTCCTTTTCTTTCATTAAGTTTGGAGCATCTGCCTCAAACCCTTCTAATAGGACTTCTAATGTTTTCACAGAAGGCATTATGGGTTCAAATCTATCACTGCCAGCATCTAATCTTCCTAACATACTTAAGTTTTGTTGATGTTAGGAACTTGTTGGCAAGTTAGCAAGTTCTCAATCTCATGTGTCAGTCAAATGGTGGTGTTCCTCTACTGGCAATATAAGCAATCAAAATGCTGGTACAATCTTGGGAGTTGAGGAAACAGGATGGTAAAAAACACACAAGAAACTGTGATCCTTTTCAAGAAGTTGGTGATCTGAGATCACAAACAGATATTTAAATTACGTTTTTAGCAGCTTTTTTGCACTGCCTTGATATTGCAGCACTCAACTGATATTGCTGTCATCACTAGTCAATTAATATCTAAGTATAGTTTACGCAGAGAATGCAACCAGGACCATGGTACATTAATTTATTCCAATAATATTATATTGCACCACAGCGCCCTTAGCATTTGTTAGAAATGACTATTTAAACATCATGTCCCATATATCCCCATGAGCATCATACTCAATTCTAAACAAACGATGGAAGATCCAGATGACAATCATACGAAAAGATGCCTGGGGCTACAATGAGTTCATGTAGTAACCATACATAAGCACATCCTATTCACTATTATGTAACATTATTCAAGGCATATTGATATTAAATTAAACAGTTTAAAAAATCATGTAGTGCACCATGAATAATCTAAGAAGTTAAGTAACATGTATATGCAACAAGCAGATAGTGCTTTGTTAAGGTTTAAAAAAATCTAAGTAGTGACTGGGAAACAGATCCATGATGATATAAATATTAGTTGCACCTGCCCCAGCACTACAAAGTCCACAGCAACCAGAAAGCGAGATAAACATACATGAAAACAGAACATAGCTACATCTAAATGAACAAGGAAGAACCAACCTATTTTCTCAAGACTTTTGGAATATACTGAAAGACGGTCAGGTCTAGGAGGGAGTTTCTGAATATATGATTGCTCAGTGTTTAACCTCAGACAGTTTCTTAATGGAGTTTTCCATGATGGCATGGAATCATCTTCAGGTTCACATATAGTCAATAGATTTTTCTCAGCATTCTGTAGCCGGCATGATTCATTATCTGGTTTCAGCCATATAGCGGTCTGGACCTGTTGAGAAATGAGTTTCCAGCACATAGCTGTTGTCAAGTTCATCAGTTTCTCCCATATAAGCGGGTAGCTCTTGTCTTTTCTATATGCAGGTGGAGCTGAGTACACAAAATATCCATTTGGTCTCAAAAGGCGATCTATTTCTTTCAGCAGTATACCCTCTTTCATGTCAAAAAAAAAAAAAAAAGCCAAGTAAGCACCAAAATAGGGAATATATATATATATATTGAGATTCCATGGTCTAATTAAAGATCATTCACTTTGTAAACAATAAATCATTAGATAAGACAAGACTTTCTGGAGGAAAGGAAATATAATGCATTGCATACTTTTTGGCACAGTGAGCTTGGGAAGAAAAAGGCGTCACATATTTTTTGCTTTTTATCAAAATATGAAAGATAATACATAAACTATTCCCCGGTATCTCGACTGGGCTTATCCAGCCAACTTCATGTTCATTTCTGCTATCTTATGATAAATACTTGAAAAAGAACCAACATAAGTAATGAAGATAATATGGAACATGGTGTGAAGCTTTGGCTAGAATTACAAAATTGATACAAACACTTTGGTTTTGGTCAGAACTAACTAAAAAACAGGGCAAAGTAAGCTAAAACTAACTTATAGGACCAAATTTACTGTACATATGAACAGTTTTGCACTGTACTTCAGTAACATACTTGTAATTCCTTCAAATTCCAGGAAGTATTCTTGAAAATTAAATGTAGAATTTGCAAGTTATGAGAGGATATGGAGACACTGATATCGGGTTCAAAAGAAACTTAGAAAAAATAATGTTTTGATATTGGTTTGATTATCCTAATTTTTGAATCTCACAAATCATCATAATCAGGCAAATGGATATCACATCAAAAATGATATGAAACACAGACCTTTAACTTTTCATTCTGAAAAGTATAGATTTGTTAGTCATTTAGCAAGAAACCCAATCAAATAAGACACCAAAACGTCCCACACAACGCAATATATAATAAAATGGTGTCCAATTTACACTTGAAATGTTTTATCTTTCTTTTATTTTTTCTCTAACTTATCCCTTTTTCTTTGGCTTGGCTGCCAAAAAGAGAGCTATAATTATAGAAATCACAAAAATGTCTGAAACTGCAACTCATTTAGTCAAGCCAAAACCAAATACTCAAATCTTCAGACAATGACCTCCTTCCCTCCTAATCACTTATCAACTATTTTGAAATGCTTTGCTATCTAACCATACCCGAAGAGTATGAGATCACTCAAAATATTTGATCTAGAGAAAACAAAGTATACATATCAAAATGCACCTTTAGATACGTGTGATAAACTTAACCTAGAACAGAAAATAGACAGCCAGATATAAGCATATACATAATTCTATCATACAAAAAAAAAAAAGAAAATTCGACTCACAATAGTTTGGTTGTTCCATTTATAAACTGTGTTTAATTTATCAGTGCAGATCATCAAGAAAATAGAAAAACCTGACATGTTCTTCTTGAATGAGAAGTTTTCTGTTGTACCATCAAATATTTAGCACCTTTAGATGTGGTATAGCTATCAGAAATAGGACAGCTTGATGATACGTTCAATTAATTGGCTAAGACATATATTGGAGATAAGATGACTTAGCCCTTATGCTGAGCCCTGGAGTCAAACAACTCACTTGGAAAATCCTAAATCAAAGATGAATCCGACTTCCGCCATTCAAGATACATAAAGAAAGAAAGATGGAGCATATAATCCATGATTAGTAAGAAAAATACTCTATCACACAAAATTGATTAACATCATTCACAAAATATAGATAAGCTGAAATGCAAGCAAGATGATGTATGTGCAAATTAAATATGTGGAGCATCAGTGTCCCTAAGAAAAAATAAAAACATATGAAAAGCTTCTGTGAACATGTTTAATATTTTCACGATTGCCAATCTTACAACTAAAACCACAAAACAGAAATAGAACATTTGTTGCCATACAATATGTGTGTGATCCAAAGAGTTTGTGAATGGACCCAACCATCACTGACATCATAGAAAACATGAAACCATGGCTAAAACTATTATTGCAAAATCCCCCAGAGTGTAGCAGGATTTACCATTTTCATGCCAGTCAACACGGCACCGTGAGCAATGGACCATTTCAAATGAGTTTCGGGGTAAAGGCAATTGTTTTGTGGCCAATACAGAAATCATTGCGCTAATTCCTCGCTCTAGGGAAAATTGAATCTGATTTTCATGGCCATCTTTGGGAGCAAAAGACATTGTCTGAATGTCTAATGGCAGTAGATAAGCTGAAAAGCTGGCAACACCACAACCAACATCCAGCACCTGAACCACTCCTGCTGTGCGTAGATCACCTGTCTCATCAGTTGTCATATTTCCTAACCTGCATTTAACAAATAGAACCATATTAATTTGGAATAAACCATTTGTCTCATAAAATATTGGAAACAAAAGAATACCAATAAAAGACTTATTTTTCCCAAACTTGAGGAAGTGAAGAAACCCACAGCTTAACTAACATTTGGAGGAATAAGGCAGCTCTAGCAGTATAAACTTAAGTAAACAGGGTTACCAAGAAACAAACACAATTCAAATATCAAAACTAATGATATGTTCCTAGATTGTTACCGTCTTGGCAACATAAATGATGTGAATTAAGGGTATATGTAAATCAAACAATATTAATAATGTACCTTTCAATGTACTCAGAAGCACCATGCTTGAAATGAGTACCCCCTCCAGGGAACCACCACAGCTTACCCTTCTCATGCACCCAATTTTGCCCTCCTTTGACTTCAGCAAGATGCGAATGATTGACATTACTGTGCCAAATATAATCCCTACTAGTTGGCCATTTTATTGGTATTTTATAATCATTAGGTGGGGGAACCAAGCAAAATAATCGCTTCTCAGGCAGAGGGCAATGGCTTTCAAGGTCTTCCTTCCTAGAGGTATCTAAATTTTTAAGTATGCTCGTTATATAAGTTATATCATGGCAAGGAATATATTCATTGTATTCCAGAGGGCATACATTCACTCCACTTTCTGGTATGATGATTGATTTTGTTCTAAATGTAAGAGCAACTCTATTTTTGAACTGCAATTCACCTGCAAATGATAAAGAATAAGGTTGTTAAGAGGCTTCAGAGAAGACTTTTAATAACTCTCCAGAACTTTTGTCACACAACTGTGCAGGACTAGTGCTCAGAATGAGGTCAATCATATTACGGAAGCATATTTATAATTCCCTGGCACTTGCATGTCTGCAGAAGATGCATATAGATAAATACTAGCACACAATAGATAAAGACGAGGTGCATCTATCCTTTTCCATTTTTATTTTTTCAGAAATGAGAGAGCAATGGTCCTAGTCCAAGAATATCCAAGTCAAGAAAGGAGGTTTGGTCAGTTCTCAAGAGTTTAAAAAGGGAAAGCAGATGTATTCTGTAGCTCTGCTGACATTAGAAAAGCTTTTTGCTGTTATCTTAGTCTAATTTGGGTAAGGCAAATGCCAATGATGCACATGCACCAATCTCATGGAGGGTTAAAGCAAAATCATCAGCACAATCATGAACTTGATACAAAAGAAGAAGGTAAAAGATGTGAACTTCGAAAGACAATTGATCAGAAATTGATATAAAAGAGGAAGGTAGAAGATGTGTAATTTGAAGGATGTGAACTTGATATAAGAGAACTCAATATAAATTTATAAATCACATCAAATCATCAGATATCAACTACAATTTAATTAACAGACCTTAAAAATAGCAAACCTATCAGCATCAGTGCAAATAAGAACACATAGATACAACTAAATCAGCTACGTTTCAATGAATGTGGATCAAAATTTTTATAAGGCCATATCGGTTAAGTCTTCATTTCCCAAACACCAGCTTGTTCACAAGAGAAATACTAACCGATATTCTGAAACACAAAAGAATCCAAACATAAAATAAGAAATCTAAATTGGCAAGGATGGAGATGGAATTTAGCAAACACATTAAAATACTAAGGTCAGATGAACATCCGGTAAATTGAAAACTATCTATGTGCATCCAAAATTAGTAAACTGGTGAACAAACCAGCTGATTTACTACAGGAGACCTAAAATTCACATTATCCGCTCCAAATAACACCCAGATTACTGATACAACAGCAGCAAAGGATAAATTTAGGTAACCGTACAAATAAATCAAACCATCCCCGTTCCAATATGATATTATATTCAAATCCAAGTGTCACAAATCAGTCACTGCTCCTAAATCATTCATCCCAAATTGGATGAGTGAACTATTTGTGGCTAGAAGAAACTGAAGATCTCACGCATTTTTACAAAAGAAAAATCATATCTTTTACTATAAATTTTGATATTTAAAGAAGTGTTTTGCCCACCGTTAATCCCAAAGAGGAAATGATAAACTCCAACTTTCACTCAAGATCAGTGAACAGTGGTTAAAATGAAGTCGTCAAAATCTCATACAATTACACAATTACAAAATTTAAAAATAAAAACGCATTCAAGATGCGAAGCATTAATTCCTACATCCTTAGTCCCAAAATTCCAAAAAAAAAAAAAAAAAAAACATTTTTTCACTTTATTAAAAAAAAAAAATCTTGAGTTGTCAAGAAGCAATTCCTCCATCATTAGTGCCAAATTGCCTCAAATCGCCACCAATTAACTTCAAAGATCAGTGAACCATCTATTGCTAAGGTAAATTCCAGAAACGCCTTCCATGACAGATCGGTTTCACTAGTGACAAGATCTCAAAAATGAGGGGGACAAGGAGCAATAAAAACCTTGGGATGAGGAGGAGGAGGAGGAGGAGGAGGAGAGATTGTTGGGTTGGACGACGACGGAGTAGGAGTTGGAGCCGAATAAGGTGCCGGCGTAGAAGGAGGCGATCGTGACGAATAGCCCCACCAGGACCAGCCGAACCGACCGCGAATCGAACGCTGCCGACGGCATCTCCTCCCTCTCCCTCTTCTTTAATCCCTTCTCCTTTCTCTCTTCTTCCACAGCTCGCCCTATGAAGCTCGCTTTCTAGTCGATCTCAGCGATGACTCAGTAAGCAGGGATGGCTCGCTTTCTAGTCGATCTCAGCGATGACTCAGTGAGCAGGGATGGATCCACGCGGTTCTCATGCTCCTCTCAAACGCAACAAGGCTTCAATATGTTTACGTTACATATATTATATTACATAAATAATTAACTATTGCATTAAGATTTTAACCAATATATATTTTCTTTATTTATCGAATCGAGCTATAATGCAAGCTTGAATCACGTTTGATTTGAGTTTAAATATAATTTTGGGTAAACTTAGAATTATGAAGTTGATTAGTTAAGCTAATGTTGTACTCCTGAATACAAAGAGGAAAAAGGTTCGATCAAGCTTGATCTTTGATTTTATAATAAGTGATGGTAAAGATCCACACTTATATATATATATATATATATAATATATATATATATATATAGATGAATTAATTTTTTAAAAATAAAATTTTAAAATATATGAGATAAGATGAACAATTTTTTTATGTAATAAAATATTTCAATGTCTCATTATACCTTAATAATCATCCTAATCAAACATCAATAAATACTCTTAGTCACTTTCTTTTTTTTTATTTTTATTTTATTTATTTATTTTATTTATTTATTTTATTTTCTTCTTCCTCCGTCCTCTTCTTTCTTCCTTCATTCATTTATGCATTAGACTATCACTGATTGGCCTAGACACTAGTGTTCTTTTGTTAATTACGGCTCATCTACTTTGGTTGAAGCCATATTTTTTTATACAACAAGCTCAAGCTGACGTCTAACAGTTTGTGTAAGGAGCATGTACAACATGCCATAAAATTATGGATGCATGAATTTATATATGGAGCATGAAGCATGGTCATGTCACACTCAATTTTAGAAGGAACGACAAAAAAAAAAACAAAGAAAAGCTCCTTGATAAGGTTTAATATTACATATCCTTGCAATAAAAGCTCTTGGCCGAGTGAGGATTTAATTTTTAAGGTAGAACAAGATAAATATATTAGATTTTATTTTAAAAAATAATAATAATAATACAAGCTTCTTGGTAGAGTGTTAATGGATGCCAAAGTGTTGGATGATAAAAGGAGACTAGGGATTGACATGATTAATAACAAAATAGAAATTATAAACTTTTAAGATATTATATAGAAATCTAAAATTTATTTAATTTTAGAATAATATTATAAATATATATATTTTAAATAGGTTTCTATAATTTAAAAGTTTTAGAATTCAAAAAAAAATTTAAAAAATCAACCATGAAGCAAACATCGCTTTGTTACTTTGTTACCATGAGCAGATCTTTTCTGACTTTTTTTTTAATTTAGTTGCCATCTAATCTTAATAGAATTACCCAAGACATCATTAAGTAAGTAGGTCTCCATTGGCTTATCTATTGCTCTTCTAAACCATTGTATCATACAGTTTTGTTTGCATTCTTAGAAACTCTGGTTAAATCATGAGAATGAATGAATCAGTAGAATTTTTTTTATATATTTTAAATTAATAAAATTTTAACTAGTTTGATTATGGATGTTTTTATTCATTAAACTAAAACTTGCAAAAGCTCTTTCTACATAATAAAACAATTTTTTCCTATTTTAATGTTGCATGGCATAACTCAAATCATATAAATAGAATTTAAGCAAAAAAATCAAGAAAGAGAGGGAGAATGCTGAAAAGGATAAAACACTCGCGAATATAGTAAACATGAAATTGCTTAAGAAGAGAGAGAGAGAGGGAACATCCTCAAATTTAAGTACAAAATAGAGGATGAAGCTATTGATAAATTTTTAATTGCAAAATATTTTTGTTTTAAATTTATCAATAATAAAATTGTTTTTGCAAATACGTTAGTTGGAAGTCATTTTAGTAAAGCCTAGACATTTAAGACAAAATTATTTTAATTGGAGCCATTATTACAGAATTTTCATCTTCTTAAAATGAATACAGGAAAAAATCTCTGGTGTTATACAGCTTGTTTGGTAAAGCTACAAGATGTTGACATCAATGACTAGATTTCATAGTTTCAGCCAAGCCTCCACCGATTCAACTATACTTTTCTTTGAAAAGACACTTTTACATTTAAAAGAAATACCATCCTCAATATAAGAAAGAAAATTTATTTTTCCAAAGTAAATGTCATTGATGGAACTAATGGATCCAAAAATGAAAGGGATTGATCAAACAATGCTTAACAAAGTTATGCAATCAGAGAAACAACGGCATGTTCAAGTGTTATAGTTCATGTGTTCAATGACAAAACGTTATTCAAAAATTACAAAAAATGATCCTGCTAGAGCACTTGAAAAAAGAAGTTATACTTCTAGAAAGAAACTATGGTAATTGTTTTTCATGACCTGAAATGAAAAGAACCTTGCGGCTACCTGTTTGTGTATGAAATTGACATCTCTGCTGTATTAAATTCCAACAGGTTAATTTTGTCAAATAATGATGTATTTATTCGAAAGAGATATTCTGATGAGAGGATGTAAAAATTAGTGAATGAAAATTCTCCTTATTATACAATTGAATCTTGTAATAATAATGGAACATTTTTTATATGTGATAGCAACATATATGGAGATAGACAGAGGTAGTGTTATCTACCATTTAGACTCCATGAAAGGAAAAAACAGTACAATATAATACCTTCTAATATAATATTCATAAAATTATCAAACAAATACATCTTTGGGAGTTGATGTAGCTTGCTAGCAATTCATGATATATCATTAGATGCATTTTTAGACATTTATCAGACAAATGCATTTTCATGCCTAAGTGAGGCTATTCATCAAATTAGCATGGTTTGTTACCAACTGAAAAAAGTATAGCATCTTGCACTTAACTAAAGTTGCATATTTATAAATAACAAAGATGAATAATGCTCTTTCCCTCCTTAAATAATACACAAAAAATAAGTAGAACTTCGGCTTCATAAGATGTATAACTTGTGCTGATGTCATCACTCTCTACTTGTCTCATGTACCAATAATCCATGACCAGTATCTCACCAAGCTTCTTGCAGAAACAAGATATCAGAAACACTGACATTTGCCTCCATCGATTCTATTTTGTTTATGAGCAAAATCAAACTAGTCTGGATGTTTCACTCTTCTTCCACAAGCTGAAGCCACTCAAATGTTACATCCCGTGAGATTTGTCTGAAAGACCAGAAGGATAATTGATTGCCAATGCAATATGTATACCAGATTCAGCTTCCCCATATTTATGATGCGGTGTATCGCCACCATGGAGCTCCAGCCTCGTATGAACACTTGCCATCATCCCAGGAGATATGGGATGCTTGAAGGCCGATAGCTGCACTAGGTTCCTTGCCATGCTGAGCAATCCACTCTTCAATGGCTAACATTCTATCATCCTCACTTGCAAATTGCTTTCTGTTTCTACCAAACGGGTTAATCTGGGGATTACCCATTTCTGCTACAGCAGCAGGCGTGTACATAGAGTCACCAGCTATAGGGGCACCAATGGCAGCCAGCTGTGCTCTGACCTGCATATAGTGTTAACATAGGTCAAAGGAAAAAAAAAAATGATTTCCTTTTTGTTATGTAATTGCACCCAAGTATTTTTTTTTTCCCTCATTCAACTGCAATAAAATTAAGGCAACAGTTTGCTCCTGGAGCTAATGGTTAACCATAAGCATAGACTCGAGACTTATCATGTCAAAAAGGGGAACACAAATTATGCAATTCATCCAATACCTTCAGAAAATGGTTCTACTTGGAAAAAAAGTGCAGATAGGTTAGTATCCAAAAATAGAACACTAAATTTTTATGCTGAAAACAATGTAAATTAGAAAAATTTCCTGATAGCTTAAATCAAAAGATCTATGAATATAAACACAGTAATTATATTTTGAAACTGTCTATATTTATGTTCTCTCAAGAACCACAGGAAAAGACAGCCCCTTCATCATACATCCACAAACGCAAACTATTATTTATAAATTTGATAAATTTATCTAAAAACTCTCTAGTCTGTTCCCCTATAGAGGCAAAGACAATAGGTTCTTGAAACTTCCACCATTCCAAATCTGAGAGAAAGTTGTGGTTGACATATCTTTTAGTTGTATATAAAAGGTAAGGAAAAAGAAAAAGGTGCCAGTACCTGATGAGTTTTTCCCGTCAAGAGGTTGATCTTGCATTCATAGGCAGTGTCCTTTGAGAGCCATCCACAATCTTCGATGTTGTTGCTTTTCTCAACATCAGCATTTGGCCAAGGGACCTCCTTGCATTCCAACACCTCCAGCTGGCAGAGATGCCATCCTCCAATAAAATCTGAAAACATGTGAATTTCAAATATGAAATCCATATTCAACTTTCAACTGCACTAAAGATTATTTTTAATCATTGAAATAACACATTCATCTTTGTGAAATATCGCAATAGATCCTCTGTGACTAAACAAAACCAAACTTGACTCTCAAGAGGAACCAAGAAACAAAAGAATGTGGCTCATTGACAGGTTCCAGTTCAATGTCTCAAACCCTTTTTTCTTTTCTTTTTCAGGAAAAAAAAGCATATTTATTTTATGAGAACTCTCTACATGCATTATGATGGAAGTCAACATCAATTCCCTCATTCACACAAAGGATGCTTCCTACATTAGATATCACTGAATAGGTAAAAAATAAACAACGATCAATCTTCTAGCTTCAAGTTACCTTCATTGGACTACCTCTAATTATATTTGTGAAAGAAATTCAACAAAAAGGACATACTGCTACACATTTACTAAGTTGCCTTCCTTAATGAAGACATTTTCTCTGTACATAAAAACATTGCTTAGCAGTCTAAACATAAGTCCCTAAGACTTATGTCATTAACAATTTAAAACTTTCAAATATTAATGCTTGTCGTTTGTCAGCTTATGATACATAGGAAACATTGTCCTTTTTGTCAGATAGTATGGTAATAAAAATGGAAACGAAGTCCTGGCTGTCTCCAAAAAAAGAGAGAGAGTGTGTGCCTGATAATAAACCTCACAAGTATTCTCCAGTTTCCAAATGGCATTGTTAGAGTGAACTGAGCATATGAGTATAATCACGAGGTGATGTTAAAGCGGATGGGTGGCAAAGTAGGAATGGCAGAGTTAGAAATGAATATGCAAATGAAGGTGAGGGATTGCCAAATGATAATGCCAGAACCATTTGAGAATTATAAATTGTACAAGTTAGACCAGAGAAGGCTACCATGATGAATCTTGAATTTGTGTTCACGAACTAGAAAAACAAAGGAAGAAAATAAGGATATATTAAATTCCTTTTGTACTTAGTGATCTAAATGAGTCCATATAGAGAAACCATTTGGGTCTATAGCTCAGCAAAGTACGAGAAGTTTCCCAGATTAAGGACATTTATAGACATAAGCAATCGCTTAAGAGCTCCTTTTGGCACAATGGACTATGTATTTTTGCCAAAAAACCAGATGCTTTCCAGTGGTCGACCTTAGAACTTTTTTTTTTTTTTTGGAGGGGTCAGGCTAAAAGTGGTAACGCACGTTTAAAATTATATATTGCATATAAATATACTTTTGTAGATTAAAAAAATCATATAACTTAAAAGGACTTATCATCACATATCTCATGAAAAGGTCACCACAAGCTAAAAGGGTTTTCTTTTTTTTTTTTCCCCCTAAAAAGTCCCTAAAAAGGTCCACCCTTGATACTTTGGAACTGCAATGATTATACATGCAACCTCATCTGACCCTCAAAGCCCTCTCAATCATCACAGTTTTGGGCTTGCAGGAAAGGTTCCTATAGCCTCTTTCATCATCCATCCTCCCAACATTCACCAAAGCCTCCAAAGAAACCTCAACTCTTGCAATCTAGATCCCAATACGAGAGGACCAAAAATTTTAACATATGAAGATGAACTAGCTTCATTGAGCATCATGGTTACACTAACAGCCTCACATATTAGGGATCCTCTTTCAACAAGTAATCAACCACATACTCTGAAGTTAAAGAAGCAATGCAGGTCACAGGTAACTTGTACAATGGAAACATATCCCAGCAGTTTCTTCCACCAATCTCTTTTGGATTTGTGCCTCTCTTATGCTTTGCGTTGCTTGTCCCAATTAGATCAAAATGAACTGATAATCAATCTAACCCCAGTTGATATATGAGCTGAAAAGAAGTTTCTAATTTGACCATCTTTCAGAATTTCCAAATAACAAATCATTCATTGACATATATTTTCCATAGTGAATTTAAGGCAGTAGAAAACTTTACGTGCATTAAATTTTAAAAGATTTGTAACCTTTATATATGTATTTCTAATTTGACCATCTTTCAGAACTCCAGAATGACATAAGGCAGCAGAAGACTTTGTGTGCACTAAAATTTTAAAAGATTTGTAACCTTTAGATACATACATATATCATGCAGAAATTCAGCTATATTAGTCAAATATGCTGCAATTCTATTGCTCAGAACTTGTTATAGTAGCTCATTCTTCTGAATTACCTTCAGAAACCAATCTTGGAGCAATATTCACAGGGCGCATGTAATGAGAAATTATTCCAACAGGCACAGGGGCAGCAGCAAGAGCTAGATAAAACTTTTTCACCTGCTTTTCCTGGTTTTCATGACCAAACTTCAACATGTGTTAGTGGAAATTAAATGGTAGATACTTGTGTATAGAAATTAGATCTTAGATCTGTGACACAGTCATTTGTTCATATATATAAATGCTAGCAGTATATTGTATAAACATTACCCTAATCAATCCATGAAAAATAGAGCAGAAATCTTTTGTTCTAGCCAATACAACACTGCAAAAACAATATTTCAACCCATTATTTTTTCATTTCATTGCCAACATATTGATTTATAGTTATAGGAAGGAATATGCACCAGCCCTCAGTGCAGTTATCTATCTGATGGGTTGTCTTCAGAGGAGTTTCCAATCCCAAAGCACGAGAAGCAAATGTTGCACAACATTCTTCGATATTATCTGTTGTTCCTCCAACCTGCAATATCCCCAAAGTAGAATACTTATTTAAGTCAATAGTGCAATCGCTAAAAGCATACAAATCCTCAGAAAAATAATGAAAGTGTCGTTTTTATAAGATGTTTTAAGCAGAGAATTTTAGACATTGTCTGTTAGTTTTTAAAATTGATAATGAACGAATATAAGTCCCCAAACAGTATATTGTTTCCTTCATATCACATTTTTCACTTGATAAACAGTATAAATTAGTCTAATATCAACCATCCAAATTGAACTCTAGATGTTCCTCCAATTTCATTGCCACTAACAAAACCACTTTTGGTTTTATCCTCAGTGAACAAGTTAGCAATGACCATAAATCCCTAATCTACAAAAGCTTGATCACTGTCAGATTTCTCCTCATGAGAAACTTTATAAGCTTATATCTTTTCTGTGAGGTCCAATAACATGGTATCAGTTGTTTCAGTCAGACAAAATGAATACTTGTACCTAGATGGACCTTAGGAATTTTGGCCAAGAAAATACAAAAATTAAAGAACGAAAATCCAATAAAAGATGAACAGATAGTGGACATAAATACGAAATTTGTTTATTGAGAAATTGGAGCATGCAGAAGACAAATTTCGGTTATACCAGCAATGAAGAAGTATGAAAACACATAACGTGAGAAAATACATACCGAAGTTGCAGCTGGTTTGTCGAGGACCACATATGAATCAGTAACTGCTATGATTCTGGATTTCCAATCAACTTCATAGCACCTGATTATAGTCTGAGATCAGCACAAGCACAGACTAATATTTAAGCCACAAAATCAACAAAAATTTTCTCTTTATTAAATTTTTTCTGTGCAGGATTTAAACCCTGCCATCTCCTTCAAATTACTGGGGCCTCAAGTATCTACACCAGCAGATGGCATTTAATAATATGATAGTTGCTGCCAGTGAGCAGTCACAATAGAACATAACAGCCAAAAACCTTTTACGCTTAGTATACAGATTAAAAACTGATGAGTGGTACCTTGGGAAGCGTTTTGGGTGTACATGAACACGCAGATAAGTGCCTGCTTCGACATTTTGATTAACATCTGTTACCCTAAATGTCTTCTGTGCTTCCCTCACAGTCTTTCCTTTAATAGATGATCTCTTTTGCAGAACCGAGGGTTCTGTCACCTCTTTAAAGACCTGAAATTGTTCAGGGGTTGCACTTGGAGGAGGCTTCGGGCACACTAATGCATAATGCACAGCTCCAAAATGAATAAGATCTGCAACATACCTTCATATATAAAATATTATATATATCTGCATTTATATGCTTGTTTCTTTACCTGTTGTATATCAAAGTTTGGGTTATTAATTTATGGCGGGCTCTTTGTACAGTTGATACCATTAACACATGTACCATGTGTGCTATTCAGCTGAAATCTTTATAAATAATTGTATAGGTAACCAGGTGACCCACTATCTGCAGCAGAATGGCCTGTATGAAGGTCATACCTACATATGATCCCAATATCTATTCAACTGGACATAACACTTCCACAATATGTTATGTCTACCATCCTTATACTCTCACTATGGTTCCAATCATATCTCTATAGAAAAATGATAAAATAAGTAAATCTGTTCCTTGTCCCTACATTAAGATTACAGATTAACACTTAAAAACCACCAGACTAATTTATAATGCTACATTGAACTATTCTGAACTACAGATGAAACAACATTGTTCTATGCACATCTGTATGCATGAGACTGCATGTTACCAACTAGTCAGGAACATTTTTTTTCCATCTCTCCATGTATTTTATAGTATTGAGAAAACTATGTTGATTCATTTTTCTCAATACTAGGCATGACACCTGGCTAACAAGTTTTAATCGTGTCAAAGAAAGGGACTTTCTTCATCCCTCCCCAACACCTTTCAAATATATCCTTGTGTCACCTAAAATTATGTAATTATGTTTTGGTTCTTGCTAGGGAATAGATGCCGCTTCAATTGAAGGGCATGTATAGAAAGAAAAATAATAATATACTTACAGAGGGGGAAGATGCAAAGCTTTAGATATATAATCAAGAACAACCCCTTCTTCTGATACGACAAGGTGCTCAACCCTTGGTGGCTCACTTTGTAATGGACATGGGAGTAGGCGTTTGTATTCTGGATAGCTGCATTAGCTATGGTTTAGCTCTTTGTAAAATAAGACTGAGAGTATGCAGTAAATGAGATTGAAAAAGAATCACTAAACAACATTCAGACATTCCAAATTATATCAGGGCATCAAGGGGGAAAAAATAACGCATTAAAAAAAAAAGGGAAGCACCATTGAGGAACAAAATTCTGAAACAGTAGATAACTGTGGAGTAGCCAACTCATCGAGTACAAGAATCATGGGACTGTGCATCATATTTATTACATAAATTTGCGCGATAAAGTTTTACATTATGTTAAGCTCGCATGCCAGCCAAGAAGGTCGGTGTTCACATACGACCAAAAAGGCCGAAGAAACCCACCAAAAAAAAAAAATCCAATTTTTATCACTCCCAAAACAAGCCAAACTAACAAAACCCACCTCCACAACAGCCACACAGCTAAAGGCTGACACATCTCCAATGTAAACAAAATTTCCAACCAGTGGCACAGAAATGGATCAATAAACAATCAAAACAAGTGAAAGCAAGCTAAACGATCATCAAATTTTACCGCAAGAAGAGTGCGGACGTGACCAAATCCAACGAAAGAGAGCAGTAGATGCCACTACCTATGAGCTGAAGCGGAAGCAGTGCTCTCAACGGCAATGGCCTCTGCCTTGGACGAGCGGGGAAGAGGGGCCTTCTTTCTGGCGACCCAGCAGAGTTCCTTCTTGTGGCAGCGGTTCGTGAGAGGAGGGGCGGTGGCGAGAGCGCGAGCGAGGGCGGCGGGTGCCAATAGAGCCCTCCGGCTCGACGCCCATAGAGGTGAGGCGAGGGCGTTGGACAACGAAGCTAGAGCTGCGGCGGTCGGCATCTTTGTTCCCCATCTTCCTCCCGGAGGGCAGCGGGATTTTATGGGAAATTAGGCGGCACGTGTAGAACACGTGATTTACATTAGAAGAACCGGCGAAAATATACAACTTGGTCGTCGAACGTTTACTCAAAACATACTTTGATTCTCAAGCCATCAGCTGTTACAGTCTCTCAAACTTTTGAATTGATTGATATGATGATCAATTTAAATGAGTTATCAAAAATATAATATTTTTAAAACATGAAGATCTAAACTATAATAACGATAAGTTTTAGAATTAAAATTATATTTTAACCAAAAAAATATCATATATATATATTATCTATACATCTTTTGATTTGAAATTTTAAATTATGCATGTTAGAATATGCAAAATCTAAGGTATAAACTATTGTTTATTTTAAAAATTCCTTGAAATCCATTTTTACCTATGCATAGGGTTAATAGATAGGTAAATATATTTATATTTTTTATTACTACACATATATCATGCTTTTGCACCTAATTCTTTTGATGTTATGCATCTATAAGCGATTCAAATATATTTAAGTACATAAAGAGAATATTTATCGAAATAAATATAATTAACTAGGCAAGATAGTTTCTTCCTTCTTTTTCTATATTATTTACAAAATTCAATATTTTGTGGTCATAATTGATGGGATTTCTTAATTCAAATGGGAGAGTTTCAAAAGAAAGCCATCCTTTGTCATCTTACCATTCTTGCATAGTATATATTAATACTTATTTTATTGGCACACACCTATCTTTATACTCATTCTATTAATATTGGCATTTGCCCATTTCAATAGCCATATTAATAGGAGTACTTCGCATAAAACTTTGCTAAATTATATATAAAAGAATTATATGTTTTATTATCATTACAATGTGGGATGTACGTGGCTAGAAAAACATGAAAGGCGAATAATGCATATAATGTTGATGAGTTTTGAATGAAGCTTGGATATGAAAAAGTTTTAGGCATTTAGACTGAAAAATAATTTCAGATATATAGATAATATATTTGGAGAAGTCGAAATAATCATGTCCCTGGAAAATGTGGTTATGCTAATAGCATGTGCATCTCAAGTAAGTATGTATGATAGATTTAATAATGCAATGAATAATAACACCAGCGCATATGAGTCTTAACCACTTATTTGATGAAATTCTGATGAATCTTCCATTTTTCACAAAACCAAAGAAGTAAAAGACAGTGCAGCAAGATAGCGTTCCTGGAATATGCTATCTCATGGTAACTGAAATAATGAAATCTATTTTTTTAATAGATAAAGGAAAGTTAACCATTGATTAGTCATAAAATTAACCTGCTACTGAACTAAATTCTCTTGTTTGAAAGCACAATACAACCATCAAATACATTCAAACAGATTTGTATAGAGTTTTAGATATTGCAAGCGAAACACAATGAGGTTGCTATGGAGGTCGATAAGAGTGCAAACTCACCTTATTGTCACCCCCTAACGCTATTAATCTGACGTGCATGGTTCTGAAACTATTCAAACAGATCAATTCGTAGGTGCTGGAGAGGCTGGCCGTTTAAAGGATTGTTGGAAAGGATCCATCCTTCGATGTGGTCGACGAGAGTCTTGAACTCCGAAAACAATAGAGCATATTTTGTCAAGATATATCAAGTTCCTTGAATCAAGCAAGCTAAATTTGCACTTGAATACGATAGAGTATATATACCAGCCAGCTTACATCAATGAATAACAGAAGATTGAATTGGGCTTAATATTACACACTGCAGCGGCTGCATATAAAATCCCCTGTTAAATTGTGACGTGGAGCTGTTCAAATGCCGCTGAAAGAAAATGGGCTGAGGCGAAGGTTTTTCATAATTAGATCGAGTTTGCATTGCCTAAAATGAGTATGATTATACATAGATTGAATTCGATATTTGGCCCTCATTTGCCTGGAAACATGCCCTGCCATCCCCAGAAGCCATACCGAGCGACACAATTACGGCCTTCCGAACAAAAAGCATTTGTTGCTTGTTAGCAGTGGCCATCGCCTCTGATTCCAATTACTGGATCTCAACTGTGATATACACGCAAGTTCAGTGCTTTGGCTGATACAAATGTCGTCACAATAACTCTCTAATTTATTTTACTGATTACAGTAAGTTGGCCAACCGGTCATGGGATTATGCTCTTCTGCGGATCACCCGAGATGAATGAAAATCATGCCAGTAAGGAATAACAAGAATGCATTTCGGCCTCTGCCTGAACTATGTTAGTAGCGACCACTGGGTGACTGCAGGATTGAGAAAATTTTGTTGACATCAATACTAATTGTTCTTATTTACAGATGAAGCATCTGTCAAGAATTGAAACTGCTGCATAGCTGGAGTTGCAACTTCCTCAACACTTGAGCATAATTCTAATCCATGTTTTACTGCTGCCCTCAGTCCTCGAAAACTGAGCAATGGTCATCTTGTCCATGGGTCAAGTTGCACCATTCAAGCTGCATACTTAAGTTATATCACCATGCAATGAGAGTAAAACACAGAATAAAGGGCAGTTGCTTTAGTTGAACTTGCAAATGATCCAATTATATACAACAAGAGATAAAATGTTCAAAATGTATGATAAGACAAATGGCATGTACAAGAACTATATTCCAACAGAAGGTTTTTTTTTTTTCTTCTTCTTCTTCTTTTCTAGGTAAAGAGGTCTATGAAACCAAGGGATATCAGTAACATTCTTGTTTCAGTGACAACACACATTTGATACAACTGATATCAATGAAAGTACATGTCAACTCTGATCAAGCTCAGAATAAGAATTCTTTACACAAGACAATTGAACCTACCAGATCAATGGCTTGTTATGTTCAGAAGAATGTCAGCTTGTGCCACAACTTCAAATGGATGCAGTTAGCACTTGCACTTGCATCAGCAGCAAATCAGCACATTGACACAGGCGCACACAGATTTTTCACATCATTGTTAAGGAAACATATATGCAATCCTACATACATCGAGACTTGAGAAAGGCCTCACATCATGTAGCTCAGGAAGGCAGGGTGGCTGTTATAAGGGTGACCTAATTAGGATCAACAACCTTTTTCTTGGTATTCAATGGAGGCAACTTTTGCAGAACCCATTGAGGTGTATAAGAACCAAGCCACAAAGCATCACCAGTATCCTTGTGTTTAAAATCAGGAGAATTTGGTTTCAACTGCAAGACAAAATAGACAATGAAAGTTAATTTTGCACAAAGATGATGTTGTGAGGCATGATATATAAAAATATAGGTATTTGTGGAGCCATGGGGGGTCACCTTATTAGATCGGTTGTCCCACCATTTGCTAGGATTATCCACAAGGTTTCTCCATAAATCCTCTGCTTAGGGTCAATTGCAAAGTGTCAAGATAGTTTAAAACAGCTCTAAATGGCTTCATAAGTCAAAAATTAGGTCAAACAAAGCAAAAATTTTACCAAATAACCTAAGGTAAGTAAAACACAATCCTGTATCTTTTTGACAAGGAACACCAATAAAACCATAAAACTCCACAAATTGTACTTTACTACATAAACCATTATCTACTTTAGGTTGGTTATAGATACCATATCATGATCTATTCCCACCATGGTTGAAACATTCAACTAAGAAAGTGGAGAAAAGTAGACTATTTAAATTCTGGAAAATGTCAGAATGCTTATAAAACCTGTGTGCAACATTGAAATGGCAAAATAACACAAGCACAAGCCAAAAGGAGAATCCCGTCACACCCACCATCATTCTTCCTGTTAGATACTGCAGAAGAGTTTTTTCCTTCATTAAATTTATGAATTTCCCCGCTAACAATTCCTGCAAATTCAACAGAATTTGCCAAAATTCAATAACAATCAGATATATAAAGATGCAACTATATAGGTAAAAGGTTTCAGAAGCACCATTTTCAGTGTTTTCAGCTTGTACCACAATTCCTTTTTTCCTTTGATTTTCCATATCATGGCTTCCATGGAACACTAAGCCATCCAGTTTTGGTAGCACCCAATCTGGTGCACTGTTAAGCCATAATCCTTTCCGAGTATCCTTGTGTTCAAAATCTGGGTACTTGAGATTTTTCTGTATGGCATGACAAATTTTACAGATATGGATGATGAAATATATATCATCGCTAAAGAATGCAAAAAGAGAAGAAAATGAGACAAATGATTACCAATCCATCCACTTTATCCATTCGATTATCCCTCCACTGTTGTGGATTGACAACAAGATCATTCCATAATTTCATAGAACCCTCTGGCTTTACTAAATTGCCTGAGATAAACATATGCAGCTATATGACGATTGGATGAAAATAGACTTGGTTCTATTATCTTATGACAAATATTTCTTTCTTCCCTAGTAGAAAAGTTAAATTAAAGAACATGAAGTACTTACCACTATTTCTGAAGGACAGACCATCCAACTTTGATAGAACCCACTCTGGAGTAGACTCATTTATCCAAAGTAATTGGCCACTCTCCTTATGTTTAAATGCTGCAGATTTCGGATAGCTCTAGACATATATTTACAGGTCAAATAAAATTGAAAAACAAAATACAACAGCATCATCCAGTGAATAGACATTAAAGGAAACAAAAAGTAGGAATTAATTCACCTGACTTGATCTGTTATCCCACCATTCATGAGGATTTGCAAGAAGACCATTCCATAAGTGCAGGACAGATGAATTTTCCCCCAGCTCAGCTATAATGGACAACATTAATTCAGTGAGCAAGTGAGATCACCCATTAATCAGCTTCAAATAGTCAGTTAAGAATTATGAATTAAAAGCCTTAATGATTTAAATAAATAATTTACTTAAATCAATAATAATTGTTATGATAATTAAAACAATCATAAAAATAGAACAGTAATCACAACAACACATGCAGACATACAAAAACAGCAAAAAAAAAAAAAAAATGTTATTATACATTCACAGAAAACAGATGATGGCCGAAAACATAGACACCAAGGCAGAAAGATGGGAGAACAAAGAAGTGTCGCTTATAGTGAACAAAACTCAAGATTAAAACTCTATATCATTACTGTAGCATAAGATGGATTACCATAGAACCCATAAAATATTACATAGAGTTGCCATCACCAAAAAGAAGGCAAATTTAAAGATGAAGCAACCCTGACTGGAATAGGTTTTCAGAAAGCATATGATCGAAAAGTTATGATTCTGATGAAAAACCACCTAATTTCCTAATTTAGGAAAAAATCATGAGAAAAGAGACACGATGTGATGAATGCTCTAAATCCATTATCATCTTGAGTCCAACCTTACAAAACAAAAAAAGCTTTCTCTGGAAAATATGCGAAGAAAACTCTGCTATCTGTGTTTGTATTTCATTTGACACACAGAAGTAAGAATACATGGTGTTCATAAGATGACTCCCCAAAGATCTTACTTTTCTGTTCCAAATGTAACTCATATACCAATAAAATGGAACTGTAATTCTGAAAGATAATATGATCAACTAGAACAGTTTCCTTTTGATTAAGTAGGCTACAGGACTCACATTATCTCCACTATAGATACATCTATGTTTGTTCTGGGGTGTCTATGGAAAGGCATGAGTCACATCTCTCATATAAATTTGAACTAGTAAGAAACCATGTGTAACGTGGGCAGGGATATGGATCAAAGAGTGTCCGGTTCCCCTGTCATCCTAGCAAAAGGCATGTGACGTTTGCATTAATGATCCAAGGGAGGACTATGGTTATAAAGATAAGGCCTTTGTTTAGGCATATACTATATTTCATGAGACAAGTACATGCATCTAAGACATGAGAAATAATCAATAGGTTGACGGAGAAGCATGAACTGAGTGAGTAATAGAAGGAAAAAAAAAAAGACTCTTGAATAGTTTTCATCATAGTGGCAGGAAACTACCACTTAGGGTGGTGCACCCACATCAAGGTACCTCCAAATACTCTTCCCTGCACATTCTTTTAATGAGACCTACTTCACTGATCCTGCACCTGGCTCTAGTAACTAAGGTTATTGCCACTAGAGAAGGGGATTGGAGTGGAAAGAACTGAAGAAAGGGAAAGAGCATAAAGTTGAGGTTGGTCATTTTGATTTAGGATCAGTGTAGTCAAAGGTGCAAAAAGGTGCTCGCCTAGGCACAGCCTTAGTGCTTCAAATTGGTACAGGTGAGGCGTTATTAGAAAAGCGCTGCCTAGGCAAGCGCGTTGAGCCAGGTGCAAGGTGTTGAGGCACTCGCCTCTTATCTACTCCAATCATTGCATCACATCAAGCTAAAATCTGCCATGCATCACCATATCACATGACCATCCCTAAGGACAGCCCTCACTCGATTCTTCTCCCATATCCGATCCCTAATTCCGTCTTCTCGAGCGAACGAAACTCCTCGCTATCTCACCCTTGCTGTTTGTCTGCCCTCGTTGTTCGTCCCAAACCTAGATCCAACCCTAACACCGTCAGATAAAGGGTCGGCCTCCACCACCATCGCCTTTCAAGAAACCGAGAACCAGTTTCAATCCCCTGTGCCACCTCCCATTATGCCCGGAAGAGAGGATTTCTATAGGGATTTGGATCATGATTAAAGAAGAGTTCTTCTTAAACCAATTCCAAATATTATCGAGTAATTTATGAGATCTCTCCTCTGTGATCTTGGATCCAAATACTCTACCTCGGAGATTTCTTCTTGATCAAAAGGTATGCACTGCCTCCTCCCTTAATTTCTTAAAATGAAAAAAATAAAAATTAAAAAAAAATAAGGGAAATAACTGAGAAGCCTTGGCTGCTCATCTCCTTTTTACAGCTTCTCTTCTTCTCTTCCTCCAATCATTGAGAAAACTCTTCTTTGAGTGTGGCGGTGGACGTCGCCGTGGTGGTGGCTATAGAGAAATCCAGCTCTCTCTCTCTCTCTCTCTCTCTCTCTCTCTCCTGCGGTAGGTGGTTCAGTCCATAGTCATTTTTGCTCCTTTCTAAATGTTGTTTGGATTTAATCCATATGGTTTGAAGTTATGAAGAACTTGTTCACTGTACTGTAGGGGAGTTTGGTGATGGCTAATTGCAGAAAAGAGTATGGTTTGACCTTCTCTCAGTTTCTTTCTTTTTTTTTTTTTAATTTTTGTGCGAGCGAGTCAGCGTTAAATCTAACCTAAAGATTGTCAGAAACAGACTAGAATTTGTTGTCATTTGAAGCATCTTACCTCCTTGAGCTTTTCTCTTTTTTTTTGTGGAGTTTTTCCTGAATTTTTTCACCTGAACCTGTGATCTAATTTTATGTTTGCAGAGATGTCCCTTTGTTGGAAACTTCTAGGAAAATGATCAATTTGTTTCGTTCATTATGGTATACAATGGCTGGAAGAAGTAAAATATTTTCCCATTTCTAATATTTAATGGAAAATACAGATAACTTGGAATCAGAAAAAATTAGAACTGTCAGTTTAGTTTAAGTATAGTTCATTACAAGTAAATGGGTATTTAGATCTTGATTATTTTTTCTAAGAAATGTATTTTTTTTAAAAAAACTAACACCCCACTTTGCTCAAGCGAGTGCTTGGCATTGCGTCTTGCACCTCAGGCGATAAGAGGTCTTGGAACCTGAAGAGTGCCTAGTGCTTTTGACAACACTATTTAGGATTCTTTGCTAGCCAAGCCTTGTTAGAGGCACTTCAACTAATGCACTGACCTCAACATTATCACTCAGTTAACATGGAAAGCTTGCATGATGCACACAGACAAACATTAACAGTTCAAAGTCCGTTGTGCAGGAAGGCACACTATTTATTTCAAAATGTAGACAACTAATATAAATAAGATTACTCAACTCAATAATTGTGGCAAACCTACCACCAAATCACTAACATCAATGAGTCCAATTGTAGGCATTAGCAAAGAAAAGAAAGTTTGCTCCTTCATGATCATTATACTTCCCCCAAAAAAAAAGATAACTAAGCATTAAGGAACATCACAAGAGATGTTTACGAAGGTTAAACATTCCAGTGAGTTTTCATTGCGGAGCTCAAAAGATAAACAACAAACAAGAAAACGGCTGAGCATTATCATAGCTTTTAAAATAAATTGCATAACTACCATGCACAAGATATTCATAGTGCAGCATATCATTGATTCCTCAATTAAGAAATCATGGTCTTGACAAGCTAGAGAATCAAAAGAAAAAAAATGCATATGTCTGAACCTGCACTAGACATTATATTTACTAGCACATTGTTGAATGGAAATACATAAATGTTTAAATCAGAAAGATATATGGAGATATTACAGAAAGAAAACACTATGCGCAAAAGAAAATAAAATTAGCAGACATGTTTAGTCAAAGCCATATATGGACTTTGTTAACTGATGGATGAGACATGCAATAAGCATGGTTCTTTACAAAACTCAAGCAAAAATACTTTAGACCCAATGATAATTCCTTAGCATTGGTCATTATTAATCAATCACTAGAGAAACGTCATTATAGATGGACTTTTTATTCAGTATAAGCGACATTGACTTCCTCCCCTATAAAAGGAAAGCTAAAAAAGGAGAGCAAAACTAGGAAAAAAATGTGATGAATAGGAAGCTGAAAACATTTGAATAAATATACAAGCATGCATTCCTACATGCACACACATTGTAAATACATGCATGCATATAAGCATATTTATGTATATAAGAGAAAATAGAAACTCACTACGAAAAGTAAGTTTTTTCCAAAAGACAAGAGTTCTGGATCCATTGAATCACAATATATGGACCATTCTCCTCTAAACTTATCATGTTAAACACCAAGATTGAATTCCATGCAAAGAAAGATTGCAAATGAAATTAAATCACAAAGTATACCAACTAATGCATCACCAACACAATGTCATTAAATAACAGATTCAAATTAAAACTTCAAATAACCAGCAAAAGCAAATACAAAGTTTGAGTCGCAAAACAAGAAATTAACCTGAACTATCAGAAGCCGCTTTATGTTTTCCAGACACTTTCTGACCTTCCTTTTCTAGACATTCTTTTTGCACAAAACTTAAGCTATGAGCAAAGACCTACAATAATCATAACTTAGGTGTCAATTCTAGAATTAATAATATAAGATTAATGTTAATAAGTAGAATCAGCAAAACAAGAGAAGACAAATAATCATGGCAATAAAAGCAAAATATGTGTTCACAAAGCAAGCCTTAAATATGCTTGCAAGACCTGTAGGTAAATAACAGTTATTTAGTGTAATTAATAAAGAAAGTGTATATCTCAAATCTAAGAATTAATTAAGGATGCCATTTAGTGAATTTGTGTGAGCAACTTGTGTAGAGAAAATATATTTGTTAGGGTTTCTTGTGCATACCTAAGAGTGCAATGGAAGCGCATAAATTTCATAAATTTCTTAATGAAATCTATTTACATAAAACCCTTAATAGCTAAGATCTCCTTAATGGTAACAATCAAATGAATAAATAGTAAATGTAGGATAAGAAGAGTACTTGTAACACTAAATCCAATATATTCGAATATCCATAAGGTGCCCAAGTATTCATCCTCCAACGTTGATCCACACAGGAACTAAGTTCAAGACTCTAGCTCCTTCAAAACTTTAATCCTTGATGTTTAATCCTTTCAAAGGATTTGATTGACTTGCTTTCTTTCCCTTCTAATTTTTCTTTCTCTTATAAAAAGTTCTTCAAAGCTTCTTGTCCTAAACAAGACCTTCTTGTCCAGGTTTAGATATTGTCCTGAAGAAGACCTCCTTGTCTTGGTTTAGAACAAGACAGCCTCTTGTCCTAAAGAAGATCTCCTTGTCTTGGTTTAGGACAAGACATATAAGAGAAATACAATAAGAAAGAAAGGGAATTGATTTCTCTTCAGATGAATTTATTTCATCTGAATCCCGAAACGCACTCCTATTTATAAGAGGTGGAGGGATGCATCCCTTATTTCATCTGAATCCCGGGATGCACTTCTATTTATAAGAAGCGGAGGGATGCATCACCAAGGAATACATCCCATCCACATACCTTACCATGATGAGGCATGTCCCAAGGGTAGTGCCTCGTCATGATGAGGCGCTAAGGGGAGGTACGCATTTGAGAGAGAGTGAAAAGATATATCCACTCAAAAAATTTATCTGATAAGCCATCAGCCTTCTCACGCTGATAACCTCACCCCGTACTTATTTCATGATAATCCAATGGTTCAGATTAAGGCGCCATCTAATGGTCCAAAAGTAAGGCGCCATCACTAATGGTCCAGATTCAAGTGCCAACCAATGGTCCAAATTCAGGTAATAACTAATGGCCTAGGTCCTTCATCCAGAGAGTCATCCAATGGTTCAGATCGAGCCGCTGACCAATGATTCAAATCCATTATTCAAAGAGCCATCCAATGGTGCAGATCAAGCCAATTGGGTTCCAACTCTTGGCCTTAGATCATGATCTAATTATATTAGATTAACCTAATACAAGAATCAGATTCGAATCCAATTCGAATCAGGTGCTAGGGTTTGCAACACGTACTAGCATGTCTATCTTGCAAACATGATCTAATTCAATTAGACCCTTGATCAGTTTCTTTTGTGTGTGATCCATTGGGTTCCATATCTAATCAACAACAGATGTGGGTGCAAGTTGACTTATTATGATTAGAACACTTCTAATCCTTATAGGTCCAATCAGTACGATTCCGAACTTGACAATTAAAACCCTTTCTAATTGTTAATCAAATTAAACTCTTTAATTCAATCAAATCTGCAAGACAAGATTGACGTCTAGTAACGTATCATATCTATCCGAAAGATATGGAATTTGGTGGACATACCAAATATACCCTTTAGTGGTAAGTTACCGTGCAATTCAATCCTTCAATCATATTGCATCCTAAATAAATATATGAATATGGATCAATGTCAAACTCAATTACTTATTCATATCTCTCTTAATCTTCTAATAATAATTCAATTAATGAAACATTAGAAACTCTTTCTAATTTTTTATTCTGCTTTGATCAAAGACTTTATGAATCATCATAAGATTAGAGCAAATAGGATGTGGTCTTCTCTTACTAGAAATGATTGATTCCTTGTTGATTTACTCACAATCTTCGTACATAATCCACCATACCCAGAATATCTCGTACACAACTTAATGTCGTGAATGAGTGTAAACCAAAATATGGATTCATATGCACAAGATACTATAGTAATTTCAGATCTAACGATCACTTGCACAACTCCCACTTAGAGAATCATCTTTTGATAAATAAGTAAGTATCCATAAGATATTCTCTTGGTAGGTCAATTCAGTGAACTCATTCCTTTAATGAGCATCCACATCTTTATATAAGTGTCTCACACAAATGATTGTGAGATCAATCACCCTCTAGATATGCCAATCTTTCCGGTAATATTGATCCCCGACTCAATATACCAACGACTGGGAATGTTTTAGATTAGGGTTTTAAGGTTTTAAGTCTCACTGGCATGATCTCATCATAGTCCTAAAACCATTACCCTAATATATGGAGTTCATCATAATTATAAGAAGCAGCAAATGATGAAACATAATGCCTTTTATTTATAACCAAAATGTCATATAAATGATTTGGAAGAACAAAAAAAACCCTATCGCAATACAGATTGCGATTGGCTTTTAGGGCACAACTCTTTCAATATTTTCATATCTAATTTCTGAATAGAAAATATTGACAGTTCAGAGAGTGAATTTCTGAAAATGAATTTTACTTGAAAACAATTACCCATTGCTGTGCAAAATAGATCTGTTGGTTTTCTGTTATCTATTTACATTACTTTGTCATTTAGCTAATTTGCTTACACATTTTTTCAGCAACTACTATTTACACAAAAAACTGTAAACTGGTATTTTGTCAATAATGATAATCTAGACGACCTGTAAAAACAGACAAAGAGAAAGCATGGCTAGAGATCTTAGCATCTTTATCTCAGCATCTTAATCTTCTGACATTGCTTGAACCCTTTTTTTTGCATATCTCAGAAAATACATAAAAAGTAGTCTTGACTGTTTTAATGTAATAATTGACAGTGCACAATTTTTTAGTTAAAAAAGTCCAAAGCATAACAGCTATATGCTTGATCTTTTCTTAGGAGAATGAATGGATAAGTTGTGTTTCATATGCTACTTAGTAAACATCAGATGCAAATCATCATCAAATAGCAACAGTTGCAAATGAAGGCCACTGACAATAACAATGCACTCATCTTCCTTCAACAACAACTTTAGAAATCAAAGTTTGTCATACTAAGAACCAGTACCATTTCAATACCAGACTCATTTGGTTCAATACGGGCATACCGTACCAAACCAACAGCGTACCAATCATCCCGTACTGAATCAATAGTGCACTGATTAGGTAAAGGTTTTAACCCATAAACTGCCATATCCCGAGCCCAACCAGGCGGTTCAACATGGTACAAGACAGTTTAGTATAGTACAAGGCTAGTATGAGGTTGGTATAGGGTAATTCTAAGCTATATGGGGTGGTTCGGAGCAATGCTGATTCCGTACCATTTCGAAATGATGAACCATAACGGTTCTACGCTGGTCCAGTTCAATATACCCTATACCAAGCGATTTGATACCTTGTTAGAAATACTTTACCAAATAAATGGCACACAATAACTCAGTGAACACATATGCAAATAGACTAATCTTTCATTTAGCAATGCAAACACGCTTGAAATGGTCCAAAGCAATGTCCAAAGAACAAAAATAATGCAAAATACTGAAAGGCACACAATGCCACACTAACATCATTAGGGCAAATGTCAGCCACAAAATGCATCTGGGAATCAGTTTTTGGCACCCAAATGTGTCATGTTACCTTATCTGGGCTGGTCTTCGATTTGTGACTTGAGGCTGCAGTTTTTTATTAGTTTGGTGATACATTTAGAGTAATTTACGGTTTCTATTGAACCAAGTCAAGTAGGACTTGATGAATTTGTATTCAAAGATTTAAATAGGTTAGCTTCTGACTTTTCCTCCTTGACAACTTTATCTAAGCATGAAACAGCTGTAAAAGTTTGGCAATTTATTACTTAGTTGAGCAAAGCTTAGAGCTTTGAGTGGATTATGCCATGCCTTTTTTAAAGTTGAAAGTCCCACATACTCTCTCTCACACACACATTTATTTTAAATATTTTCTTTTATGTAATGTTTAATCAAAGTTAAGGCCAACTGTTGTAGCTTAGGATTGCCAAGACGTATAACATTGGATAAGTTCAAAATTCTTAGAATTACAATATTTCAGTTTCAATTTTGGTCATAAATTAAGTGCCATAACTTGAGACATGGCATCCATTTCACATATAATTTAAATGATGCCATTTCACATAAAATTTAAATGATTCAAATGATTCACGGCATCGCGATGGAACACATGTTTTACATGTATTAGATGTAACAAATGGACTCATGTTATTATGGCTTCAAAGTGTTCTGATGGGAATTAGAGATGTAAGAGTCCCTTTTCAGTACCTTTCAGTCACTAGTTTAAAGTCTTAACTAAATCAATGGTTAGATCAAGCCTAGGCTTCTTATGATTTATTTCCTATAAATGCAGGTGTGGGTTCATCCCCAAGAGGTTGAAGATGAATTAATGAAAATTTTGTTTTATTCTTTAGATCTTACTTGTCTTTTTCTACCTCCTCCTTTGAGACTCAAGGATTTGCAAATAAGCTACTGGAGCATTCACCCTAGGCCTATGAATTTGATCCAGGAAAAAAATTCTGCATAAAACAGGATGTAGGTTTCAGATTATTAGAAGAAGATCTAAATTAAATTTCAGATCTCTACTTCCTGGAGAATCAATCACCCTGCTCTTCTCTACACTATCTTAGCAAGCTCGACCAAACAAGGCCTTCATGCTTTGGAGCAAGTTCCTTCAAGAACAGCAACTTCAATCCATCAACGCCGTCACATTTCAAAGCCAGCTTGCTTTTTCCACTGACAGGCATTATTATTCAGACTACCAAGCTAGAAACTGCTGACCCAGAGTCGAGATGAGGAGCTTATATCAATTAATCAGTTAATTAGGTAGTTATATAGAAAAAGTGGCATGGAAAGCAAGCCAAGGAGACCTAGTTCAAAGTTTTTGCTTCAATGAAGAGAAGGCCTATCATTATATTCCATAGCCAAATATTTCACAATACGAAGAGGTAGCACCATCTAATTATCAATATTCCAAGGTTAAAAATCTTGGAAAAAAAATGCTATGCCAATATTAGTTTACATCAAAAAGTAAGCAATGGTGAAAAGATAAGCCAAGTATTTTTGTAAGGAAAAATATACCTGTATTTTAGTGTGAGCATCTTTAATTGTGAATGTAGGTACATCTCCACTTAGCTGTCCAGTTATGTAAATAAGGTCATTTTCCTTCAAATAGCATGCAGCACATTGTGCAAGATCACCTTGAAAAATAATGGGAATCCTGAATAGCACAACAATCACAAGTGAACTTCATGTGGTAGATAAAAGTTATGCTAGTTCCCAAAAGTTAGAGGAGAGACAGGGTGTACAAATATCATAAGATACAAAACATTAAAATCATCCACAGAACAAAACTAAGAGCAATAAAAGGAAATAAAAGTCCTATGGAAGTGGAATAAATTACTTAAAGGCATTATCTTCCTTCATGAACAATAACGCTACAACTACCTAAGCTTCAATGCTCCTAGAATGGAAACCCAGCAATTAAATGTATTGCAAGCATTTATTCTTCAAATATTAACAAATATGTGCAAGTGAGCAAATTTCGATGCATTATATCAATATGAAAAAAATAGTAATATATGCTGTAAAAAAAAGCTCAATCAGAAACAAGCAAGATTAAGAACACCAATTTTCTAATTCTCAATCAACTAGTTGTAATTGAATACAGCATGTTATTCCTGGGAAAGTTATTATAGCAGATGGTATAGCTACGCTTGATGATTCAAACAAAGAGCAGGGTTCCATGAGTGCAAAAGCCATACTACTCCCTGATAAAAAGAGACAAAAGCTACAAAATCCAATAATCAAACCAGATTATAAGAAAATGAATAGATTTGGACCACAAATCTAGAACCACCAGCCTGCTAGATCTTGTTAAAATATGGTCAAATTCAAAACAATATTTACATAAATAATCCAATAATACTTTACATGCATATATACATAAAAGCATTCTGCACTGATAAGAACATTAAAGTAGACCCAGAATCTGGAAAGGGTGGGTCAAGCGTTCCTAGATAAAAAGATACTCAGAATCACGAAAAATCAAGAATAATATTTTTTATGTATAAATTCTAGCCATGAAATAGATTCACCATTATAAAGTTCCATGAAGTTGGAAGTTATATCTGACAGAAATTTAAAATGTTGTGGAAAAGTATAAGAGAAATTAATAAATTCAAGAAATTAATATATTCAAGAAGATATTTGTTGTTCTATTTTAGATCCAATAATCAAACCTAACTCAAATCAAATTTAACAGAATAACCAAGAAACAAAGCTAAATCCAAATGTGGTATCGATTAGCTTTATCAAGTTTGGATTTTGACATTCAGGAACCAAATCATGTCCAGCTAAATCATGGCACTACCTCTCAAGTTGTGTCCAATGAGTAGACATATCAATGACGCCGAGACTGTGGCTGGACTTGATGAAAAAGAGTATCAGATTAATAATGGCAATATCCCAATCTATGAAGCTAAGAAAAATCAGGAACATCAGATATATCTCAAATACACGGAAAATATATATATCACGCGGTCAAGACAAAAGGAAATCACAACCAATCAGCCATTTTTCCAATGAAATTCAAGGCATAACCAATTCCAGGAACATCTCAACAACAAATTAAGCATACCAGAACTGTGGCAAGCCCTTTTTATTGTCCTGAACGAGGACCGACACAGCAGCGTCCATGCCGTTGGGCAAGGTCTGGAGCTGGACGGGCACGCCGACAGTCCCGACGAGGTGCACCAAATTGGCAACCTTGGGCTGGAAAGGGACCTCGCTCGGCCTGGGCAGCTCCCTATGACCCGGGGGATTCCAGTCGGAATTCGAAAACCCTAGAGGGTCCTGCTCCGACTTAGGTTCCGGGTTCCTCTTAGAGGTGCGCTTGGCCGGCGCGGCAGCGTCGGTGGAAAAAAGAGCGGAATATTGAAAGGCGGCGACTGCGACGGGGCGAATCGATAGCCATTTATTAGATTGGGAGGAAGAGGAGGCGAGCAGGGAGGCGAAGGCTCGGGCGAGATTCATGGAGGTGGAGAAGAGATCGAGACGGAGAGGGAGGAGGGCAGACAGCTAAAACCCTAGAGATCTTGGCTTCGGCCAGAATGGGGAGCGGGAAAGAATTTTAATAAGCCGGTGGCCAACAACCAGGGGTTTTATTAACAAAAAAAAAATATTTTTTTGAATGTGTTTCGTGTAATAATTTAGTAACCCACTGACTTATGCCATGGATTAAGGTACAACAGCCAAAGGTTTTAAGTCCAAGGTTTTAGAGATTAGCTGCTGGGCACCGCTGGCCATCCTTAAGCAGCTGTTAATAGCTATTGATCAACAGTTATATGAGACAACTAAGACCAGAATAGTCATTATTTAAGATGTATTATTTTGGATGAATTTTTATGAATTATTATTGGGGTGTTTAGAATTCAATGGATTTATGCAAAAGATAAAAGAAGATACATTAAGGTGTATTATATTGGATTCTCCTTAAACAAGAGTCATTTCTCCACTTTTTTGGCCTGTGATTTGTGCTTCATTTTGATTCATACAAAGGTGTTTGGTATCCAAGGAAACTAGGAATGAGTTGAATAAATGATTGTTATTCTAATGCATTGCATTCTTCCATATATTAAATAAAGTAGCTCAAACAGTGGTGCAAACATAAACAATAGTACTTATCCCCATATTTTTGGCTGATTCTGTGCATCTTACTTTGCTGCCAGTTTCTGTTGAGTTTCTGTTGCAGAATTTCTTTTCTGAACTTAGCTGCATCTTGGCCAAGTTTGGCTATCATCTTACGAGTTTTTTTTAAAATTATATCCAATAGAATATGGTCAGCCTTTTCAATCACAATGCATGATATGGAATTCTCTTGGATTTCAGCAATTAGTGTATCTATAACATGAAGGGATGATCATGGGAATGTCTATTGCCAGCTAGAAGTCCCCTATCTCATCATATATAGCTCTTATACTTGCAAGGCCTCTTGTAAGAGCCATCAATGTTATATACTGCACCAAGAGTAATTTAGTATAAAAAGATGATTTTTAGCCTAACTTTGAGGGGTTTTTCTATAGCTAGCTTGGTAACAATGTCATCACTCTGGTTTTGATGCCATGGTCATCAAAGACATCACTCTCTTTTTGGAATGACAGGAGGAAGGGTGACAACTCATATCTTCATAACCTTAAACTTTGGGAACATTCTTTCTCCATAGGCAAGTCAATGTAACTCTGAAATCAGATTTGGACTAGATGGGTTAGTTAACCATAAAACCATGATCTCAAAATTTGTTTCCCATAAAAATTCCTTATTCTCGGATATTTCATATTTTCTTTCCATTGGTCAGAGAAGTCCCAATAGAAATATTTGGATTTGGGCTTTTGGATTTTGTGCACCATTCTGATTAGAAACTATAGAATGGTTTATTTCTTGTAGATTAGATGCAAATCTCTTGTGTATATTCAAAGAATTGCATTGTGAATAGCGGCTCTGATTTTTTCATCTTTTATTTTTTTAATAATTTTTGAAACATTCTCTACTTATCACCATTTGTAATGTGAGGTTAAAGTTATAAGCAGGTTCTTTATTTCTGAAAATTGATAATTTTATACCACATAAATTATCATATCAGAGTATAATTATTGTCCTTCTGTGTCATTACATTTTAGAGACCTAGAAAATTTAGGACAGTTTGTGAACTCAAGTCGTTTAAACTTATATACTTCTTTCATATAAAAATGGCTAACATTGATTGCTTCAAGTGTATCCAAAATAGAATCTTTAATGGTTAATAGATAGGGCAGAGGCTAGAATTTTATTGGTTCATGCTTGATCAACCTAAAACCTAATATTGATCTCTTTTGATGTTTCAACAACTTAAAATCTCTGTTTCTTGATGAGAGAAAGAGAATCCATATTACCAATAGTCCTATAAGTAGAATCAAGTTTCTGAGAAAACTAGCAGGAATGGAGTTTATTTTTATTTCTAACAGTGATGATGGGATGAGGATGGAAACAAATATATCCTCACTTTATCCTACTCCATTTTCATCCTATCAGCCCTTTACTTAAGTATTATAATATTTTTATATCTATAAAATTATCTTCATAGTTTTTACTGAAAATTTATATATGTTATTAGGGGTAGAATGCGATAGGGATGCGAGGGATGAGGCAAGAAGGGAGATTTATCATTCTCCATAGCTGGAATAGAGCAGGGCAAAAGCAACGACTATTTTCTTTGGCGAGAATATGGACAAAAATTGAAGTTCCCAGAAATCCCTAACGATGCCTCACCCGTTTCTATCTCTAGTTAACGATAATATCATAGCAAATTTTGAAATATATCCCTTTTCTACTTTAACAAAGTTTTAAAAGTAACTTTAGCTCCATTTCTCTTAGAATTCCTTAACGATACAAAGAAAGACCTTTAAAAAATTAATGTTTAAAATAATTTCTTATTGAAAAATAAATAAAACCAAACAATCTATTAAAGAGCTCTCTTAACTTCCTAAGTTTTAATTAACAAATTTTATCATATGTTTTCTAAAATGACTTGCCGAGAATTTCTAAAAGGTTTTGAAGAAATGGAAAGAAGCAACTAAATCACAATATAATTTAGGGCACATAAATCACCTAGCCCAAGTGCTCATTATTGGCAATCAATAATTCAAAAATAATATGAACATGGCAAATTCATTAAGAATGAAAATGTAAAAGATATGATGAAAAAAGATTCAACAATTGATGGAACTACTAAAACTAGGGTTATAAAAGATTCCATAGAAATAAAAATGATGGATATTATTGAGAGTCCAATTATCAAAGATATATGATGATCATAACTAAACTTCCCTGATGATTTGTTTTTTTTTTTTTTGTTAGTTATGTTGATCTGCCAATAGTTTTAATTATTTGATTATTTCGAAGTACTATAAAAATTATGATGATCAACCACTTTAACCATCTAATAATTTTATCACCGATCTTAGATACAAAAAAAAAAAAAGCAAATATGCAATATCGATCAAGTATTTCTTATTACATCATATGATAAAAGAAAATCTTTGTTACAGCTTTATCTCAAAGACAAGGTTGTTTTGAAGGATAAGTAAATGACATGGCTCCTTATGTCATTTAAAAAATATATAATTTAAATTATTTTTTTATTATTTATTATATTTAATTTCAAAACATTTGTAATATTAGCAGACTAAAAGTTTTCTTGCCACGCATGCTTGCATATAATGAATTTAAGCATTTGTTCAATGAAATTTGCCAACAGGCTTGGAAGGCCTTGATTCGTTCGGCATGGTGGAAGGATTCTTCTTCTAATCTTTTTTCTATTTTTTATTTTTTTATAAAATTAATGGATTTGTGTCCAAAACCTTCCTTCAAAGCGGCCACCATCCATGACATACAATGGCGGTGTAGGGTTGGCATGGTCGAGCATGATGTGGGCCACCATCCATGCTACAGTGAGCAGTACCTCCGACCCTTAAGCTGTGTTGGGCCAGAAGATCAAGGCCTGCGAGTCAGGATGGTCCAATAACAATTAGAGGGGTTTTTATCAAAATATCTTTTTAATAATCCTAAACAACTATATTTTAAAAATATTTTGATCGATCCAATATATAAAAAATAAATAAATAAGCCATCACGGCATGGCCTGCGAAATTGTGAACTAAGCGGGCCATGGGCCAACCGGCATGGGCCACGAAATCATGAGGTAAATGGGCTACAGGCCATGTCGGCCGACACAATCTGTTTCAGATACGGGACACCCATCTGGCTCTGGCTTATAAAACCTAATATCGGCATATGAATCACCGGCGTCAGTTCAAAATTGCAGCCCGAGCCGAACGGTGAACGATAAGTCTCTGCGTCTTCCCACGGTGAGTGTCGCCAGCTTCTCCAAAAACCCAGAACCTTCGCGAGCGAGCGAGCGAGAGAAAACTCCATGGAAGGAGCTCGCCGGAACCCTAGAATCCCCGAGGGCAGCGTCTTTTACGCCATCTACCCAGACCTCCCGCCGGACTCCCCGCCAGCTGAGGCCGCCGCCGCCCTCCGCTCCCTCCATCTCCACCTCCTCCACTCCGTCCTCACCCCCCACCTCCGAGACTACATCTGGCAGCACGAGCCCTTCCACCTCTCCCTCCCCTCTTCCTCCTCGGCCGCATCCGCTGCCGCCAGACACTGCCCCTTCTGTGGCTCCCCTCCCCTCCCCCACCTCCACGGCAAGACCCGCTTTGGCGACAACCTTGACGACGAGTGGTTCGTCGTCTTCCTCCTTTTCGAGGCATCCCGCGCCATCCCGTCCCTCTCTGCCCGCGTCTGGGACTCCGACGGCGAATTCCTCCTCATCGAGGCCGCCTTCTCCCTCCCCCGCTGGGTCAACCCCGACACCAGCCTCAACCGCGTCTTCATCCGCCGCGGCGACCTACACATCGTCCCCCGAGATCGCTTTCCCTCGAACCCACCCCTCGCCGCCGCCCTCGACGCCGTCCGGAGCGAAGACATCGACACCAGGGCCTCTGATGAGGTCCAGGCCGCCCTTAATCGGAGGATCTCCAGCTATCCAGAGAGAGCTCGGGCTAACACGCACCGGGTTAGGGTTAGGGTTCCGCTGCCGGTGGCCCAGGTTTTAAAGCACGAGCCTTGCTTGATCTCGTTGGCGGTGGAGGGGTTCTACGACCGTGATGTGGATTCTATGAAGCACGCAGCACGGATGGACAAGTTCTTGAGAAGCAACGGAGGAGGGATTGAGATGGTTAGGGTTTCGGTCCGGATGTCAAGGGCGATGTATGCCCAATTGGTGCAGCAGAGCTTCCAGGCACCGAGGTGCTACCCGATGCCATCGAGGGAGGAAGGCCCGGCGGCTTACATGGAGGCGGAATTGGGGATGAAGATAACTTGTGGATTTGAGATGATGTACCAGGAGAGGCGTCGGGCTGGTGAAGAAGGAAGAGGGACCACTTGGGAGGCTTTCAAACGGAGTTTGGAGAGCAGTGGGTGTTTTGAGGGCCTTCTTCCAGGTTCAAAAGAGTATCAAAGGATTATGGATGGTGCATTGGAGTATTACAAGAGTAGTTCTCTATCTTCTCGGACAAGGTATCATTGGTTCCTCTTTTTATTGCTAATTTGACGATTTTTTCTAGATTTGCAGCAGGATTTCTGGTATTAGTCGAGTAATGATACTTACTGCCTTTTTTTTTTTTAATGGTTATTTTCAAACACTCAAAAGCTTATGTAGATGTTATTAAAAAAGAAAGAGAGCTGCTGTAGATGCGCACGAGTATTAGTTTATTAACAGCTACTAAAGGTTATTAACTAACACTTACTTTTAAATGGTCCATTTGACATAATTTTGGTAAGACAAGTATGCTAGTTATCATGACATACTTGTCATGATAATATGGTTTAGGTTTATTCTGTAGCTGTCACGTGTATGACCGTAATGAATAGCGGTCATAATGAATAGCTTTTAATATAGTGAATTTCTTTCACCTAAAATCATTCTTTTTCAAAACTTTTCTAACATTTGTACTTAGTATAGCGGTGATGTATTACATGGTATTGGTTGGGGTTTGATTCTCCCCTAATTTCATTTTTTATTAACATTTTAAAATAAATTAATTTTATTTGAATTTAAAAATAATGTAGTACACACATTCTATTTATCTTATATATTTTTAAATTTAGAAATAATAATTTAAAATATTAAATTTAATAATATAAAATTAAAGAAATTATATAAATATATATTTTATTTATCTTTTCCTTTTTCTTTTAACCTTTCCATTTTGAATTATGCTTATATATTTTTAAAAAACTCTATTTTTTTTAAAAAATATTTCATATATTTTTTAAGCTACAGTTTTAAATCAATTAAGTTTTTTGAAATTTTAAAAATATTGTAATACATATATTTTATTTATATTATTTTTATTTTTAATCTAAAAATAATGATTTTAAAATTTAAATTTAATAATATAAAATTAAAGGAATTATATATATATTTATCTTATTTTTATTTTGGATTATATCTATATTTTTTTAAAAATTATTTTTTAAGAAAATATTTTATCTATTTGTTAGTCTATAGTTTCAAATCAATTATTTTTTAAAAAATTTAAAAATAGTTGAATTTAATACATATATTTTATTTATCTTATTTTTATTTTTTATCTAAATAAAATAATTTTAAAATTAAAATTTTAATATAAAATTAAAAAAATCATGTAAACCTATATCTTTATTTATCTTATTGATCAAATCAATACCTACGTATTGCATAGGCATATACCTAGTTAGCTTGACCCATCGCATGGTTCCATCCCACTCCTGTGTATTTGTTGGAAAAAGTCACGAAGCTTCTTCTAGGGGTACCTGTAATCATGCAATTGGAGATAATTTTTAGAAACAGAGAAGAGACCAATGATTACAATGAAATCTGCTTAATGGTTTTGTATTTTGGTGCAGGGAGATTATGAATGCTCCGGTTCAGCGTATGGATGAAATTCTTTCTTTGCCCTGTTCCATTGATGATTTTATGGGTAGCGAGCTTCCTCCAAATGATGATGATTCTTGGCTGTATGATGGAGAAGATGAATTAAACTCAGCCATTTTGGAGAGGCAAAAGGAGATGGAAATTTACGAAGCTGAAAGGAAGCAAAGAAAGGATAAACAACGGAAAGACACTGGTGATGGTTCTAGTTCACTCTCAGGTGATTTCAATCTTGGAGACATTGTGGAAACTATGCAGGCATTTGTGCAAAAAGTTTCAAGCTTTGAAGGAGCCGAGGTTCCGCCAAACAGGTTCTTTTCGAGATTCTTTGGTGACTTCATTAGTTGTCTACATCTATTTATAGATATATCTACACCTATTTGTTAGACTAATTGACTCTATTTATTTATTTAACTATGAGATGTAATACACTCTAGATGCATTCCTTAGTTGCTTACTTTCACAATCTTGCATGCTTGCTTCATGCAGCAAAAAATGTGTCCTGGAGCACTCTAGAGCAAACTATTAGCAAATCCCTCATTTTATTCTAAGTTAGCTGCCTATTCTGTATTTGGACTTTTTCCATAAAATTAGGATTTGGTTTTGTTATATTTCCTAATATTACGGATTTCATGAGCTTATGTTGATTTTAGCTTGATTGAGGATTGCATCTACCCAGGAAGAGTGTACTTGCCTTGCATATGTTACTTGACAATGCCAAATTATTTGCTAGCTAGGATCCTTGCTGTTTAGGAGAGTGAAATTCAATTCAAATGTCAGTTAAAGCCTACCTCTATAGTTAAAGGAGAACTGTTCATTCTTGCATGCAGAGGTTGCTGTAGTCCTCAGACATTAGGGCGTCACTTTGTGCTGCTAATTTAGTCTAGTCACCTTGGGGCCAACGATAGTGAGAGATGGCTTAAAGTCCCAAAGTGATCATCAGTGGCTGTAATGGCTTTGCTGTTTTGCACCAGCCTAATCTCGAAAAATGTTGGGGCATGCATTTAGATGTTAGTTTCCATCATGAAATTCAATTTAACCTTCTGGCAGCCTGTTTCCAACTTTTTCCTTTACTTATCTCTCTCTCTCTCTCTCTCTCTCTCTCTCATATTTTTTGGAAAAGGAACTCAAAGGCAGTCGAACTTGATGCTGATCAATTCATGAAAATCATGGAGTCAGTGGTAGGACAAGCACCGCGTGAAGAAATTGCCCGTAATGCTGAGTTTGAAGGAGATCCTTCATCATCTGATATTGATTTTGGTATCAGTTTACAAATACATCTCTTTGGTTAATTCTGCTTACATTCTGCATATTTCACCATCGCATACTGGGATGATGAATGTTTTCGTCCAACCATTCTTTAATCTTTAGTTTCTTAAGGAGGAGGATGGTGTTCCTTTTCTCTCACATTGTACTGGTTTCAAAAATGATTTTGCAGATGATTCTGAAGAGGAAGATGATCTTGCTGAAGAACTTGCATCCCAAGGCAATGGAGATACATTTATGCAGTCCTATTCTGATGTTTTGAATGAGGAATTAAATGATACTACTCTTAAAAGAAGCTTCGTTCGTGCAAGTCAACAACACCCCAATAACAATGAGGTGATTCTTTACTTTCCAATTTGAAGATTTCTTCAATATTTCTTAACAAGAGCAAATTTGAAGATTACTTTGGCCTTTCTTAACATTTTTGTCCACTCTGTATGTTGCATTTAAGATGATTAATATGTTAATAGAACTTAAAAGCATATCTTCTTTAGTTATGGTTCCGTTTTATCATCCCTACGTCATTATCAACAAAAATCAGGGCACTTCTGGAATGCAAATTTATAAAGTGGCGGATAGATTGTAGTGTTGCCATTGAACATGCATAAGTTATGGTGCTTTTGGCCCCTGGTTGCAGATTTAGTAAGTCTGCTGAAATTTGATCATATCTTTGCTCATGGTCATGTTTTTGGCTCTAGTTTTGACACATGCACTGATGCACAACTGGTGATCTGATTAAGCAAAATGAAAAATGGAAGTCTGAAAGATTAATTCTATCAAATTTCATTAGTAGTTTGCAAACTTTGGTATCTGTATATAATAGTACCGTTACAATATAAATAATATGTAAGGGCTGAGCTATGAATTCAAGATTTGCAAGGCTTTTAAGGCTTTTGAGTTTTTTTGTTAATAATTATTGATAAACAGTAATCATACATCATTCTATTTTTTATGTTTAATGTCAAACAATACAAAGTTTGGAGTTCATAATTTTGAAGATTATAAGGGCATGTGACGTGCTTGATGTGCACGGTGGCCTTATGGGTATCTACATTGTGTATGATGAAGAAATTTGGAAGTTATTCTTTATCAAGTTTGTAAGAAACAATGAGTTCCAATATATTTAGTCATGAAGCTAACATTTCATTGCATCACCTGACACTTAACCATCATGCAATCTTATTTCTAGTTTGTCCTTTTGATGCCTTTAAAATTGATTCTATTTTATATTGTGTTCTTTTACCCTGTATTTTGTGATAGTGTATCCTCTATTCATCTTCTATTACGGTTTGGCTGACTATTGGCTGGAAACAAAGAGTAAAAGCACTTGTCATAGATTCTTGGTGTAAGAGAACTCCATCTGGCCTAGATATATGCATAATATATGTTTTGTTAGTCCATGTGAATTTTTTATCATTTGATCACACATCTTTTTCTCTCAAGTGGCATCATCTTGTGCAATTTGGATGTGCTTCAAACATCCAATCTGCATGGCATTTAAACTGTCATCAGTCCATAAGAATGTCTTGTCACTTGATGAACTAAATTGTTTCATGGAAATTTTGTTTGTTTGAATTAAAATAAAATGAAAAATCACCACATATTATTTGCCAGCATTATTTCATCTTGTATGTATGTGTAGGGCCTTACATCTATAATCCGAGTTATTGGATGTGATCTATTAAAAATCATGTGATTGAAAGACTCCTAGCTCATGCATCATTAGAGACTATATTTTCTTATATTAGCATTCTTATTGATAGGGAAGCTTGTTAGAAGGTTAGCTTAATCAAAGTACTATTCAAATTTAATTAGGTTTGGATTCGATAATGGAGGTCCCGCATCAATAATCTGTGCTGCAAGATATAATCTATTATTTCTATTTGCTTAAATATCAAAAATCATGTGACTTGAAAGCAGTTCACTCATGCATCATTGGAGACTATATTTTCTTAGATTGGCATTTTTGTAGGCAGTTGATGGGAGAGCCTTGTTAAGAAGTTATATCACTCAAAAGTAAACTATAGAGTTATATTTCACAATAATTCAATCCACTAGTTATGTCTTCAAACAAAGTTGACCTCTTATTGAAAGTTTAGATGGTACTATTACTTGAATGCATTTTCTTGTGCACGGTTTTCATCGTGGAACCGAGTATGCATATGTGGTTTACTTGCATGTATTGCAGCCCACACCTCCCCCTCTAACACCACCTAGTCCAGCTTCTTCTCCTTCCTCCTCTTCTTTTATTTATTTATTTAGTTAATTAGTTATTTTTTAGAAAAAAAAGAAAAAGCACCATGTCCAGCTTAACCTGGAAGTTATGAGTTCGAAAATTGAATGGATTTTTTTTTTTTTTTTTATCGCAATTCTTCTTGCATTAAATTATAATATTGTAATGTTCAGGGGCCGTCAAATGCTGCGAAGGACATGGATGAGGAACTGACCCCTGTGGATGTGGACGTTAACCTGGTGAAAAGCATTCTTGATTCATTTTCTTCCCAACAAGGCCTTCCAGGACCGGCTTCCAACATGCTTGGACTCATGGGTGTGAAGGTTCCACCAGATGCGAAAAAGATGTAACACATGCCTTTTGTATAGGTTAGCGTTGTAAGGGGCAATGAATATCCTATGAGCTTTCTTCTTGTTGAAAACTGAGTGATTAAATAATAATTCACCAAAGAAAATATCTAGCCTTCATTGTAAAACTGAATGTTAACGTTCATGAGCCTTCATGATTCAAAACGCATAAAATTATAATATTTTTAACCATGAAAGATATCTATTGAAAACTATGGATGGAGGATTACCTTAATGGATAGCAGATACAGGGGATGATTTGTCGTGATTATGATAATAGAACATTAATATGGGTACGATTAACAATAATATTTTTTATTTTTTTCTTATTTTTTGAAAATAATTTTTACTTTCTGCATTTTGATGTAGGTGAGTAGAAAAAATATTTTGTATTTTTTATTTTTATTATACATGATGTCTTTTACAGTATGGATAATTCATTGGCATGGGATGAAGGGATAGAAATGGAGATCCTTTATTTTCATTCCATTTTGCATATTTAGTTTTTAAAGTTTTTATTTGTATTGCCATTCTATAAGGAGTGGCAAAATTATATTTTTAAGGATTGGCATTTTACCTCATTTCATAGGAGCCATTTTATAAGGTGTGCCTTTCTTCTCCCTCCTTTCTATTTTTCTCTCTACCATAAATCTCAAATTGCTGTATGCCACCATCCAGAGAGATGATAGATGTGGTGCTTGAGGAGGCATTAATGTCAAATGATTGGAAGGCAGAAAACCTCCTCCAACTAAAATCTTAGCGGACGATGAAACCTTCTATATATATATATAGTCATTATTCTTAAGATCCTCCATATTACCCCTCTAATCACTGTAAGGTTTTATGCCTTCCATTCTTCTCCCTGCTCTCCTCCTTTGATCTTAGCACATAATCCTTGCCCTCGTCTTCCACCTAAATAAGTCTTCATTCTCCTCTTCCATTGCTATAATTATTATCAATGCCTTTAAGCCAGCTGCTGATTTCTTTTAATTCCTATTTGAATGTGTTCATAAGTACGACTTCAACCCTTTTTGCTTTTTGTTCGATTGTGCCCATAAATACGACTTTAATATCTTCTTCTAACTCTCAAAAGAGGAAGTCTATCTTCTTCTAACTCTCAAAAGAGGAAGTCTTTGCCGTGAGAGATTGATAGAGACGTTTTGGATTGCCTACGCATACCACCTTTTAGGCTCTGTTTTTTTATAGAAAAATTTTATAAAAATTGGTCAACTTTTGCATCGATTAATTTACCAATGTTCTTTTTCTTAAATTAAAAATTTCAAAAGGATAAAATGTATTCCCAAGTTATCATTTATTTGTCAAATTGAGGGTAACACTTAACCATTCGAAATAATTTCTCACGAATTAAGCAAAATATTTTTTTGGTCTTCCTTAAATATCCTTGTACGATTACAATTCTTCTTTCCATTAATACTCCTCAATTCATTCTTTTATCTGCCTTTTACTCTCAATGTATTTCGAGAAGAAAAAAAAAAAAAAAAGAAGACAACGTTATGCAAAATTTTATAACTGAATTAAAAATATTTTCTCATGATATAATCTACATTTTATAAAGAGATATAATGCTGTTATTTAATTAATAAACAGTAACTATAAAAATTTATTTTTATTTAAAAATAAAATTTATATATAATTAATATATATATTGAAAGTATAATTAGAAATATAGTTTGTTAAGAGAAAATTGAGCTTTAACCATAAAAAGATAATATATAATTAGTATGCAAAAAATACCTAATAGCATAAAGGGTATTGTGGAAAGATGAATAGATTTTAGCAACTTATTTAGAAAAGTTATAATGCAAAAGAACATGAGTAATATATACCAAAGTCACTTTCTAGTGTACAAAAGAATATAGGTAATTTTTTTTTCATCTAAATGTTGTCTAGGTAATACTTAGAAAAATATAGATTCCTAAGTAATTTTGATACTTCCTAAAGAACGACGTCTTACATTTATACTGAGAATATATTGATTCTCATTTTCTTGTATGAATCAAAATTAAATAATGAAAATTGAAATGCCATTCATATTTCAATTTTTATCTAAACCAAATGTGGTATCAATTAGAATAGTATGCAACGGTAGAATTTGATTTCCATTTTGTCCCATCCTTAGAAGCCAAAAATACCCTTAAAAGAATAAATTAGATGAAAAAATGAAAAAAAAAAAAACTATTTGCTTTCATATTTCTAAGTTTTCTGGCTTATATTTTCAATTCTTTTATAAAAAAGAATGATAATATTTTTAAACTATTTTTTTTTATTTGTCATATATTTTTAAAAAAATTATTTTCACTTTTATTCGTCAAACATATTTTTATTAATTATTATTTTTTCTATAAAAATAAGAATAAAAATAGAATTACTTTTGAAAACCAAATATATCCTTAGTTCAGCAAGTAAGTAAAAAAAAAAATTAATATAAATAATTAATTGAAGTGTAAATCTAATAGGTTTAGTTAGGATGCTTTTATATATATATATATATATATATATATATATATATATATATATGTTTAAAAAAACTTCAAACCCATCCATTCAACGGTTGAGTTAATATCATTTTAACTTTCGTACCATCGGCTTATGCCCCTTGTATTTACGATACCATTCCTGTTAGAAGCATTGTAGTATTTACTAAATCAAATATATATATATAGAGAGAGAGAGAGAGAGAGTGTGTGTGTATGTGTGGATCCAAAATCAACAAAAACATGATTTGTCTCGAGTATGTTGGACAAAAACCGAAAATAATAAGAATAATAATAATTGCTGCTTAGATCTCCGGACCCAACCCGTGACCGGTTCTTTCGGTTTGGTCATTTGGTCCGGTTCAATGGATCTGCCAACTCCGGATCAACTCCACTTCCCCGCTCGGCCTGCCACGTTTTCCACCAGTAGTCAAGCAGGCGGGGTACAGAAGGGTTGTCGGGGGGCGGACAGCCAGATCTGAAGCTCCGGCCAGCCATGGCGTCACCTCGAATCCTCCCATCTTCTCCCCTCCAGAAGCTCGCCACTTTCAAAGACCCCGCCTTCTCTGCGGCGGCTGCGTCGCCCTCCTCCGAGGCCTCCCCACTGGACTCCTTCGCCTCCGACCCCGTCTTCTCCGCTTTCCTCTCCTCGGACTTCGACTCCACCCGCTTCTCCTCCCAGGCCCTCAGCTCCGGCTCCGCCGCTGCCCGCGCCGAGTCCCTCCAGGAGGCCATCCGCCTCCTCCAGAAGCACCTCCGCTCCGAGGTCCTCGCCCGCCACTCCTCCCTCCTCTCCCAGCTCTCCTCCATCCGCGACGCCGAGTCCTCCCTCGCTGGCGTCCGCTCCGGCGTCTCCGCCCTCCAGTCCTCCCTCCGCCGCGCCCGCCAGGAGATCGCCGACCCCCGTCGCCTCGTTCGCTCCCACACCCTCCAGCTCTCCAACCTCCAGGCCGCCGCCGACCTCCTCCAGTCCTCCGCCCGCCTCCTCCGCCTCTCCCGCAAGCTCCGCGACCACATGTCCCACCCCCCCGACCGCCTCGACCTCGCCAAGGCCGCCGATATGTACCGCGAGATCGAGCTCCTTTACGAGGAGCGCGGCCTCGCCGGCATCTCCGTCGTCGAGGACGAGATCCGATGGCTCTTCGAGACCGGCAACAAACTCCGATCCGAGGCCATGAAGGCCGTTGAGAGGGGCATGGACGAGTCCAACCAGAACGACATCTGGTGCGGCCTCCAGGTGTTCTACAACCTCGGCGAGCTGAGATCCACTGTCGATTCCCTAATCAACAAGTACAAGGGGATCGGGGTGAAGAGCGTGGGATCGGCTCTGGACATGAAGGCGATCTCCGCGTCGTCAGGGGGATTTGGCCCTGGCGGGGTGCAGAGGAGCGGAACGCCGCAGATCGGTGCAGGGAAGAGGGCTGGAGAGGCTCTATGGGAGAGGATGGGGCGGTGCATGGATGAGCTTCATAAGGTGATGATAGCTGTGTGGCAACTTCAGACCGTTCTCTCAAAGAAGAGGGTCCCATTCACGCAGGTCTTGTTCCTCCATGAGGTCTGGCAGGTGAGTGAGTTTCTTCTAATAACATTCTCGCTTCTCATGCCAATTTTTTTTTATTAAACTGGATTACAATTCTGGTATATTGGATTCTTTGTTGATGTGTAGAAATATTAGATATGATAGCTTGTTTTTCAAAGACTTGAATTTGAACCAATATTTTAGATCGACAAGGTTGAATTTTGTTCAGTTTTTTCAAGTTGTTTTAAGAATGTCGGGTTTGTCAGTTTTGGAGTCGGGTTGCAATTCTGGACGGCTTCTGATGATTTTGGAGATATCTGCATAGAATTAGAATGATTTACACGTTTAGGATCATCCACAATTTTGTCATAAACCTTACAATACTTTGTGCAGGAGGGAGACCCTCTGCTAACTGATCGAGTCTGGGAAGCACTTGTGAAAGCTTTTGCAAGCCAAATGAAATCTGCTTTCACTGCATCGAGTTTTGTCAAGGAAGTATTCACTCATGGGTATCCAAAACTATTTACCATGGTAGAAAATCTTCTTGAAAGGATTTCACGTGATACAAATGTTAGAGGGATTCTACCAGCACTCTTGCCTGAAGGAAAGGATCAGATGATTACTGCCATTAACATATTCCAGACAGCCTTCCTGGCTCTCTGCCTAGGTCGCCTCTCTGATTATGTTGATAGCATATTTCCTGTATCCGGCCGTGGAAGTATTCCTTCAAAAGACCAGATCTCAAAAGTTGTATTGCGCATACAGGAAGAGATTGAGGTTGTCAGAATGCATGGGCACTTAATGCTTCTTGTTTTGCATGAAATCGGCAAAGTTCTGCTCCTATTAGCTGAGAGAGCTGAATACCAGGTAAATGATTTACAAATTAAGATACTTTGGATGACAGTATCTCGCCCATCTGTTATGTGTCTTGCATCATTGATTTATTTCTTGGTTTAGCAAATATCACTATGCTGTTAATGGTACCAATTCAACTTCTGCTAGTGTTTGCCTGCAATGATATTGGTGGTAATTGTGAACATGGAATATGAACTATCTTTTAGTTTGGTATTATGTGAACATCTCTGCTGCATGGACATATCGCAGTCTAATTCTTATGATTGGTTGATTTATTTTATTTTATTTTATTTTTTTGTGTAGGAAATCTATTATGTAAAACACCACCACACCCACTTCTTACTCCCCAGAAAAGGAGAGAGAGGGTGATTTTAGACACTGAAAAGTTTTACATTAACTCAAATCCTTCGCCGCTAACTTTTGCCCTGTTTTTTTGAGCTGGCTTTAACGATCAAGTTGTAATCTATCAAAGCTTGTGAAAGTTCTATGACCTTGATGTCAATACTTTGAATTGGTGCCTCAATTTAAAGGGCCATTTGGAGGGTAAAAGAATCTATCTTATTGGTTGAGCTTATGCAACGAAAGAACAACACTCAATTTTCCTGTGGATAAAGAGTTAAGAAATCAAGGTTTGATAAGTGGAACTGTATTCATATCTAAGCTACAAGTAATGTTTAAGAGCTAACTGGAAACACTTAAAACATTGAGAAAAAAGGAAGATAAATAGTTTTATTATGGAACCATTCTTAATTTCTTACTATTGACAGGTTAACCACCAGGTTCACAAATGAACATGTTAGATGAGCTTATTAGGAGACCCATTCCTTTTGAAACTAAGGAGCTCTGCAAGTGGTTAACGGCTTCACATTGGAGGAATGTGGGGAAGAACTTCTCCATTAGATTTTTTCTCAAGAAACAAAAATTTGTATAGATCGTGCACCAATGATATATGCATACAAAGAGGCTGTTTTAGTGTCTCATCTACCTGCCAGTTAACTGTTAAGGTGTTCACCATGTTCCCCATGTTCTGCTGCAGTGATGTAGTTGTCCATCGTTGGGCCTTTGAATGCTCTATTTATCTGAGAGCATCAGAAAAAAGTGTAGTGTCTTTGAGTGATAGGAGAAACTGCTCCAGATTACAAAGAGAAACCACTTGTAGGACTGTTAACAATTACTGGATACAAATCCCAGCTCTGGGTTTCAAGATGACCCACTCAAGCAGTAGTTGGTGAATAAAAAGAATATCTCTGATAATGAGGCAGCAGATGGCCCTGGAATTTACATGCTAAGTTTATTTTAAGAATGTTTCCTAATTTGGATCCATTTGGTGGTTCATGGATTCTTGTTGCATTTAGATGGATGATCTATATTTGGTCGCATGACATCTTCTACTTTATCTCCTTGCTCTAGCTAAAATAAGAACTCAAAAAACACATAGATGAAATCAAAAAGAACAAAAAGGTAAAGAAAATTAAAACAAAGAATAAATAGAGAAGGATAAAGCAAAGACAAAAGGGGAAGACATCTAGCAGGTATAACATGGACTGTTGGGGAAAGCAGCCTCTTTGTTGGTTTCATGTTTGAAATTTGAGCCCTCAAGAGCAAAAGAGAAAAGAAGAAATTCTAGTTTTCCTTTAAAATTGGAAAACTATCCAAATAACACATGGTAATCTTAAACAATTATCTAGTTATGAATGGTTGAACGGATGACCAAGATTGAGGTGCAAAATTTAGATCAATCATATAGGAAAAAGATAAAAAGCAATCCCAAAATTTCAGGAGATCATTGGCCATACACATGGTTCCCTTTTCCAGCACAGAATCACATGCACTCTAGATCTCCCATGAGTTCAGGGGGGCCAATCTCCCTTGTTGCTCCCTCGGCTCTACCAATGGTTCTAATCAATTCCCTTATAAATTGTATGGAACCTCTTTTCTTCTTTTCCCTAACAGGACAAAGGGCCCCTATCATTCAACTAATGACTGATACTATCAATATCTTTATGTTAAATAATATTTTTGTTCTTAATCTTTATAAAACAAACTTTTTGAATGACACAACTTTGCTGTCCTTGTTTAAGGTACCTAGTAGAGTAAATTAAGGTTACAACCATCATTTAATGTAAAGAGATTGATGGAGTTAGTTATCAGTTAGATGGTAGGGACTATTTTTCTCTCATCCACCAAAAAATAAAGTCTTTTTAATAAAAAAGACATCTGAATTGAAATTCAGTTAAAGTTAGGTTAATATCCCATAAAAAAAACGCTAAACGAGCAAGTGTGGGATTTTTGAAATTCCCCTTTGAAAGTTGCATAAATAATCTATCATACTTGTTTCTAAAGCTTCTGAAGAGATTTAAGACAAAGACCCTATGACCATCAAGTGGACTTTGCTGACTTGTAGGTTAGGTTAAGTAGCAAGATCAAACTAATTGGGCTAAAAGTTCTGTCCATTTTGGCTCACTTTTGTGCTTACTTTCCTGGTAAGGTCCAAGTCATGCAACAACAGCATTTTCAGGTCCATTCCCTTGACTGTTATCTAGATTGTCTTAGGTCTTCCTCCAGCATTCACTTTTCATAAAATTGATATCGTTGTTACAGTAGATCCCCTTTGTTAGTGTGACCTTTTAAACACGACTTTTATTCCCATTTGCAAGATTTCATTTAACTCAGCAGATGAAAGTTTATAGCAAAAGTATACATTTGCCTTAAAATATCTAACTGGTTCCAACGTATTTACTACCAAATCCTGGTCTGAATTAATAATATTATCCTTAAATGATGGGCTCGAAATGAATTTGAATTGTTATGGATAATTGTAGAAGTTGAAACAGATTGTTACAAAGACAAAGGATTTTTTTTTTTTTGGATTTTTATTTGAAGCAATTCTTTTCCTCTGTTGTAATGTCTGTTATAAGCAGTATGTTATAGTGGCTGTGTTTTGATTATTCCATATTGAGATAGTATTCTTATATATAGATATTAAAAGTGTTGCGCTCTCAACTCACCTTGCTCCTAGAACCTTTTGATTCTTATCGTGCTGCAACAATTGGTGATGCCTCAGCTCTCCTGACCTGCCTAAGCTCAAATCCTCATTTGTCTACTCATTGCTCAAGTTCTACACTGGAATTTAGTAGAAGATAGTTGATTTTCGATGTGAATTGGAATCTTACAAGCTCAAACCATTCTAATCACTTATGTATCAATATTTGCATTTATCATTAACATCTTATTTTCTGTTAATGCTGTCAGAGCTAAGTTATGATATGTGCAACTGCTCAACTCATTTCCTAAGACCAAGGTTTTATGTTCCGGCGGTTGGGAGACAGGACCGGGATGAGAGCGGGTTTTCGAATCCCAACCACGCAAGGAAATAAGAAGAAAGAAGAAAAGAAATAAGGAAGAGAGAAGAAAAGGAGAAAAGAAAGGAAGGAAAGAAGAGGAAAAGGGAAAGAAAGGAAGGGGGAAGAAAAAGAAAGGAAAGAGAGAAGAAAGAAGAGAAATAAAGGAAAAGAAAAGGAAAGAGAAATGAAAGGAGGAAGAGTGGGAAAAAAAGAAACAAATAAAGTAAAAAACAATTAAAGGAAAGAAGAATGGCTACAGGAAAATTTGATCAGGATAGCTGTTGGGATAAGGTGGGACAGTGGGGTGTCCCATCCCATAGAGACAATCCTATCTCATAGGATTTAAAACCTCACCTGCTACATTTTTATTTAGACTTTTCTAATCCTAAACCTACTTTCATCAGTAGGAGTGCTTCAAAGCATTTGTTACCAGCATGATCAAATGTTCTTTTGCTCACTTGTTGCTTTGGGCCTCCTCATGCGCAGATGCTGGAAAGTTGATTTTGAAGATCTCTGATTTGGAATCACTAACTCCATTATCTATGAATCATTTTTTGATGTTTTAAAGGCTTTATTTGATGTAATATTTTTGTAAGCTGCTCATTGCATCCATCTAGTGTCCATCTTTTGTCATTAGATAGTGCTCTGCAGCTTTTCAAGTCATTGCTGCTTAACAGTGACCTTGTTATTAAAAAAAAAAAAAAGAAGACTGAGGTAGCTTTAGGTGAAGCTGAATTTAGAATGCCCAACCTAGACCAAGAATTTGTTTGGTTTTGTGTCACCGGAACTCTTTATGGGTATGCGTATGTGTTCACTGTTGTCAGCCAAGACTTTTTGGTTATTTTCCTGGATGTTTTTGCACCTTTAAACTCATTATCTTCAATATTTTTTTCTGGAACCTTTTGACGGTAAAATAAAAAGCCATGTCCTCCAGGTCTTAAGGTTTCTCTTATATCATCTGCTTTCATTCATTTATTCAGCGAGTCTTATTTATCTCACTTAAAAGGTTAGTTTTATTTTGTAATCAAATTTTGATTTAGGCTCTCCCGTCTGATCATTTGAATATTGAGGATCATATAACAAATTACTGTAAAGCATCAAAATGTATTTTCATTGTTTTCATTTGTATTATCTGTAACCATGATTATCCGAATTTGCAGCTAGATCAGTGCAAATCAACACACATTTTGTTTTGATTTATTTTTGTGGAAGTGTTTGATGATTTGGTTACCATTTATCTGTATGGTTATCTAATGTTGTTATATCTCAAATTTGTAGATTTCCACTGGTCCTGAAGCTCGTCAAGTTACAGGTCCTGCAACTCCAGCCCAACTCAAGAACTTTGCCCTCTGTCAGCATCTACAAGAGATCCACACACGCATTTCCAGCACCATGTCATCACTACCAGCCATTGCCTCAGATGTCCTATCACCATCACTTGGTGTTATCTATGGAGTTGCCTGCGACTCAGTCACCTCCCTCTTCCAAGCCATGCTCGATCGTCTTGAGTCCTGCATCATTCAAATCCATGAACAGGACTTTGGGGTCCAGGGAATGGATGCAATGATGGACAATAATGCCTCTACTTACATGGAAGAATTTCAGAAATGCACGGTCCACTTCCGGAATGAGTTTCTATCTAAACTTCTGCCTCCTCCTTCGGCCTCACGTTCGGAGACTATATGCACCACTCTTGTTCGGAGAATGGCTTCTCGAGTCCTTGTATTCTTCATTAGACATGCTGCTCTGGTTAGGCCTCTTTCGGAGTCGGGCAAGCTAAGGATGGCAAGGGACATGGCAGAGCTGGAGCTAGCAGTTGGCCAGAACTTGTTTCCCGTGGAGCAGCTTGGTGCACCATACCGAGCGCTTCGTGCTTTCCGTCCTGTCATCTTCTTGGAGACATCTCAGCTCAGTGGTTCTCCACTTCTTCAGGATCTGCCACCTAGTGTGATACTCCATCACCTGTATTCTCGAGGCCCTGATGAGTTGCAATCACCACTACAAAGGAACAAGCTCACGCCACTTCAATATTCATTATGGCTTGATTCACAAGGGGACGATCAGATTTGGAAAGGAATTAAATCAACCCTTGATGATTATGAGATAAAGGTTCGCGCTCGGGGAGACAAGGAGTTCAATCCAGTATATGTTCTCATGCTTCAGTTTGGATCATCATTAGCTGAGACCACTTCGTCTCGGTCATGATATGTTTCCCTAAGGAACTTGCGGTGATAGAAACAGATCTGAGGGCCTGTTTCCATGGAGTTGTTTTTCCACAAATACCTGTTTCTAGTTTGGCATGCATTTTCTCAGGCATTGCTTTTTTATCTAGAGGAGGCCTTGTGTGTTCTCTAATTGTTGTCTGATGCGTGTACCAAAAGTCTGTTCTTCTTTGAATTGTTGTGAATTATTCAATTACTTACAAGAGATCTTGGTTAGTCAAGTAGTTCTTGATTACTATTCCTGAATCATCAATATTATTCATAAATTCTACAATTCAACCTTCAAAGTTCATGACGTTCATGCAGGATCCATGTACCCTGTCTAAGAATACATGGAATCTGTGGTCACCTTTTCCCATATATCTGGTGGCTGTGGTAGTTTATTAATCTTTGCCAAGGTGCACATTCTTTATCCTTTTTTGTACTCAACTTTCACCATGTAACTTGAATAAGAATTCTGATTTAATTCTTTAGAAACACAGTTTGAAATTTTCTATTATTCTTTAGACCGGAGCCGTTCATATCTCGAGTGCAACTCAGAGAGAAGCAGAACTGGTGATAACTAAATCCATGATCAAACTCTGGGAATACAGTTTGCATATGCAATACACTAACGATTGTATTTTGGGAATGTTGGGTAGCATTGTCTTGAGGAACCTTCATGTTCTTCCTCCAATTGCAGTTGATGTATCCAATGTTTGCATAACTGGTATTAAGACTTATACCAGTATATTATAGGTACGGATACATGTTGGTATGATGTTGTATGTATCCCCTATTGAGATAAAGTGGCCATTTTTTTTACTTTTAACCACTCGGTGTAAGTCAGTACCGGGCTATACAGGTTGATTCGAATCGGTTTGATTCATATCGAATTTTAACTTGGTACCGTACAGATATGGTATTGTACAGTTTGGTATGGGTTGATACGGTAAACTTTGGTTCTATTTATCCTTATAATCAATAATTTAAGTCTATTCAAGTCTCGGTGGAATGGAAGACGAGACAGTTGTTCCGTCTTATCTCAGAGAGATTTCAGGATCGAACTCAGTCATCTCGTTCCATGCTATCTTATTTATAATATATTATAGTATTAAATTTAAATAAATTTAATTTATCATAAAAATATAACTTTTGAAGTTCAAATATGTTTAAAAATGAATAAAATACTAAAGTTTTACAAATAAATTTTTTTAAGGAAAAAAAGTATTCCAAGTAAGTATCCAACGCCTAATTGGGTCAAGAACCGGGGTGGAATATAGGACGTTTCGTTTCTTCGAAAAATTAGAATATCTATGTCCCATAAGATTTTAAGGCCTTGCTCACAACTATTTGTTCAAATAAAGGTGCCTTTTGATTGACTAGAGGTGGGAAGGCAGGTAAAAATAGATGGTTGCGGACCACAATGGAACTTGTGCTGATATGAATTCATTAATTACTAATATAGTATAAATGTTATTCTTTTAATTTTGGGCTCAAAAGAAGGATTTGATTGGAGCACATGTCCTTAGCCAAATCAAAAGTATAGCAAAATAGTAACTTCCTTCTCAGCTAAAGCCTAGAATGTATTCTGAATTGAGTACATTCTGAAGATCATGAAACTATCTGGTGTTGTGGTAATGGAAATTATTTCTATTATATAAATGCTTAACGTCCAAGCTTATGTATTGAATATAAAAGATGTCTTTTTCTCTAATAAAAGATACATAAAAGATGTGTCAAGCATACATTATTATTGTACTCAAGAATCACAATGGTCTAACATTTTGAAACAAATAGATGCAATGATTCATATCTTGCCCATTAATAAGAACGGCAACACTAGGAAGTTTGAATCAGGCAGATCAGACAATGGCTGACCCCCATAAAAGACAGAAATATAATGTTCAGATCTGAAGTGTACTGCATGATGCACAAGTCTTCATGTTTTGATGTTCTATCATAAGCCCATTGCTATTCTTAGGCTTTACTAGCAAAGTGACTTCATCATTAGCTTTCTTTATCCGTTCTCTTCTTTTTCTCTGATGAGGAAACAATCGAATGATTCGCCAACCATTTAGAAGCATTCATTTCATTTAAAAAAATTGAAGGAAAGAAAAAGAAAACAATTGTCTCTGACTGCTATTCAATTTAAACCATATCTTTATTTATATTGTTCATTATTTAATTTAGTAAATATGGTTCATTTTTTAATTTAGCACAACCATAATTAGAGGACATGGTAGTGGAAATATTGACAAGTGAATGACATCGTTTCCTGACTTTCTGAAGTTGGGTGCAGATTCTAATAATCAAATTTGCAGCTCCCATTGCCTGCAACTCTCGGTTAACTGGGAACAGTAACTGACAAACTAACAATGAGCTTCTACTTTTGAGGAGAACAAGAACTATTGCAAACTTGAGTCAGATCAAAGTTGGCTCGTAACATAAGTTATGATACATCAAGTTCAGTCTTTTGCTGCCACTCGAACATCCTAATCTTCAAATTCTTTATGCTCTGTATTTGCACCAGTCTTATCATTGTCTTATTATAGTTTCCATGATCTTACGCTGTGTAATAGCAGTTTGATCTTTCTCTTGGACCTGATGTATAATAAATGAAATTGAACTGATATAATTGCTTTGAGGTTGCTCTTGGGCCTTGGCACGATTTGGACTGATGCGACAGTCTCATTGTATAGATTTCCTATAATCTTCATTCAACATTTTCTTCTTTGGTTTTAATGGTTCTATTATCATCCACTAGTAATAAACATGTATGAAGGGGCAGGGGCACTTTTTCAGAAAAGGGGGATTATGTATATATTAAAGGCCCTTTTTTTTTCAATGAAAAAAAATGTTCAAAGAAACTACAAGAAATGCTATATTGTAAATAAGCATCTTGTTTGTGTAAATCATGGAAAAATTGCTAATTGACGCCATTTCTGTCTTTCTGATGAATCTGCTCGTACTTATTTTCTATTATAACTTTATGCAGATGACTGATCCTTGCCAGAGAGCTTCAAGCTTTTTTATTTGTATCACTTCTATGCAACTGACCATGAAGCAGTCGCTAGAATCACTAAGGAGGTATGTTCAGCACATACTTGTTGAGACTATCTCTGTTATGTATCCTGTTCAGTCTTGACACTTAATTTGAAATGTGTTGTTGAAGATTTTGCAGCTGAGAATGTTGTCTACCTGGAACTAAGAACAACTCCAAAGGTATCCTCTGTGTGTGTTTTTCTGACCAAATCAAGTGGATCCATCATATCAGGATTATCTAATAGCATACAAATCCTCTTTTATAATTCCATCATACATCAGGATTACCTGATGGCATACAAATCCTCTTTGATAATTCCATCATACATGATTGAGTTGCACGAACTTTTGGAAAGGTATCCTACATAGTGATTTAAGTCTTGACGGAACGGGAACCGTCTCAACCATTTTGTTTTATCTTAGAGAGCTTCTAGGACTGATGTTGATCATCATGTCCATCCTGTCTCGGTCATAATACATTGATATTATAATTTTAAATAGTTCTAATTTATTATAAAAATATAGCTTTTGAAGTTCAAATATGTTTAAAAATTAAATAAACACTAAAACTTTGCAAATAATTTTTGTTTAAGAAAAAAAAAAAGTATCTTAAGCAAGTACCGAAATGCCTGATTGGGTTGGGAATTGGGATAGAATGCGGAGCGTCTCGTTTCATAGAAAAATCAATGACTCTGTCCTATAAGATTTAAAGCCTTGATCCTACATATGAGCTGAATTCTTTCTAGTTAAAGTATGTTTTTGCAATTACTTCGGAACAATTAGGAAACTCTCTAGAAGAAATCCAGGGTTCTTCCGGTGGCAATTTGTTATTAGGTGGTGGTCCTACTTGTGGGATCAAATCAATATTTCTAAGAAGAAATATTTGAATATCTATTGGGTGGTGGTCCCGAGTCCGCTATTTTGGTTTTTTGATCTTACAGAGAAATGAAGCTAAAGGGATGACCAAGTACTCTTTTATGAAAGCAGTTAATAGCTTTGGATACTGTTGATGTTGCTTTAGCAAATTCGGATTCAAGTGCTGATTATTATTTTGAACTTTTATCAATAAATGATACACAAGTTAGAATAAATAGGAAAAAGATATATATCTACTGTCTTTTTAAGCATTGACCATTGTGAAACAACTGCTTCAGCAATGGAACGGTTTGGGAATTGTCTGTTAGACTGTATGTTACTTCCTTAAATACTCTAATGAAACTGGTTTCATCCTAAACTTTCTCAATTTGATATGTTGATTTGGCAATGGAATCGAAGGATTCTGAGGTGGTTGGTGTTGACCTCTCTGGCTATCCTGTTGTTGGGGAATGGTAAATTAGAATGATTATATGGTTATGAAGAGAACCAATGCAGTGATGTCTCCCTGTTGCTCAATCACTCCTTTTTTTTTCTTTTGTCATTTTGTGTTGCAGGCAAACCTTTCTGCTGGCAGTAATGCATGCTAAAGAACTAGGGCTCCCTGTTACCCTCCACTGCGCTGAGGCAGGTCAGAGTTTTGAGAAAATATACATGCACTTAATGAAGAGAATGTGTTTTCTAAGTCATCATGTCGAGTTTCACTCAAAATCAAAATCAATTTTATTTTGTTTTTCTTTCTTAACAGTCTAGTTTGTCATTGAAATCATCTTACCAGTTCATTTATCTCAGTGTCTCAGTGACTTCAGATATCTTATTAGAAGAATTCCAACCAATGCTGGACATCTGCCCTGAGAGGATAAGTCATGCTTGTTTCATCGAAAAGAAAGAATGGTGAAGGATAAATCAGCAAAGATTATGGTTAATTTATTTATATCTTCCGTTATGCTTAATCCTTGTAAATTGAGCTTTCTCTAATTCTGCTGAAGTTATTCCTCCATTTAGGCGCATAGAGATATGTTACCTCCAGTGTCCAAACTGATTGTTTCCCTTCAATTAAAGATCATTATGGTGTGTTTTCCTCTTCCTTATATTCATCAAGTTTCCTAATTGTGAACACCATATATTTCTGTTGACCTTATTGACTGGATGATGTTTATGCAGTTGATCTGTACCATTCAAAACATCCAGTGGCCCTTTGCACCGATGATTGTGGGGTTACTCTCTAATTTGTGGTCTCAGCGTTTGGTAGTCTTCCTCATTTTCTCAGCGATGAAAGGCAAGAAATCTGGCAATTATGTCATTTATTGCTGGTTCCTTTTTCTTTTTTTGAACTACTAAGGACTCCACAAAGGCGAAATATTCCGGCTGACTACAATCCTTGATCTCAATGAAATGAGTAGCAGGAGAGGAAGAAATGATTAAAATATGACAAGGCCAACCTGAACTGATAAGCATCAAACAATAAATTGCGTTGCACCGTCAACATGCCGAACTAACTACAAAATAATCCATGAAGAGGGGGTTATTTTGCCCAGTCTTGGTGAGATTAGATAAACTTTGTTCAAATGACCAGCTTCTTCAAATTAGAGTTGGGGGTGGTGGGGGGGGGGAGTTCTTTTTGCTGCAAACATGTCATTAAAAATGTGACAGATGATTAGTTCTTGAGGACAACAACTTGCCAATGTATGATGATGGTCTGAGAGAATGAAGGGAACTTGGTCATTTAGAGTTACAGTCTAGTGAGCCAAATCAGGTCAAGCTCACTGATCTGTGCTATCAATTTTGATGTTGATCTTGGACTTCGTAGCAAAATGCTTCGAGAAGCGGAGTCCTATTTTATGACTGATTTCTCTTGTGACACATGGCAAGTGAATAAGAGAACTGACCAATTCTTCTTACCGTGATGTTACACCTGTTTGTTGTTGTCAAGCAACGAGACCCTTTCATTCCATGTTGGTTCTCTTCTGCAAGTTTAACCTATATATATGCCTAATGCTGGAAATCATTTGGGAATGGCAAAACAGATTCCATGGTAGTAAAATGAACAGCTAGAATGGATTGTAAAGTTGCTGAATTTTACAAATCAAGCATAGAATATTGCATCAGGACATGCGCATGGAACGTTGCTTCAGACCATGCAGGATGCGATAAATTTTGAACATAACGCTGTTGACGTAATCCAAAGAACTGATGTGCGAACATCTAAATGATTGGCTACTTGGGCAAGATTTTCTTCATAATGTGTTATCTGTTCTTAATGATAAACTCTCTGAAAAAATAAATTAGCTTGTTATCATTTAATAATTATTGAAATAATTGTTATCAAAAAAAAAAAAAATGATAGACTTATTCTCATTTGAGAATGGAAGGAAGGATTTTTATTTGGGAGAGTTTGAAGAAAAAGAAAAAAAAAGATTTTTTAACTTTTTTTATTTTATTTTTATAAAAATAACTCGATCATAATAAAATTTATCTAATCTATAAGAACAAAATTTTATTATACTTAATATCTTTAGTTCAATCTGAATTTGTCTTAATTCTATCTTTTATTTGAATAATTTTATTTTTGTTTTATCAGACTATCCGAAGCTTATGCCATCATTCTGAGTAATTCAATCATAGATGTTATGCCTATCATACCTATACCTTTTTTTTTTATATTTTTCCTTTTAGCTTTTGTTTGGCAAACTGCTGTTAAGTTTTGGCTTTCATTTTATATCAAACCATTGAATTTTCAAGAGCTAAGTTTCAAAGATCGAACACGTTACCATTAGGTAAATACTACTTCAATCGTCGCTCAAGGAGAAATTATCTTCGACCCTATGGCAAAGGTAGTGCCAGGTCAGCTTTCGCGCTGTTCATATCAATAACCGTCCCACAAGTTAAGATCTAAATGTCGTATGACGTTTACCGAGCGGTACGCTAAACTAGACGCCCTTTGGCTCCAAACCAGATGGTCGTTCGTTTAACGCAGAAGAGGCCACTGCAGCTTGTTCGGTTTGAGCTGGAACGACTACACGGATTGACAATTTGACGCGGCTACACGGATGCAGCAACCGCAAACATACGCCAATATTCACTTGAAAGAAATGTCTGCCAAGTTAGACGTGCACTCACCTGCTTCCATTGCTGATTGCGTGAGTTCTTCTTCACACAAATTAATCCCACCGGCCACTTTTGCATCAAAAGCCCACACGAGTTCCAAAACTGCTGTTTTGGAAACGAATTAAACAACAAATTCGAGCAGTAAAACTACCAGAGAAAACACATTGTTCACATTGAAGCGAGAATCATGATCATATTAACATACGTTTTCCCAACGATCATCAAGTCTTGGGAGCTAAAAGACTACATTTTTTTTTTTTAACGTCTCAGATGTTTTAAGTAGGATGGCTGCAAGATTCTGCATCCCTCTCTCGAAACATAGTAGGCATTTTAACTCTTCTCCGAGTTACCCTCGAGCTCCCTCCTCAGCTGTTGGGAGAAATCATCATTGACATCATCATCATCCCAATCATCCTCCCACTGCTGCATTGCTTCTTTACCTTCTTCCTTGTCATCCCATTCTGCAGTGTGTAAATGACAACAAAGAGCTTGGTTAATCCTGCTTCTCGATTATCCATGGAGAGCCAATACAGACAGATTATATTCAACTGCTTATAGGATACAAAGAAACAGTTTCCAGGAAATTAAAAAAAAACCAACCAGAAGAAAGTTTCTTAATCATCATGAGCTTGCTTTTCACTTTAATGGCTATTAAAGTACTTCATTAACAGGGAAAAACAAATATGACAGGAGAGATGTGAGAGATCACTCATTGCTACGATAAGCCAACCTGCAACTTCATTCCACCATTTTAAGCTCTAGAAGGAAATTGATCTTTGCACCTAATATTATCCCAATAAGAAACTCAAGCTAAATTTAGCCTTGAGGGAAAATTTTGAAAAGATGATCAAATACATCATCATGGAAATAAAGTTAATTTAAAAGTTACATACAACAAAAGAATAAGAGCCCTACTCGCATAACATTAACCTCCGACTTCATTACAGGTGGTTGAAACCCGAGCTATAATAGTACATAAATTGCTCTAAAAAAAGTGGAACGTGTGGTCCTGTCATCGAACCATTTCAGATAATCATATTATCACATTACCTCCCTAGCCCCAATGCTGTAAAGTTCATATACATCATATGCAATACAAAAGGCACCCAATACATTCTTAAAATACAACAGTTGAAGCAATTTTCTAGACGTGAAGGTGATCTAAGCTAATACAGCAAACCACACATACTACTGGAGTACTTCACAGGGCACTATGTCAAACATTGAGATCATGACTCATGATTAAAACCAAGCTAAACAAAACAAGTTGAATAATGCATGACTTGATTTGACCTCCTCATTTTATGCGAGGAGCATAAATTGACCTTGCATGTTAACATAAACAAACCAATTCAACTTGCATGACTCCAGGCAAACAAGATTGGTGTAGGCAGTAGTACCAGGTGGGTGCCCAAAGAACCAGGCAACCAAAAAAATAATAAATTCTGTTAGCCAATAAATATAAAAATTTTATATTCATCAGAAGGTGGGTGCCCAAAGAACCAGTCCTCTTGAACTAATGGAACCTATGACGTGAAAGATACAAATTTTATGTGGGAGAATAACTACAATATTCATCAGAAGGGCAACATATGACTGCAGCATTATAAGATCATTAGAAGAAGCTTGAACTGATTTGCACAGAATTCCTCTCAGTCAGAGTTTATGTATATATTTTTATTTTTTTGAAAAAAAGGAAGACTACAAGGAAAGGAATTTTTTACTTACAAGAGTCTTAATATTACATTCTGTAAGTATTGAGTAATTGGAATATTTGTGGAGTTGATTCAATGGGTGAACAAGAATATTAAATATCCTGAACCATCATGCTTAATTGGTTCCCAAAATTATGAACAGTGACTCCCACCCTCATGGTACCAGTGCATCTTATTAGTACAGTATTGTTCCAAAGAGTAAATGATACCTGGGATACCCTTAGGGCACCAGTTCACTCATAAGCCACGACATCCCAGATGGCATCAGTCAAGACCAACCAGATCACTAGCCAGGTCACCCAATACCAGCTGGAAAAGGTCCCGTGCACAAAAAAAGAGAACCCCTATTGGCTCTCCTTTGTCTTGTTGACTCAATCATGGAAGGAAGCTCAAAGAGCAAAAGAGAGAATGAAAGAGTGGAAGGAGAGGAAGAGAAGAAACCAATTCATTGAAAACTTGCAAGTAAGGGAGCCTTGGAACTATACGTATTAAGAGGTTCAAAAGGGCTATTTAAGAGGTTAAAAATATTTGAAAAACATTAAAACCAACAAAAATCTTAAACAATATAAAACAAAATAAAAAATGGGGTTCAGAGGTGTCCTGATAAAGTATCATGAGTCCTAAGCTTCTAGACAGTAGCATCCCAGTATCACATCAACCCAAGAGAAGACCAAGATGGGTGATGGTACCAGGTTTTAAATCCTTAGTTATAACAGTCCAAAATCTTCTGGAGGATGACAAGTTAAAAAAAAATTCTAAAAGAAATTTCTTACATGCTTAAAGAAATTCTATAGCGACCATGGGATGAGAGCAGCACATGCAAATACTGTTAAGGGAATGTCACAGTTGGATGTCAATGGGGTTTCGATAGCCATATGGTCCTTTAAACTCTTTCTAACAATTTTTTTAATGATGTAATATAATTGATTTCAGGATATTGCCTATCGTTTTGGCTTAGAATAGGCAATAACTATAAATTAAGATCTTTTATGCAGAAACATTTTTCTATTTCCTTAATTTGTCCTTCTCCTATCAAAGCTTTATGGGTAGGACTGAAAGTCATCCTTGACTATTTGTAGATTCAACTATAAAGTTTAATCATCCAAACATAAAAGGAAATTTCCCAAAGATTCAGAGGAACTAGTTTTTGAAATCTAATCATGAGTAAGTTCTTAGATATGAACATTACTGTAAGACTTAACTGCTCAAGTAGGACAGTGGAAAAATCAGTTCAAAAATATCCACAAAAAAAAAAAAAAAAGAAAAAAAGAAAAACTACACTAGCAAGTTGCATCAGATAGAGTACAAAAATGATGCCTGGACATTAACTTAGATCCTCAAGGAGATGAAGCATAAACAGCAAACATCATTAATTTTCTTGAAAATGTTTAGAAATGCAAGAAAAATAATGGGAACTAAGGTAGAGGAAGTTGGTGCCATATCAGTACTTCACCACAAAAGTATGGAAGGAATCACATTCCATTAACCAAGTCAAAACGAAGACCTACACTAACATACCACACCACATTTTGAAACTTAAGCATGCAATTAAAAAAGCACCATGTCTTCCATTACATTCGGTGGTGAAAATAATCAAAGTCTAAACTTCTATCACTCTCAAATAAGGTATAACAAGATACCAGGTTTGCACTTTATACATCTTTTAGCTTGATAATGATACCCTTCACACCAATAGAGCCTCACTATTGAGCCTCAACACATTTTTGAAAAGCTTTTCCTCTAGGAATTAAGCGAAGTGAACCCTAATATGCCTTGTTAAGCAATGTGATCTATGGCACGTATAATTTAAATTCTTGAAGGAAATCTTAAAACAATAGCACAGCCTACTACATCAAACTCTTTTAAGACCTCTATAATCATAGAAGCAGTCTACTGCAGATCCTAAATAGCTAAAAAACATTAAAAAAGGTCAGAGACTGAGTCATAAATTTTGCTCTTCCTCAAAATTTGCAACTTATGAGATGAGCTATTCATAAGTTAATGATAATCCTTATTATATTGAACTGAATGTTGGGTGATGACTCAATAATAACTTGTTTCATCCCCACTGGCTTGAGATTTCAACATGGCATGCCAAATAATTATTATTATATTTTAAATAATATCAATATGTTAATTATGCTATAATTATTGCTTTTAAGAATTAAAGAGCAGGTAGCATACAACAATTATTAGACGTTAATAATGCTATTACTTGTTAAAAATGTTGCTATTTTTATTGTAGTTAATATATTCTATTTATTTTAACAAAATAAAATACTAATTGATTATGTGACCAGGTTAGAATATCACTAGGTCATTTGGGAACTAACAAAAACAAATGGGGTTTATAATCTATTCCTTTAACATACCCACTTTCCAACATATTCAAAGCCCAACATGTAGGTACGGGTGTAATCAAGCTAACCTTGATGAATGAGACTCAAACTTCAAGCATAGACTTTGACATATGCATGGTTCTTGATTACTTGATTGAACCTAAATTCAAGTGAGCAGAAAACAAGCTACGCCCGTATCAAGCAATATGATAACCATGAATCAATCCAAAATTGATTGAGATTGTATCAAGCTCAACTAGAGCTGGATGCAAACTTGGCTCAAGCTTGAATAAAGCTAGGTTCAAGTTTGAATTAAAGTTTGATCTGGTTCTAAGAATTCTAATAATCCATTAAACAAATAGTTAACACTATCCTAAGCATCACAAACATCAGCAGCTCATTTCCAATTGTTGATTACATATAATATCAATATGAATATCATATTTATATAACTCACCAATTGAGGTGGATTTTTCTCATCCTCGAGCTCGAAACTGATTCCAACAATGAGAACAGAGTCCAAGGTAGGTTCAATTAACCTAGAACAGGGCCTGAACAAGCTTATATTAAAGCCAAGCCCATGAGAGCTCAGGCTGCTTGGACCAATGGACAGCCCTATTTGTTGGTCCACCTAGGCACCACAATGTTGTCAGTCTAAACACCAGGCCTCGATGGTGTACACTGCCACTCTTAAAATACAGTGCTTGATATACATGAAGTTGACATAATTCCTAAGTATATAGAAACCACCGCTCTTTAAGGCAGCTAACTATATGATCCATGAAACATTCTTGAAAAAATTATTAAATTCGCCAGAATACATTCTAACTTTATGAACATAATTATATGAACAAGAATTACATCTAAACCTTCCTCACAGCTGCTTTGATTTGTCACCATCTCATAAACCACAATAACATCACAATAAAGACCATCAGCCACCACCACTAAGATGTTTAAGATAACAGCCTTCAGCGTGCTGTCCCTCAACCACATCACTGGCCTTCTTACATTTCATCGAAATCATATCATAAAGCAGAAAACCTAAATAATACCTAGGCATGCAATGAGCGACTCCAGAAAATTCTATCTACCGTTTATATCACTTTGAATGCAATTACAAAATTGATGATAATCATAAAATCAACACTGTTTACATAAGGAGACAACGTATCCAGATAAAAACACGATCAAATCGCCTAATCAAATTAAACCTATCGTAATTGCTTGTTCCTCTCTTTAATCATCATTTATTCTCACTATAGTCAACACTAAATCGTACGAAACATAGATAGAACCCTAAACGTTACCTTGGTCGATCTCGAACTCCTCGAACTCGTCATCATCCTCAAAGAGATCGATCTTCGCGTCCTCTGCCGCCGCGGGCTTGGTTTCCGTCGCCATTTCAGAAGGGATACAGCAGACCTGTAACGACCGGAAGACGATATCACCACGAGAAGGTCCAATCAAACCCTAATTCCGACAGGAATTTGACCTCTCAAATTGGCTTCAAAGAGAGAAGAGGACGAATCCAGAGGGGTCAAAGAACTTACCTTTCCGAAACCCTACCTCCGCTCGCTTCTTCTTCCCCAAGGAAGCGGGGATATTACTTGCCGCCCTTCTTAGAAAAGAACCCGATGATAGGGCCATCCTCGTAGTTCACACGTAAAGTAGCCGGCTTTTCTGGAAGATTCCACCGCCCTCTCGAACCCGGATCTCACCTAAATTGGCTCCGGGTCTATGATTTTGGATCCGATGTCCCAACCTCTTACTTTTGTCTCCTCTCCACAATGCCATGCGAGGTCTAACCTTCCTTAGAAACAAGTATGAATTTTTGAGCAATAATATTGGATAATGATTTTTAATAGCCATTTTAGGTAATGTGAAAAAATTTAATAGCCATTATTTTTTGATATTTTTCTGTTGTTTCTTATCATAACAAATCATTATAAATAAAATAATTTTTTCTTCAAATTTCCTTAAAAAATGATCATGCTGCTATTTTATCAAATAGAAAAAGAAAACTTTCTTCCTTATTCGAGGTGCATTCATGTTATGATTGTTGCGTGACAAATTTTTTTATACAAAATATGTTGCTGAAGCAACTAAATAATAGATATTCTGATCAACCTAACATCCTTCACTTTACTGGTGCTATTATTTTTCTTTTGATCTCTCTTGTCTTCTATTAGTTGATGCTACTAATATTTAATTTATAAGGCTACAAGGGCTGGCTCTATTAAAAAAATATAAAAGAAAAGACGTCATTATTTTTTTTTGTTATTTGTTATTTTGCCTTATAACATTCATTATTTTAGTGGTTATCTTAATACTAAAAAAATGAGAAAAAAATGGGTTCTCAAGGTAAATAATGGTTATTGTAAAATTATAGCGACCGATAATTAATGGATTGGATCCATTTTTATAGGATTTAACCCTTCTAATTAGAAGTTGGGCTTTAAGTTAGGAACCATTCTCTCGAATAATAAGCCTCAACTTCATGCATTGGGTAGGGTTTAAGCCGGCTCTGGGTCCACCATCCATAACCATCTAACCTATTTGCACATCCATTCATGTGGCAAAATTTTGTTGGGTCAAGAAAGCATGACTAAGGATTCTTATTACTCATTGTTGACCACCTTGCGAACTAAATGAGAACATCCTATCAGCAGGGCTGTTGCCTTTGTGTAGCTAGAAATTTCTCTAGTTTCAGGCTAATTTGCCAATTATCTACTAACCACTGATGAGCATTACTGGAAACAGTGGAGCAATATTTTACTGTATATTAAGTCTTTTTGTTTAACCAAAAGGAAAAAAAAAAAATCTAAAAGTTACACAACCAATAAAATTTAATGCATACTTTGTTTAATCCAAGTTTATTTTGGTCAAGCACTTACAATTGTCCAATCCACTTATCCAACATGGCAACTATCTTTTAATCAAGCATGTCAGAATATAACCTTCGAGTTAAAATTTGAGCCTATTCTCTTAAGAATATTCAAGTATAACCATCCGCAACTTCAGTCCACCTCCAAATGCCAATCATTCTTCAACGTTTGTACCTGAATAATGTGCACACAAGGTAGTAAAATTTTACATGCAAATATATGTATAGAAGAAAGATTTATGGTTAAAAGTTTAATTGATCAAATTTAATTATAAAAAGTTATGTAAATTATGTAAGCATACGACACAAAAGACATCTCTATTAAAATTAAAATTTTAAAAATAAAAAATGTCTGACTTGTTATTACTATAATGATATCAAATTATTCAATTATATTACTTTTCATTATTATTGTTACAATTAGTCGTACATTTGTAGATTGCATGGGGTACACTTGAAAGGCACTATTTTTTATGAGCTCTGAAATCAAACTTTGCAAGTATAACAAATAATAGAGCCAGAAAATGGATAAATCTTTCAATAGACATGTCAAGATAAAAAAAAAAAAAGAAAAAATCATAGAGCAAGATTAAACTTCTACGAAACATGTTAAGGTAAAAAATTAATTCAAAAAACTGATGCATGAAAACTTGGTTGTCACACAAAATCCGTTAAGTAAAAAGAGGATAGGTGGGTCAAGAAGACCTAAACAATAGGTACCATATTTGATGTGAGAGTTCAAAATAATTCTCCTCCCATCGAGCACCATCAGCACCCTCATGCACTGGATCTTTGTGAGTACTGAGATCCCCATCTTCTTGACGGCTCCCATCACCTCTTTGTTGAGATCTAACTCCTTGAAGCTCGAGGCCATCGCTTTTCTTTTTCTTCTTCTCAATGATTACGGGAATAGAAGCTAAAGAAGAAAGGGAAGAGGGCACTCTTTTTGGCAGCGTCTTTAAGGTGCCTGGTACAGAGGCGCTTGAGGATGAACTGGTGGAGAGGCTGAAGAAGGGGAAGAGGGCACTCTTTTGACAATGTCTTTAAGGTGCTTGGTTCAGAGATGCTTGAGGACAAACTGGTTGAGTGATTGTGTCATCTACTTGGCCTTCACACGCGCAGGGTAGAGGGGTTGTGATGGAAAGTGAGCCCCGCTTGTTTTGTAGAATGGCTTGTAAGCAAGGCAGAAGAAATGCAATCGTAAGGTAGAGGTAATGCTAATAGTCAAATAAATAAAATATAATTTAAATCTCACTTTTAAAAAAAAATATATTTGTTAAAGGAATTCAAAAGGATAAAAAAAAAAATACTTTATTTTAACATTAAAAGCTACCTAATATACCGCAGCAAATTGAGATTTAAAAGCTCTATTTTATGCGGAAACGAAGAAAAATTTCCTCTCTATTTTCTTTTTTTTTCCTTCTTAACTCTCTCTCTTTCTTTCTCTGCTTTCTCTTTATATATAATAGAAAATACCATATAAATGAATTTTTTGTAAATGTATAAAATAGAGTGCCATATATAATAAACTCTGTGTCAACTCTTCCACTTTCATACACACATACATACAAACATATATATATATATATATATATATAGATATATAATAGATGTAACATAACTCCATAGTTATTATATTATAATTTATATTAAATTAAAATGTGAAGAATTAGCAGATCAAATAATTGGTTTTTGTCTCCATTTACATGAAATCGATAATCTTAAAAATGTATAAATTTTCCAAAAATATCAAACTTCAATGATCTTGGATTTATTGGAATGGTTACCTTGGTATCTCCATTGGATATCTAACACCTCTAACGGAAATTTCAATCTTTCTAGGTCAAAAAAAAAAAAAAAAAGGCGGTCAAAGCCAAGAGTTATAATTAAGTGTTTTTTTTTTTTCCAATTTATGAAAAGCATTTGACTCAAGCAAGCTGCACCTGATTGAAAATTTAAGAAAAAATTGGGTCTAAGTCAATCTTAAAATCCAAAAAATTTTTGAACCTAACCTAGAAGTGTAACTCAATTCGGCCGGATACGACTCTAATCAAAGCCTTCTTTGATCCGTTGGTCAGAAAATTGAATCCTTTTGACCCATTAAGAAAATTTAAGGACCAGCAGGATAAAGCGAGAGATACTCTAACAAGGATGTTTACTTTAGTGTGGCCTCTAGAACCATCGCTATACTAGACAGGGATAAAGTGACCAGATAATATCAACTTTAAATCAATTTTATTTTTTTCTAAATATAGATTCGCAATTGAGTATATAATTAATATCCATATCTATCAAAGAAAATAGATGCATATACTGATAAATAATTTTTAAATCTATATCAAAATATTTGATTCTGTGCTTTTTAATTGTACATTATATTTATAATTTTTTTTTTAAAAAAAAGAGATCATATTAATATGCTATTGACTTAATTTATTTTTCATTTAGTGATATCTTTGATTTAGTAGTCATTAAATTTAACTATCCAACTTATATCTATATTTATATTTATACTTTTAATATCTAATTTATATTTATATATATATATATATATATATATATATATATATTGGTTAAAAATATACTTTTGGTTGTTAAGCTTTCGCTCAAAATTTGCTTTGGTCCTTTTAACTTTTTGTTGTTACAATTTAATCCCTCATAGTTTAAAATTGTTTCATTCTTGACTTACCATCTTGATGTGAGTACATAAACTGATTGACAAGATGATCAGATAGTTATTCCATCAATTTTTATTGGCCCTACATAACGAGACATTAAGAATGCAGTATTCTTAAAACATGAAGGATTAAACTATAACAAGATAAAGTTTGAGGACCAAAATTTTTGAATGAAAATTGAAGGATCAAAGAATATTTTTTTTAAAAAATATTATATATAACTAATATTTATATCCAAATCTATATGCAATGCTTTGAGCCTATTTGCTAATTCAATTAACTTAATAGCATGTCGAATTCACATGGTCTTAAAAACTTATGTCAAAGTTAATTGATATCAGATAAACTTAAGTTATAACCTTCTTAAATTTTTTTTTCTTATCCAATGTGCAACTACTTGAGGGTATTATAATCTTTCTCCTTTATCGGGTAACATTCTTATTACATGCTACAAGTTAGCTAAAATTTACCTCAAACGAAATTATTCGTGCTATAGAGGTGACTCCACACTATTGAAGGATTCTCCTTACCATTGCTTCAATTGTAATATACTAAATAGTCTTGTATCGGATAAAAAAGAAAAGTTTGAGATTGTTATAATTTAAGTTAATGTGCTACTAGCTAATTTAAATTTAAATTTTTAAGACTATGTGAATTTAATTCGCTATCAGATTAATTAGATAAGTAAAAGAGTTTGAATCATTACACTATATTTATTAAATAAAAATAAGTATAGATATAAATATATACATATTTCCATTCTTTTTCATCCATGCTGCTGGGAAAACAAAAATCCATCATGTGAATGCCGGCGAGGTTCATGGTGTCCCCCAATTAAGCCGTGGCCTTACTCTTACCAAATGAAGGGTCAAATAAATTTGACTACATTTCATCACTCCCTCGTCTTGTCCAAACCAAACTTACAACGTGTCAGGGCTGTCGTCTGACTTTCCTTCCGTCAGCATCGTTTGGAAAGGGTTAGGTTCCAACTGGGTCGGGTGTTACCTGGGCACTTAGATCCAAGACGTGACATAGATTTGGCACGTAATATTTAGCACGTATAATGTTGATACCCCACTAATATTATATATAAATATTTGCAGCTACAACGTACTCATCCAACGTGTTACATAGCACGCTAAAATATAATATAAAAATATGTTTAAAAGTTTCTGCATGCATGGATTCTGACCTTCTGACATGCCATCCTTTAAATAAAAATATACCATGCTCTTCAAAACTTCTAAATTTATTTAAAAACATGTTTCGAGAGCAATATTCGTTTGGAACGTATTCTTGGAATAATATAATGAATGCCGCATGAGATTACCATGTTACATCATTGTATTTTTTTTTTTTTTAATTTCATCATAATGAAATCATTCAGTGAACAAATGTTTTCATCAAGGAGCTAAATTATAAATATAAAAATTATCCGTTGAATGGATCATTTTATTATGTCACTTAAAAAAAAAATTTATCATGTTTCGAGACCATACATTTGTCATGTATTATCCCATATGGCTTGTATTAATCTTGTCTTTAATGAAACACAGACAAAAATTTTCCAACAACAATCTGACAATAAAATTGCGTCCTTAAAGATGACAGTGTCTATGAAATCAGCTCATGTTATTCCAAGTTGTCTACTAAAAAGTTTGCTGCTGTGCTTTTTTTTTTTTTTTTTTTTAACGTTATTCTTTCTTCTTTATCTCATTTGCTAAAGTATTGACCTTCTAGCTCTATATGACTTAAGAGGGATTGCTGGTTGTGTTTTCTCTTTAACTATCTTCACATGAATGCCTATTGATGCCTATTTTAAATGAGTATTAGGTGCATATCCCCCTTGTAGTGGACTAAATAGGTATTCAAGCTACTCCAAAAACACAAATCAAAATTTAAGCAGCTTATGTTTCCAAGTATGATATTTAGACAAAGTCCTACACTCAGCTACCTGGAAAATGATATGCTCAAAACTATATTAAGCAATTCTTCCTCACTTCCTCTTCAACTGTTTTACTGTTGAATTACTTATGTCTAGCTCTTTATCATCATTTGTCTTGTAGTTGTGAGTTAATACCATATGTACTCCCAACTGTATTTGTCAATGGGACAGTACTCTATACATGCATCTTTGTGCTATCTGCCTTTTGTTCTATTTGAGGCATTCATACCTATATCTATTGTTTGATGCAGAGGTAAAAAAAAAAAAAAAAGCAACAATAGTAACTTTTCAAAAAATTCATTATGTTAGATTGTCACCACAATATATACGTCCACAAAGAACATGCCATGCTTTTGTTCTAATGTTTTCTTCAAAATTGTAATTCTAGATCGAGCACCTACCATTTTCTAATATCATCAACCGACCATCTATTAACTTCAATGAACATCAACAAATAGATCTGCACTTGAATGTCAGGCTATTCACAAGTTATACATTCATGCTATGCGAGGAGGTAAATGCTTCAAGTTTCTGCCTATCCTTATGATGGTGTACAAAAGGAACAAATTTCTATAAATATAAAAATATAAATAATATTAAAAAATAAACATTAAAAATTTTAAAAATATATGATGGATCTAAATCTAAAGTATCTGAAATTAATTTGAATTTAATAATAATAAGAATGAAGAAGCCATAATTTTGATATTGTAAATGGTATGGTAGCTTTATTTCGAGGAGTTGGTTGCTATACTTTCAGAGTTCTACACAGTTAGACGGACGATTTGACATGCCGTTACTCCATTAATATGCTTTTATATCATAAAGTGGCAGCAGCCATATAGAGCGATGTGGTAATTTGGACTGTAGTTGTCCATACCAGTTGCTCCCTCTCAAGATGATGCCCTTCACAACATCAACTTGAGAGGGCGCTTAGATAGCCACTGGCTAAATAAGCATGTAGAGTACGTTGCTCTTTGGGATCAGCGGGCAACTCACGTGGTTACGGGGGAGTCGATGCAGGGATGTTTGGCTCTCGAGTTTGACTACATGAGATGGTATTGCCGCATTACTAAGTTATGGATCAATCCTCTTGGAGCTGTGCTTGAAGCGATAGTAAGGTCATTTCAGTTTTTTGTGTATCATCTTCATGTTTTGTTCATGGATTTCTGATTTATGTTGAATATAGGCTGATGGTCTTGCGATAATGCATGGTATGGGAGGAGATGATATTCGAGCCTATTGTGAGTAGATACTGAGAGTTATATATGAGCATTAACACTTTGTTGTATCACTAATGGATGCTCCGATGCCACAGCGCACATTAAAAGTGTTGAACAGGCCTTCATTGGCTTTTTTGCAGAAAGAAACCATCTCAAAATCATCTATTCAATAGACGATTTTAACTTGATTCGGTGATTAAAAAAAAAAAAATTTCAAAATACTACATTGAAATTTTGCATGGCATCCCATATTATCCCTAAAAATTATTTCATGCCAAGATCGTTCTAGAAACTAATTTTTTAAAAATATTATAATTAGTAAAGGTCCTTAAAATTTGCACGCATGGATCTTTCATTTTTTTTACCTTCATTTATATTAATGCTTAAAAAGATGCAAACTATGAGACAGACTTGCTGAACTCTTACTAGCCGATCTTTATTAGATTGGAACTGCCTTACCTAGTCTTTCTATTCTCAATTGGAAGGACAGGGGATAAAAAAAAAAAAAAGAAGAGGGAAAAAAACCTTAAGAGGAGAAACTTTGAAAACCCCTTTGCTCTATTCCTTCCCAACTTGATCTCTCTTCTTATATGTTCCTCAAATGTCATTGAATGCCTAGAAAGACCTTACTAGGAAATAAGTTTTGTCACATGTCTTGGAGACTAGCCCCATCAAGTGCCAATCCTATGTGCCATCGATAGATAGAGTTGGATTTATTTGATTGACTTGCAGTTGAATTTATAGTAGATGTGCCAACATGACTCAGCCATTGAAGGTGAGCATCAAGGGTAAGCTTCAAAATACTAATTTCTGTCATTCTAATTTAATTTAACCACATCAAGCTTAATTTAGCTTGTCCACCGGCTATTTTGCCGCTAGTTGTATTATTTTAAAAGAATAAAAAAGAGTATATGAGTGTGCTAATATGTATAAAGGAGGGAGAGAGCTCCCACAGTTAGGTTTTTTATTTTTTATTTTTTATAAGGCACTTTTTAGGTGCACATATACACATACATACAATAGTTCTTTTTATATTTTAACAAACTTGTCTACATGCAGTTTATAGGTAAAACTCTCAACTTTGTATAAACATAAAGAAACATCCATATAGCTTCTCAATCTCTCGGCTATAGCGCCCTAAGAAGCCAGCCTAAATGATAAATGCCTTGTCAAAAGTAATATTAAGAGATTGGTTAGGATTTTTTTTATAATATTTTTAAAAATTCAGACTTTAATTCCATCTATTCAAAAGTCTCATTCAATATCTTCGACTTTTCATACTACCTTGTTATATACTCTTGTACTTCTCTTTATTCATGGTACCATTTACATATAGCCAGAAGCATCACAAAATTTATCAAATATTAATCATAAAATTTTAAAATATAAAAATTTTTATTAGCATGATTTTTTTTTTTTACCATGCTTTCGGTCAAATGTGGGTAGTGCCGTAAGTAATGAAAAATCTAAGGATATTAAGGCAGTGGGTAAAGGCATTAAGGCATTGAATAAAAATTTTAAAAAAGTGGGATTAAAGTTTGATTTTCAAGAAAATACATTAAAAAAGTATGGTAGCTAAACTCTAATATTATAGATTAATCATGCCGCAAGAGAATAAAATAGGTCTATCTTAGCACAAGATGACAAGAAAAGCATATAAGTTTAAATTGTTTATAATATGATATAAATTGATTGATAGAATGACATATTAGTTATTTCATTATAATTGATCTTTTATAAATATTCTTAAAGTATGAAGAATATTAGAAATGTAATGTTATTAAAATATACAGGTAAAAATGTGACAACTAAATGCTTGGAGAGTAAAAATATATTATTTTAGCCAAGAGAGTACATTATGTATCCAAGTCTGCAGTGTTCATATGCAAAGTCCAAGGAATAGCCTTAATTATATGCATCTATTATGCGTCATTGTGGAAGTCTACAGTGTTCACACGCAAGTTCATGGAATTGCTGCGTGATCCAGTTAGCACGCGGTGGCAGGAATTTGCGGCCCTTTGCCCTTGCTCTGCAAGTTGGAACCGTCTCTTTCCGTCTAAAAAACAAGCTCTCGAACTTCGTCGCCATTAGAACTTTCAACGCGGTGGCAGCTCATGCACTGCATTATCCCGCGAGCCTCTCCCTTTTTCGACAGCCAGGAGACGCAGCAGTTTCCCCACCCCCCCCCCCTGAGCTAATTTTGTCTCATCTTTAAGAAGCTCGTTACGGAGGAAGAGATCCTGTTAACACCCAGCATGAGAAGTAGCCGAGAAAGTCCCTTCACATTTCCAAACCCCAAGTCCAAATCAATCCGTGATTTTCGAAGGAAGGGAAGCTTAATGGTCTCTTTCGGTGCTTGGCAGTCATTTTAAGATAACCGGTGACCCCCCCTTGCTTCGACTGACCTCACCTCTGATGATGTAAAATTATTATATTTGATTATATTATTTATTATTATAATATTTAAATTTAATTATAATATTAAATTATATTATATTAATATACAAAATAATATTTAAATTTTTTTTTTTATTTGTACGTGGGATATTTATATCGTTAAACCACCAACGTCGTCTTTTCGAAGTTGATATTCGACCTTAAAAATAAATATAAAATTTTTCTGAGGCAACAAAATATAGCGATCTTATCCTCTTCAATCATCTTCATATATGGATCAACAATTATCCAAAATGGATCATCTTGCACCAAAGGTCTCTTTCGTTTTCTTTTTAGGTTCCCATCCCTGGCTAAAACTTTCACGTGAGATACGTACGAGGGAACCTTCACTGCTGTGCCCGTGCTACGGTACTTTTGCTTTGCTCTGAGGGGTCAAATAGCGTGCAGCTCAAGCACTTGGTTCTCTGTGGAGGGTACCACACTGATAGGAGCTAATCAAGTTCAGCAGCTTGTCTTGTCCAAATCAGGGGTCAGAATTCAAGCCTATTTAAATTAAATGACTCCATGTGACCACTAACTTAACTGGATGCTCCACCAAAAATTTTTACTTCCATCCCCTCCGCAATCCCTGCCAAACTTCTTGCCTAACAAGTTTAATCCTTCTACCGTATAAAAACTCTAATCCTAAACATTCTTCAATTACTTCATCAGTTCAGCAATTTACAGCCCCTGGCTCATGATATCATTTTTTAAATTATGAATTAATAAATTTTTAATTCTAAAATCCAGGTTGTTATCAAGTTATTTTATGTCCAAAATTTTTAGCAATCAAGTGCATTTTGTACATGCTCTGTAACTAGGTGTGTATAAAATAAAGATACGTATAGAAAAAGGCACAAGCGTACTGGTTGTCTCTGAACTGCTACCATTTAGTGTCTTTTAGCATTTAGATTATTTTCACACCTTTTGGATGTATTTGTATTTCAATTGTATCTCCATCTGCTATATTACAAAAAAAAAAAAAAAAAAGAAAAGAAAATTGCACCTAACCTCTAAAATCATACCAATATTTTTATGGCATGTAAAAAAAAGAGTACTAGCTTTTACTTTGGCACCTTTATTAGTCCAATGGTGAGCAGTACTTTTGAAGCTTAATTAAACCCATGCATCTTGGTAACTTCTAATCTATTGCTGTTTAAAATGATTTTTGAGAAAGCATTATGAGGGCATTTTGCACCACCTCTACTGCATCATAGATATTTTGGAAAGAACATATTCTTACAATAAGATATGACCCCTCACACAACTTCCACAGAGCTTACCACATGTACTAGAACCCCAAACTTCAGTTGCTTGTGAGGATGGCATATTATTTTTGATATTTTTTTATTAGATATGACAGCTTGAGAATATGATGATTATTAATATATTTCATGGCACTGTAAAAGGGTTATTCATGATCTCTGAAATAAAATATGATTTGCTTATCATTTGGTTAAATGTTTGTTTAGAGCAAACGTTTTATTTACAGCCACTTGATGACCATTTTATTTTTAATCTCTAACAGATGGACAGACCAAAGCATGAACGCAGTAAACATGAAAGTAAATGTCTGTGTAACAAGCTATGAATTTGTACAAGACACAGTCTGAGGACTAAAATTTAATTCAAAACATGGTAGGGCCTAATTATTAAATGACGCTTAAAATTTGGGCTAACAGTTTACTTCCCTTTACTATTTATTTTAGACGTCTCATTAACTATATGTATATTACTTTTTTTGAGGAAATGTTTATTGTTGCTGCTATTAGTATCACCATAAACTATTTTAAATAAGAAATTTATATTTTTTCATGAAGGAACTTCTTTGAATTTTGGTTGATAAGCTCACTGATGTTTATTTGCATAAAATCAAACTCATTGGTGTTCAATAAGACAGTTTTTAGAGCAACAAAATATATGTGTTGTTTGTAGATGTACAACGTAGATTGCATATTAAACTATATGTAGCGTATTATTTGTAACATTATTTTTTTGATGATTAAGAGTTGAGCTCTTCTAAGGCTTTATTTGAGATAGCAATTATGCCTTTAATAAGAGTTATTGAGGCACAACTATTTATGATAACTTAATGGAAAGTGATTGCTGTTCGATAGCTGTTTCAAAGAAGGCTTAAGATTAGATTAGGTGAAATGCTTCTAACAAACATATGCTCCATTGCTTCCCTGGACCACTGGTGGGTGTGATACAACTGTAAGGAGAGTAGTCTCCATCAAAATGACTTCTCTTTTAATTAAAAGAGGCCTTTTTTTTGGTAACACAATAGGAGAACACAAACAGCTTGCAAGCATGAGGCAAACACCATGTAAGATTACAGCTTTGCCAGCTAAAAATTTGTTACATGGTGCATGCACCTCTAGAGCATTTCAATTTCAAGCACTAGTCTCCAAGTATTTGATGAAAATTCCACTCCAAAGGGCCCATCACCCTCGTGCCTTCTTCCTCATTCTCAACTGGATTACCTTGTCCCTATGTAGTTCACTTAGGTCATTTAATCAAATTGTGTAGAGCTTAGCCTCTTCTCTGCCATAGCTCTGACTTCATGAGACATATTTTTGAATCCATTCATATATAAACCAAATAGTTCAAATTTATGTTTCACAAGTTGGTAGAATGGCAATGTAGCAATTGCATTATCAAAACTTCAAACAGGGCATGACAACATCAGACATTAAACTAAACCGGGCAATGACATTGGAACATAAAATTTGGTGTGTGATTTGTTGGCATACAAGTAGAAGCTTGTGAGAAATTAGGTCATCTAGTAAAATAACATGATTGGTTCATGTATAAATCTATAATCCCATCTAGATGAAGTTTTGAATAATATTTATTCCATAAACATGCCTATAAAATATAGTGTGGAAGTTAAATTCTATCTTCATCAAGATTATGACTTTTAAAAAGTATAGAAACTATCCTTATTGCATAACCAAAAATTACGTATTAGTCTTGTGTAAACATAAAAGCATGATAAAAATATGACTCATGCAATCTATATGCTATCTATATTTTCATACACCGGTAATGTCTATATAACATAGAGCAGGAGTTAAATTCTAGCTTTACCAAATTTGTGGCTTAAGAAGTATTGGAGTTCAAAATCACCAAAAACTCTTGCCTACACAAAGGAAAAATAACAAAAATATGGCATACGAAATCTACATAATTTTGCACATACAAAAACAAGATGAAAGTGTCCATCCATGGAATTCAAACACAATGTATGATAGCGTGAATTATGTGACATCAAAAATACCACATTGGATGGCTTAGAAAGGAGACATTTATTGATATTACATTGACATGTATTGAATTATGTATGAATTATGTGACATCAAAAATACCACATTTGAATTATGATAGTATGAATTATCCCTGACATTTATTGATGCCAGCAAAAATGAGCTGATCCTTTATTGATATTTTATACTACTTCTTACTGGATTTGCAGAAGTTATAATAGAATAAAAATATATTTTATATTTTTTTATAAATAATTTTTGATTTTTGATATATTATCAGCATATATGCATCTGAGAATTTAGCTTAAGTAGGCTTTTGATATCGATTCGTGGGTGAACCAAATGGGTGAGAAACCAGTGATTTTAATTTCGATTCCAGAAGAATGCGCTTCGAACTTCGATTGTGTCTTCGAGTAAAATAAAGCAACAGTGAAAACCCTATTCAGTATACCTAGCGTTCATACGAAGCTTCATTAAATCAAATCAGAATCTATGGTATATATATTATCGTATACCATTCGGAACCAGCGGGAACGAAAAGTAAAACAAACGAAAACGGCCTTCTAAAAAAAACAATGACAAGGATGGGTGGGTGGAAGAAGTATGCCTGAAAATCGTCGCACGAAGCTTCCTCGAAGCTCACTACCGCTCCCTCCCAACCCACTTTCTCCCTTATATTTCTCCTCCGCCCCAACTCCTATCACCCTGTCAACAGCTCTCTCTCTCTCTTTCTCTCTCTCTCTCTCTCTCTAAGAAGCCATGAAGCTCTCTGTGGGAGCTTTCTTCGGCTCCTTCAACAAGTCTTCGAAGGAGAAGAAGAGCCGTTCGATCACTCGCAGCGACGCCTCCTTCGCCTCCTCCTCCTCCTCCTCCTCCTCCGAATCGACCTCCTCCCGCCTCCGCTCCACCCCCCGCTCCGTCCTCCGTCGCCCCGGGAAACCGCCCTCCGCCGCCGGATCCGACGACCTCTGCCTCCTCTCCCCCGCCTCCTCCTCCATCTCCGACCTCTTCGCCGTCTTCGACCGCGACGGCGACGGCAAGATCACGCCGCGGGAGCTCGAGGCCGTCCTCCGCCGCCTCGGCGGCGCGGATCCGCCCACGGAGGAGGAGGTCGCGTCGATGGTGGCCGAGGTGGACCGCGACGGCGACGGGTGCATCAGCTTGGAGGAGTTCGGCGCCATCGGGTCGGCCTTTGGGCCGCCGGCGGGGGCCGATCTCCGGGAGGCCTTCGCCGTCTTCGACGCCGACGGCGACGGGAAGATCTCGGCGGAGGAGCTGCGGGGGGTTTTCGTGACGTTGGGGGACGATGGTTGTACGCTGGAGGATTGCCGCCGTATGATCAATGGGGTCGATACGGACGGCGACGGGTTCGTCTGCTTCCAAGACTTCGTCCGCATGATGGACGGCCAGAGGCGATCCATGATGATTATCGTGTCATGACCAGATGAAATCAAAAAAAGAATGGACGGTGTGATGGATGGTCTACTTTTGTGTTTTTTTTATTTTTTTTTTGCGTTTTCTTTTGTTTCCTTCAAGAAGGAGAGAGAAGTAATAATTTTGTAATTATAATATTTTCCATCTGCTATGGCTTCTTAATCCAAATATCTTTTGTTCGAGAATGTTCCAAGTATTAATACAAATATGTGTTATTCTAGAATGTTCTAAACTTTGCTTAATATGTGTTATTCTTAATACGAATATCTGATTAAATTATTAAGCATCTAAATTTATTATGTTTTAACATAACAATTTTTTTTAAAAAAATTTATTTACATTTATTTAGAAAGAGTTCAGTCATCACCCTCTTTCTTACAGTTTTTCTTAAGACCAGACTTCACTTCACTCATTCAACTATCTTCAGTCTCTACTCATTATTCAAAAAAGGTATAAATCTTTAATTCTCATAATATTTAATGCAGGATTATCAAAAATGATGTGATCTTGTTTATTTTATGGTAAAGAGACATCAATTAACCCTCATGGGTCTAACATGAAGTAAGAATCAATGTCACTCAAATTTGAACCCTCAATTAATGCCACTCGAAGTTAAATCTCTTAATTATATTAAGTACCAGTGATTTCATTTTATATCAGACTTAGCTATAATTCCATAACCAGCTTGGTTGTGACTTATTATTTGCTGATGATAGTTAGAATTCATTTTTAGAACTCAGTTATGTTTGATGGGCCACTATAATCTCATGGTATTCGACATATTGCAAACATAGATGTTGTGAGATAAAGGTCAAGGTTTTTTTTTACATTGACAGTGGAGAAGGTTAGAACAGATCATGGAAATGAGCAAAAGAGCACGGCATCATTTAACTTGCATCATGAGGATGTTATATTTTCTTTTGTCAAGTTATTTTAGAGGAGAGTGTTGAGCATTTGCAATGGTTCTCAATAGGCTTAATTTGATAATCTACCAATAGAGAGATTAAGCTTAAATAAGCCTCATATCTCATTTATTGATGTTTATAAATAAATTCATTTTTCTGTTTTGAGAGAGTGAGCCTTCATGAAACTAAATTCTTTGTTGAAAATATTTAGAAGGGTTTTGTTATGGTGCTCCTTAATTTTTTTAAAAAAAATCATTAAAATAGAATCACTAATATAAGAATAGTTTTTTTGGTCATTTAACTTTTGTTACTGCTTAAGCCGGTTATCAATAAGAATATTGATTATTTCCTTGGCTTTGAGGCTGACTCCGTCTCCCAACATCAGAGTCATCATCTTCTTCATTTTATCAATAGAGTATCATCTCCTTTGCCTCAACTGAAGTTCTCGCCTCCTCTGTGGCCTCAGTATAGCAGCGACTTCTACAGAAGCACCGTAGCGGTAGTATCGTAATGGAGCGTAAATTTTATGCTTTCTCGTTTCCTCCATTTTCTCACCTACAAGAGCATTAGCAACCCTATCATGGTAGTGGTGGTAGATCCTTCACTCCAATCAACAACACCTCCTTTTCTTTTCTATGAGCCTCTTGGTCCACTTCTTTGGTGGCTTTACTCTATCAATCGATAATGCCCTTCTTCCTTTCATCACTATTGCCATTGTTGCCATTGCCTCATATCCCTATTGTACATCGTATACCAGAGAAGAGAGTGACATGTAAGCCAAAGTGCTTGATTTTTTTAACATATTATCCCATAAAATTTAATATTTTTACCGCACCAGTCAACTAGTTGCCTTCGCATTCATTAAAATAAAATGAAATTGTTGATATTTTTCATATTTAAAAAATAAAGGAGCATGATAGTAAAACCCTATTCAAAAGCTAATTAGGTACATATCTTTCATTTCATATAGGTACTAGATTGGCAACTAATGATGTAAGACAAACAACTATTGGTTATAAATGATGCAATATAATTTGCATAAAGCCGAGTATTTTGAGTAATGCAACTTGAATATTATTTTCTAGAAGGAATTAAGAATATTTTTAATTAAAAGGAAAAAAAGTATTTGAAAATATTGCTCTATTGCCAACAAGATCTAGCTTGGATAGCTGCCAAGCATTGTCTGAAGATCGCTTCAACACAATTGTCGACCCTTTCATACACAATACCAATCACCATATCTAGCATATATGAAGATGTAAATGGTTCCTAGAAAGGAGGCACATGGTTTCAACCTAAGATAGCCTTGGCATTCCCCACATGCATGTGATGAGATAAATGAGGGCTCAACTGTACAACTAACTTGGTCACCTACTTGTGCTCCTTTTAAGTCAATGCATGGGCTTGATGTCAAATACTAAAACTTTTTTTTTTTAAGATGCCCAGCATCCAACATTACCAAGGACCATGTGAACCTTTGGTTTGGGAATAAGCAAAGTGTGGAGACAGCTATGCCTATTGGAAAAGCTATGCTGCTATTTGTGTTTGTTTATGGTGTGTGGACTAACTTTTGACTATATGTAATTTTATGCATTTCAAAAAGAATATAAGCATGGATAATGGCTTTAAGCCAAAAATATTGTATATCAGCTTTTACTTAGAATAGTTACAACTAATGTAAGTAAGTTTGATATTAACTTATCTCTATTTTTTTGAAAAAATATTTTGGTAGATATAAGATTTATTTCAAGCAAGTTTTATTCACTATTTGTTTCTAAACCATATGTTGTCTTAGTGTAATAGTGTTTTTTTCCCCTTTTTATTTGATGCCATGACATCTATGGTGGTTAAAATTTATAAAATGGCTCTTTCTTCTAGAAGGCCATGTACTCCTCATCATGGTATCATGTGTAAAATTCTTTCTTCTATTTAAACTATTCACCTTTGTTGGTTTATTAAATTCCTATCAAGAGTAAATTAATAAGCCATTTGCTATGGTTTATGATAATCAATCTCTATTTTCTTTACTCTCCGAGCAAATAAGACTTCATGGCATACCTTCTCTCCTTAATGTTTTTAATAAGAGGACATCCTTAATGGGAAGATTAAGCTATTTATTATACTTTCAATTGACAATGTAAGTTGGAGAGTCAAAGTAAATAAGAAAAATAATATAGCCACTTAAGTCAGAACATACATATCATGGTCCCATTTACCAAATGAACCCTTATTTAGAGGTGTGCACGAATAAGACAAGATCAGTTTAGATATATTTAGGAAACTAAATCAATCTGAATTAATTTCTTGATCAAAGTCAAAATCAAATCAATTGTTCTAGTAAACCAAACTAAAAAATTTGATATAATTTCTGTTCGGTATATTCATTTACTTGTACCTATTTTAAATGACATGAGATTGGTTTGCATAAAAAACTTTATATGGTTACATGGCATCTAATTATTTAAAATAAAAAAGAGCATAACTCTCACATAATCTAATTATTCACATATATCATTAACAATTCAATTTTAATTATAGTACCAGTAAAAGCTCATATAATATATATACATGGTTTGGCTTATGTTAGTTTTTAAAAAATCTAACTAAAATCGAACTGATTTTTTTTATTTTAAAAATTTTTAAATCAAAATCAAATCGAAAGATTAAAAAAAATAATTCAAACCAAAACAAAATCATAATTTTATTTGGTTTTACGGTTTAGTTGATTTTCTTGCACAACCTACTTCTATCATATTGGGAGGGGGCTAGTTTTGGCATTAAACTTTAAAAAGATGCTTTTCAACTCTTCAACAACATGAGCTCCAAATGGATGCTTCCACAATCGATTATTCTTACAATATATAGCTTTGACTAGTTTTACCAAGAAAAATCCTCTCTTGTACAATGATGACAACAAGATGGCTAACAAAAATAAAGGAGAGAAGGTCGTTGTTAAAAATAAGATGTGGACAATTGTATGCATGTAATAAGGAATCATCCCATCCAACTAAAATAGTGCATGACCTATGGTGTCAGTTCAACGCAAGCTAACACCACTTCCACCACTTGACCTAATCCCAGATCTCACAAGGGCTTAGAGGATCCAAGATCAGAATATCAAGGCATCTTATCATTCCCTTTTATTTGTTCCATCCAATCATACTACTAAATAGCACCATCTTTATTTACCAAGAAAAATGCTATATTTTCTTTAAAAAGTAGGCTATCCTACATATTATATATATATATATATATAATTTTTTATTTTTTGGAATATAATAGATATGCACAAAACTTAAAATTTCTTATGCTTGGAGGGTGATACCAACCAAATAAGCTAAGTCATCCAATTAGCATGGTATATAATTTTGAATCTTAATGGTCGGCTTGTTATATTAAGTATATGAATTTGAAAGGTATTCTCTTCTTATCTTCAATATTTGGGCCATTATCATGTTAAGGTTCTTTTCAAAGCTAAAAAGGCTATTATCTACCAATTTCTTCATCATGAATTACTTTGTTGAAGTTTTTTATTAAAGAAGGATACTTTGGATGTCATCAATCCCTTGTCTTGATGTTTCCAAGACGTTGCAGATTATATTGGAAGCCAATTTCTGATGGCATGGTCAAGTTGGCCACCTCCTCTGCATTTTTGGAAGGCGAATACTAGTCTTAAGGGTTGCTATAAAAATAGTAACTTCTATAATAATATAATGCATTTCTTACTCTTTTCTCAAAAATAGGCTTCTTAATAATTACATACTTAAATGGATGCATAATAAGGATGGATGATTGATCTTCTTATGTTACATCATTCGATTTTTTGATCTCTTTGTCATTTGTTTACAAGAGAAATGGTCGACTCTAGACAATTGCTTGCAAATTTCAAACTTGTCCCATGATCTTCAGAAAAAGATGCTAATTTTATAGTTTGCACTAGTGATATAGCCTCCACTATAGTCAACATTAGTGACTAATACAAATATCAAGTTGTCAATTGCAGTACACTTGCAACAAGAATGTGCCTTAATGACAAACACAAAAGTAGTTGCATCACACATAGGCCGAGTGAGGAGTGACAAAAAGAATATGGTAGGATGGTAGTGTTGCATTGCATTAAAGGAAGCTGAGGAGTATTCCATAGAAATTAAGGAAAGAAAAAAATAAAGTTTGATGCCATTTGCTATATATATATATATATATATATATATAAATAGAGAGAGAGAGAGAGAGAGAGAGGGGGGTGTGCTAAGATTTAAAGGTCTTATTTCACAAGCATAAGTTTGTTGGAATAAGCTCCGTTCTTAGCACAATAATAAACATTTATAGAGAAGGGTAAGGATAGCGTGCATGGTTGGATGTTCTATGAAGATGATAGCTAGTCTGGTAATAAAGTCTAGTGGTGATTGTATCAGATCAATTCACCTTCTCCGTGATTAAGAGGTGGGGATAAGACTCATATATCATAAAAATATAGTCTGCCATTTAAGGCTTTTTTTTCTTTAATTTAGATGGGGACTTTGTATGTTTAGCTAACTTGTAGGAGAATAAGAAGCATGGACCACAGTGTGAAGAACCAGTCTCAACCGCAGTTTGAATGGATGAAGTGGCCAAAAACAAGAAGATTATTAATAGTTAGATTTAAGTATCTACCTGGCAATCTCGCACTTGTATATACCCACTGCTGACTTCTTTAGCAGTTATTTTGTCTTGAGCTCTTGATTTTATTACCTGCTTCCAACTTGTATATTTCCCTGTGCTCCAAAGCTAGTGATAATATTGTCCTTGAAACCTCCTCCCATGTGGTCGGTCAGTACTAGAGTCCTCGCCCTTCTTTTTTTTTTAAAGCTTGTTGCTTAGCACTGGACTTCTTATATGGGGACTCAGACTTTGTCTTCTGTATTAAATGTTTAATGAGGTAGTTTGGTGAGGGTCTGATTGGTGATTGGTTGCAGAGTTTTAAGGGAAGGATGTTCTATGACTTGGCCTAATTTAAGTTTTAATTTGACCAAGTTGCAGGCTTCGAGGTCTACAATTCCACAGGTTGGCACAGCCTTTATCTTTTGTTTTGGGGCTTTTGTCTTATTGGCACATGGCTGCCAATGCAAACAAGCAATTGCCTTGGATCTGTCTCCTCCTTTCACAAGTAGAATGCCTCATTATGCACCCATTCTTCTTTTTGGATCCTGTCTCCTCCTCTCACTGGTACAATGCCTAAATATATACCCATTCTTCTTCTTTTCATGCTGAAGTTTTCAATGTTTTATGCATCAATGTTTCCACACTCTTAGCTGTGGTTCAAAGCAACCTCCCTCAATTGCTGATGAGGACATTTATATTATATTAGCATTCAGTGGGTGTAGTGCACTTTAGGGAAAACACGTAAGGCTATGATCATTCATCTTAAAAATTTGTATCAAATTCAGACCCATTCTCCAAATTGACAGGCTATAAACATAACGCAGTTACACTTGAATTAATCAGACCAGTGAGACCATACTGAACTCAATTAGGCATTAAGAAAAAAAAAAAAAAAAAATATTGGTAATCCTACACAACTCAGATCCAAACCTAGCACAAATCAGACAGCTCAGCCAGATTTGGATCTAAAGAATAGTTCCAAAGGTGATGAATCAGATGTGATGCTCGATTTGGGATTCATCACATCTACTTACTATTCAAATGAAAAACTCTCTGACTCTCTCTTCTAATAAAGCTGCTTGATTAATATGTTTATTATAACAGGTACAAAAAAATTTCAAAATGAATAAATTTTAAAGTTGTTTGTCATTTTCCATAGAACTTGTTTTGTCAAAGTTGATAAGACATAAAACCTAAAAACTGAGTTTTATGCAAAACTGCATTGAAAACTTATTTTACAAAAAAAAGAACCACATTTTATAAAAAATATTTTAAGAAAAATTATGGACAATAAAATAGCTCAAAAAGGTTCAGATCAATGCTTACAATTTAATCTTCTCACTTACCAAGTTGTCTCACCTCTCATAAGTATTTGAAGTTCAGTTCCACTCTAGCTCCTACTCCATGCACAAACTGAAAATTCCAATTCAATTGCCCATCACCATCCATGCATTAATCAACAAGCATTGATTTCAAAAAAATGCTGATGCAAGGAGAACAGGTGATCGAACTTCTTAGCAAAATACTAAATGATTGATTTGAATTCATTGGTTATTGAGGTGGATCTTTTTTATTTTTCTTTTTGAGAAACTAGCAAAGGCGCCCATGAGAGTTAGGTGGATTAAATTTTTTATAATTATCATAAAGTACTAATACATTTATTTGAAGTAGATCCACTATCAGATCTACAAATTAAATGGCTCTAGCATATTTTTGTTTACAAGTACCAGAACTGTCTAATGTTTCTATTTAATAGGAGCTAGGAAACTAGTTTTGTTTTTGGTTCCTAGTTTCTGGTTTTTATGGGCAATAGTCAAACAAATACCAAAAATGATGGTTAAAGTTATTCGGTTAAAATCCTCAAGAGCCATTTAGTCTGGTTAATTTTATTTCATGAGGAAGGGTGGAATAAATTTAGCCACCAAAGTCCTCTCTTCTCCCTTTTTATTTTTTCTTTTTTTTGGAAACTTATTCTACCAATACTTAACATGCAAAATTCCACAACTACCATGCAGCCTTTTTGTTTCTCCTTCCCGTGCAAACAAATAATTTGCAGATGGTTCTCCAATAAAGAAGTTTTATGAGATAATGGAGGGCACTGAAAGTGGGAATTTGTATGATGTACATTTCAAAGGCTGGAATATTGTAGTGAATATGTGGTGAAGCTAAGAGGTTAAATTCTCTAGCAGTGTCATCCATAACATATATCTTATTATCAAACTATGACTCCAGTGTGTGCATTTATTTCGTCTCTTTTCTTCCACGTCTTCACTGCTATGCCTCATTGAATGACTATCTGTCTAATGCAATGGTTTGATATCAGGCAACAACTCTCTCTACATCTTTAGGTCTGATTTTATAATATATGACAAACTTTATTTTATAATAGTTCTCATAACTATTGATTTTATAATTTTTTATAATAGTTCTCAATTACTAAGCCTAATTCTTTTTTAAATGACAGTGGTAGGATTCATACATGGCTACCATATTTCAAATTTCAAAAAGACTTTGAACACTAGTATTTTCAAGCACATTGTTACTTTTTTTTTTTTTTTTGTATTCTTATTTTCTTAGAATTTATCTTCAACTTTATGTGCTTCAATTCATCTGATTATTATCAAAAAAAGAATCAATACCTGCCAATTTAGTGATGAGATGTTTGGCTAACATATGGTCATATATCAGGATCCTGGGCTACCAATTTTGCAGAGGCTGATTGGAGAAAAACTTGCAAAGGTACCTTCTTCAAATTAAATTAAAGTGATATGGAGCTTTGCTACTAAATTACAGCATGGTTTTCATTCAGCTTTTTTCTCATCCTTCATTGCCCTTAGGATTTTCTCAGGCACTCTCTCTGTGAGGGAGTTGGTACATTGGGAACCAGGCCGATGGGATGCAGAAGGGGAATTTATTGGCAGTGAGCTTGTTGTCTTTGAATGTTGTACATTATTGTTTTTATTTATTATCTGCTAAAGAAAATCAGTGTGGATATCCCCCTGCTGGTGTCTCATTTGTTATGTAACTCTATTACAGCAGAAATTAAGTCAGTTTTTTAGATAAGAATTTTTCAGGTTTCTTCGTTTTAGTTTGTTTCTGAACAGCCCAATGGTTGTCCAATTTACATGTCATAACCCAGATCATGACTACTTGTTTTCCATTTCTCCTGCTCAATTCAAAGTCAAAAGTTGCGATTAACTTGGGTCTAATTCTAAAAGTTGAAATTGCAGATGGTAGACCTTACTCTTATTTTAGCTTGCTGCTAGGCCTGACCCCATATATTTTCTAATCTAAAGGTATAATTGTATGAAGAAGTAATTTAATATATATAGAAAAAAAAAGATAAATTAAAACTATATGACAGAAAGTAATAAAAAAAGACTTAAAAACTTTATATCTTATAACAAAATATAATTCAAAACTTAACAAAGAAAAAGTATTCATATAGCTAATTCTAACTAGTTTAAAATTAAGGCTTTATTGTTATCGTTATTAACCTCAAATATTTTCTAGAAATATTTTTTTGCTAACACTCATGATATACCATATTCATTTGTAGTATATTTAATAATAGAGTTCAACTACCATAACTTTTTATTTTTTAAAAAAACAAAGTTAAATTTTCATCATTCATTCCCACTATACAACCCTCCCATTCTCTTATACAATGACCAAATGCCCTTGGAGTTTGCATTATCTATGGTACCATCCACAAAAAGCTAAAAACACCATAGAATTTGCCTTAAGAATATGGTACTAATGGCTTTGGATAAGAAAAATTTTCCAAGCATTTGAAGACTGGCGGATGTATCAACCGTACAATTTGGGCTTGCACAAGTTCTGCCCCTGGCCGAGGAGATGAAAAGTTTAATTATCCGAACCAAAATTTGGTGGTCATATTATGCTTTTCTTGACTTCAAAACTATGAAGGGTTCTCCCACTCTAAGGTGCGACTAAGAATTGGACCATGGCACACGTACGAACTTGAATTTTAAAGACAGCATAAATGCTTCAGAAAGAATGAGTGATAAACAAACTTTTTCTTCAAGCAGCCCTTTTTTTTTTAAACACAATTCCTGCTTCATATGTACTATGAGAACTCCAGCTCTTGCTCATTCCTCCAAGTATTTTTCCTCAAGGATTTGTTCTCTTTTATTTCACCTTCTTTGCTTGTTCTTCAACTGCTCACCTCCCTTGCCCATGTTGAAGGTGGGCATTCCCTCGCTCTCTTAGTCTTAGCTAAAACCAACCTCCTAAATATCAACACAAAAACAATTCTAATCAGGTCAGCATAAAACTTTTTGTTAGAAATTCCATGCAGTACAGCAACCCAACTTCACATGGAATTCAACAGGACGCAAGAAATATTAATTCTGTAATAACTGCCATTGTTATGTACCAGTACTATGAAACCCACACTATGAACAAAGAAAGGCGCAATAGATCATCCAATTCTATCATAGAAAGAGCTGTCAAAACAAAAGGCTTCAACAAAACCATGGCCATGACAAACAGACAAACAAACCAGTAATTAATTGAGATGAACATAAATAAAAATTTTACGTTAGATTTTATATTTGCTTCAACCAATTTGACTGCTAATTCCCCACTACAGCTCCCTTGCTTCTCAGTAAATCAATCTCCTATATTGCACAGAGATAGCACATGCTCTCTGTTCCCCTCCCTCACTCCCTGGCCATCAACCTATCCAAGTTTGAAATCCAATCTCCTCCTCTAGTCTTCTTCCACTGCTCCACCTTTAACAAAACATCTACTGGCAATGCAAGTGGTGGACATGATATAGTTTGGCACAACTGAATTCATGAGAAATTTCCCAAGTATCTCCACCAATTATGTGGAGATAAATGGCAGGCATATTCATCATTAATCCAATGAGCAGAAACAAGGTTTGCTGCGCCGATCAATGTTAAGGGAAGTTATTCCGTCCCATATGGCCTCCAAGCTGCAGCTGTTACCTCTGGCTGGGCCAACAACAGAACAGTGGACAAGCCTGCAGAGCAAAACTAGCTGGCTCTTGCTTCCAAATCAGATAGCCGATTCACTAGAGTAGGAAGCTAGCGCTGTAAAGATCCTGTAGTGGAGGCATTGGTCCTTACCTACCAAGAAGAAAGAGCCAAGAAAACAAATAAGCATGACTAGAGAAATTATGATGAAATTTTGACGAAGGAAATTTTGATGATATTTTAAACTTAGTGGATCAAATATTATGATTTAAATACACTCAGCTAAATCCAACCCATGAGTGGATCAACTAAGAGTGATCAATGCATAGCAACTTTTTCCTTGACACCAACTGCTTCCTTGATCAGTGGGCAGCAAACATATACAGACAACAACGGCAACAAAGCCTTAATCACAAACTAGTTGGGATCAGCTATATGAATTCTTTTTCTTCATTCAGCTCTGTTCTTTTTCTCTATTGGATTCATGTTCATAAGGTGTGATTATAGTTTTATGCTGATCGTCAACCTACCGCAACCCTCTTTTTTTATCCAGGCTTAAGACCAGCTATGTATAAAAAAACTCATACATAGATGGAGTATAAGAAAATTAGTCAGTTATTTACAGCATAAAGTATATGCTGAAATTCTTATCATTACATTAGTCATTCCTCTTTTTTGTCTTATCATGAGATTATCACTGAATTTAATTGATGAAGTTAGATTTTTGAATTGTATTTTGAAAAGAATCAATTATTGAAGGCCAGGAATATCATTTGGCTTCTAATAAAGACTTGGCTCAGGTCACAAAGCAAAAATTTTCTTCAGGCATTTCAAATGATAGTTCATGCTGTAGATCTCATGCCGCAAACAGACTAGGCCATCCAAGACCAAAATGTTAGCATCCTTAAATGATTTGGCAATTTCATAAGGACTATTTTACTGCTTAAAATGACTCCAAAAATCTCAAAACTACAGAAAAACCCAAGTATTTATACCTCTTGTAGGAGTCGCTACATGTGTTGTTAATGACAACTTCATATGAAAGAAGACATCCAATGTAAACAAATTTATTTGTTTTGATAAGGTCAAGAATAATCATACAATTATCAGTACTGCTCTTGCTATATTACAGATTTACATATTCTGAGATAGCACAAATTATAATGGGAAGACAAGGAAAATGATAAAGACTCTAACAAAGTAAAGGATAAGCAAAGAAAGACATCTTACAGTTTAATTGGAGGAGAGACATCCACCATAAGTCTGCCATTGCTGCACTGCACTTACGCTGAAATAAAGCTTGGACATCTTTGGAAGTGTGGAAAAAAAAGGTGAGAACAGAAAAGATAAAGAGAAAAGATGAAGAGGAGAAAAGGGTGAAGGTGGTGTTACAGTAATAATAAAGACAGACGCCCACGTCAGTTTTTATCATAGTGCTTCTTTGTTATTCTAATTATTTTGAAAATTTTTCTAGGGTTGGTCAGTTGCAACTTCATCCATCCTTTAACTATGAAGTTATAGAGTTAATGCTAAAATGCCACGCCTAACAAGTAGACTTAAGGCTTGGTAACTCTAGTTTTGTGGTCATATACACAAAGGTTATGATCACTGTGGTTCAAGTAATCTCTTACAAAGGAAAACAAAGGCTTCAAGATCAAACTATTGTGATCACTGCTTCCTAACATATAACAAGACAACATACTGCCCCATAAAAGATAAAATTACACTCCATACTGTTGTACATTTCACTTTAATATAACATAGCTTCCTAAGAAGGGTTCGGTTGCATGAAATGTCTACAAAATAAGCATAGAAAATTGCAACATATAAAAATTGTTAATTCTGTGGATGCATGAACAAAGGCACAGCACAGTTATCAAAGTATAACATACAAAACAAGCTTAAGGGTCCCATAAAGAAGTGATGAAAGCAAGGTTCTTTGATATCTTCGTACTGAAAAATGCTTGAGTCCCATCGGTTGCAGGATATGATGCATTTGATTGAGGAAGCACAATTGATAGCACCAAATAATTCAGTGATGTTGTCTGCACATGGCAAATTCAGAGGAAATGACTTTACGATGACATTAGATGATAGGGCTAGCACATAACCCTCTCTGTACAGGGAAGTGCTGCCGCTGAAAATAACTGGGCAGATATAAAATAATGCCAACACTGCATTTACTCATGGTTCAACTTGGCTCCTCCATGATATGGATCTCATTTTTCAACCATTTTATTGCCATCAACACTGCCAGGTTCATCACAATGTGACATTGTTTCATCAATGCAGCTTGATTTGGTTTCATCATCCTCACACTCAGAAGATGTGCTGGCAATGCAATTTTTAATATGTACACTTTCTGCATCTGGCAAAGAGCCTTGATGTTGCTCAAAGTCACTATTCATGTTCACCATATTAAGATCTTCTTTTTTCACTATGTTAAATACAATTCCATTATGAATCCTTTCAGGCTGCAATAAGTCACCTTCAGAAACCATAATGCTACCAGAAGCAGTTGTGACTCTGTTACCAAGCTCCTGTGTATCGGCATCCGTATTCTCCAAACTTCTATCAGAGGTCCTTATTCTAGAGTTGCTAGAATGTGGGTCTCCACCAGCCATTTGAACCAATGGAGAGTTGGATTGTGTAGCTGTATATTCAATTTCGTCTTCTTTTGATGAATTCCTGTTTGGCTCAGGTTCAAGATCAAGGTTCTGAACAAAGTTGATAAATGAGTCTGCAGAAGCTGTCCTCATAAGAGGACCACCAGACCTTGTCCAAGAATTAAGTTCTGTGCTTTCTGATTCGCTATCACTGCCATCACACAAGCTTTGGTGAGCATTTGTATTCCTGTTTGATGAGCTTCCCACATGACCAGACCCTTGGTGGATTGAAGCAAGGGCATCTGCAAATGCATCTTCTTCAGTGGAGCCCACTGAGTCCTCTCTTGAGATCTGATTCCATGAAGGGATCCTTCTAGATGGACTGATCTTGACGGTGCCTGTGAGCCCATGGGAAGCAGCAGCCCTCATACCACTCCTCTTTAGCCTTCGCATGTGATTAAGAAGGGCAACACATTCATCTAAAACAAGTTCAATAGTGCAGTTTGCTTTTATTGCAGACAGCTTCTCCCAAGTGCATCTCCTTCCCTGATTGGCAGCCTTTTGAAGCTCTGCATATGATGGATTTTGTATAATCTTTGAATACTGACGGTAGAACAGCAAAGGAAAAAAATCAATATATCAATCCAACATACAAAAAGACCCAAGTGTGATCATAGCAATCTATACTGCACTAATATTAAGGGGGAAAAAAGAATGAGTATCAGATACCTGTGCAAGAGTAGCTGGCATTACAACGGTTACATCCCCCTCCCAGTCTTGAGCAAACAGTTTAGCAATTCCTTCCAATGGAAAACCAAGTTCTCGAATTTGATTGCATCTATGTTTGACCTCCATCTCAGCAAGATGAGCAAGCTATTTCCAACACAGCAAAAAGAAGAGGATGATGATGAGCAAGCTATTTGATAACAATAACCAAATCACAATTACTGAACTAGGTAAAACAAAATGCCTCCATCCGGAATTTATGATGCATAAATGGATTCAAGCATAGAGACCTTAGGAACAATATGAACAATTGTTTGTTTAGAATATGCAATAGAGCTGTTGGAACATAGAATCATCAAAGTCCTATATCTTTGAAACTTTTGTATTTGCATGCGGCCATCATCCTTAAAGACAGGTCTAATTCATTCAAAAGGTTTCAACATTATGAAACAATCTATGATGGAGTAGCAGAATATAAAAATTCTGCTACATGGTAAGACTTCCAAAATATAGCATCCAGGAATGAGTTGACACAAGGAAAGATGAAAACATCTTTAATTACATAAAAAATTACCTTGGCAGCAAAATTGCCTCCATAAGCTCTCACAAGTTCCTTCAATCTCAGCAATGGGGCAATGTGAGGATTAGCTTGGCTGACAATGAAATGGTTCACATTAAACAACTCCTTCAACTGCATAATTGGCAAATCACTCTCCAAACTCCCATCTCTCCACCGGCGGGATGAAGTTCCTGAAACCTTCTCTGGTTCCTCAAAAAAGGGAGCATGGAAGGGAACAATATCTCCAAATCTATCCTTTGCCATCAACTCTTGAGCCTCAAAGAGCCCAGGAAATGCACAAGAAGCAGCAACAGCACTCCATATAACAACATTTGGTGATGTCAAGTAGTTAAGACATCTCGGTGGCTCATGCTTTCTAGAAGAGCAAACTGTTATTCCCAGAACTCGACCAGTCGTATCATAAGCCTCTTGAAATGTTAAATTGCTTGTGAGGTGCCTCAGCATCTTCTGCAACTGACCAATCTCATGGACTGCGCCATATGTCATAACCCTCTGAATGACAGCCAAGATTCCACCCATATTATCAAAGAACTGCAAGGAATGCCAAGAATCCTGAAAGAAGCTCTCAAGTTCGGGCCATGTTCGCGTAGCAACAATTGCACACATGATGGAGCCTACACTGGACCCAGCAATTATCCGTGGCAGAAGCTTGTTTTCTACTAATGTTTTCACCACACCCATATGGAATGCTCCCAATGATGCACCACCACTTAAGAGCAATGCTGTCCTGCCAAAGGCATGCCTTGTTTCTTGCATGAAAGCAAGCTTCTCTTCCAATAACAACTCCTCCGATTCTGAATTGCAAACCATTTTTAGTTGAGTAGAGACCTCATTGATGTATCCTTTTATGAGTTTAGGCACCTGTATCACCACAAATTTGCATCTTTTCAATCTAATTTTCATGGTGAACTGCACAATTACGTTTACATAAAAGTTGGTGATGATTTTTCCCCCAAATAATAAAAGAAGAAAATCATTTTCTTTCTTTTCTATGATAGCTCTTCCTAGCCTTGTCCTGACCTAACCAAAGGATAAGTTCACTCAGTTTGGATGTCTTGTCAATTGCTATATATTTAAATAACTCAACTCATGGATGCCTTGTGATTATTTTCCAAAATTATAGATATCTTTCTAGTAGTTTGTCAAAATAGATTTATGTTAATATACCTATATCTTGATTCTTTCTTTCATTTTTCCTAGTCTTAAACTTTCCCTGAATTCTTATAAAATTCTTGATGAATTCCGAGGCAAATAGTCCTTAATTCAGTCTTGCCACCATGGTATTAAGAAAATGGCTGTGATAAGATAAGACAAAATATGAACAACAAAGCATGCAAGCAGAAGCAATATGAAAGAAACAACCACAGCATAAAATCTGGACTACTTAGCAAAGCTAACAAAAGACAAGCAAGAGAAGGTTATTTTGAGATTACAACTACCTGAAGCCTCCCCTTGTGCAGCAATGGATTGCACATATTACCCAAATTCCTCACCAGATCAGCACGCATACGGAAAACAATGTCCCTTAATGATCCTTCCTCCCTGCGGCGCCGAAGCTCCAGGAGCTTGTTCCTTACCAACTCCTCGTCATAGAAGTCCGACTCATTCATCCTCGGCATCTCCTTATCGAGCATCTTAGCTGCATGAGCCCATTCCTCATAGGTCGAGGCATTCCTCATCATGTTCCGCCAGAACTTAAGGCGGTAGGCCGACTCCGCCCGCGACCGCACGTTGGTAAAGTGCCTCAATAGGATGGCAATGAGAGTCACCACCACCAGGATTCCTTGGGTGTTCCTGGGGTGGAACCAGGACACCACCGGCACTACGCCATTCGCTAGCCTCTGAAGGAAGGCCCAGAGGGTCCGAGCAATCTGCCGCCGGAGCTGCAACATCGTGCGGCAGAACAGGATCCGGAATGCGATCGTGCGGCCGATGATCGTCAAGGGACCGATCGAGAACGGATCAAGATTGGCATCATTGCTGATATCCATCTCCACCTCCCGGAGGCTAACCAAAAATCGGACTTTTTAGGCCAATTCACGTACACTCGGAATGTCGCAGCAAAATCTCAGCTTTCATGGAAAAATGGATCCAAGAGGGTGCGATTGCTTCGAAAAGAGAGGCCTTTATCTAGAGGGAGAACCGCGGGTTGAAGGGGAAGGGGAAAACAGAGCGATTTGACGAAGCCCACTAGGAGGGCGACTGAAGCAAGCCCCGTAGAGTTCCAAACACGGAAGGGGAAAAAGACGGGCGCTGACGAAAAAGTGTGAAGTGTCACACTCCTTACCTTCAACTCTCTGGAATCGCTTGCACGAAATAACCAAAAAAAGCCGTGGGCTTGGGGGGAGAGAGAGAGAGAGAGAGAGAGAGAGCGCGCGCGCGCGCGCGCGCGCGAAGGATAAGGGATGGCGAATCTTTGGACGTTCGAGTGACGCGAGGGAGAGAAGGTGAGAGAGAGCGCGAGAGACTTTGCGTGTGAGGAAGAAGTTTACGAAGATTGTTGGGGGAGACTACCGATCGCGCATTTCAACGGCAATAAAAATAAAGAAACGACCACTTTCTTGTCAATATGTGAACAGGGGAATACAGGCGAGCAGAGCACCGCAGGTCAAGGAAGAGAAAAAGGTTGTGAGATACCAACAACAGGCAAGATCATGAAAAGGTATGCATAGGATACGTTAGATATTCGGGTTGGATTCAATATGCGAGCAGGGGAGTACAGGCGAGCAGAGCACCGCAAGGAAGAGAAAAAGGAAGTGAGATACTAAAAACAGGGAACATCATGAGAACGTATGCATAGGATACGTTAGATAGTTGGGTTGGATTCAATATGTGAACAGGGGAACGCAAGCGAGCAGAGCACCTCAACGAAGAGAAAAAGGATGTCAGACACTAACAACTGGGAACATCATGAGAAAGGTCTGCATAGGATATGTTAGATATTTGGGTTGGATTTTAGCTGACATGGCTTTTTAAGCAGGTAGGCGGGAATGGGCTTAAGCTCGGATCCGACCTAAGAGTAACAAAGGAGGCACGAGGTATCGGATTGGATCAGAGCAAGTTCAAACTTAGGTTAGATATCACTGCCCAAGCTCGACAAAACATAAAACTTTTGGCACCAAGGTTAAATCTTTTCAAGAAAAAGTATTTTATTGTAATATATATATGAGTTAGATCTATTTACACTTACGTTTAGCTAAGTTGAAATACAACCATTCTTTTTATCCTTAGATTCATATGGGTCATTAATTTCAAAGATAGAAAAGATATGATGACTTTAAGATTTATGTGAATTTAAGAATGAAAAAGGCAAATGAGCCTTCGCTACACGTCGATCATTCTTCTTAGATTCACATGGATTTTAAATCTATTATATCTTTTTTATCTTTGAGATTTATGATTTGTATGGAATCAATGGTGGAAAAGATGATCAAATTTAAACTTAGCTATGCGCAAATGTAGTTAAGCTCAACTCTACATATATGAAAATTTTAAATTGAGTCCTGAAACTTTTCATACAGACCTTTTGGATGCCCAGCACCATCACCAAGTAAGGTGAATATGCTTTAGCTGTCCAAAATGTTTTGGGACATGATGTATTGAGGAAATATTGGCAACAATGATTGATGGGTGCACCTATAATGCCATCCCATAAATTCTACATGCTTATGAAACACATTTGAAAAGGATGCAATTCCAAAAGTAGGCGTTGGACTACTTTTGGATTGTAGCCACACTTGTTTTACCTAATCATGTAATTTGATTAGACTTATTTAATTATTTATTTCTATTAATTTCTAACATTCTCATTGCTTCTTTTTTTTTTTTTCTTCCATTTGAATTGATTACGATCACCCTCATGTTTTTCTTTTATTTTTTATTTTATTTCGTGTGATATTCTATGGTACTTTTCAAAGATGCTAGGTATCAAATGATTATTTTTTTAATGGATAGGACTGATCCCAAGTCTAATATCTTAATTCGAGCTTGACTTATTCGTTTAATAAATCCATATTTGGATTGAGATAGCATTGGGTATAAATTTTTTTAAATGGATTATGACTCGCTTTGTGAGATCCAATTTTATGGAATCTATGCTCAACTATTTCAGAAATTTAAGTCTTGATTTAGGGTGAAAAAATGGGAAATTTTGGATGCAGATGGTGTCTAGATCAAGTGTCGATGGCACCGAATCCCCAAGTCCACTTGCACCGATAGCCATGTGAAGTTCTCTAAGCATCTCAGGCTACAGCATCTTGTTGCTTTATCAACCAAATTCATGGCATCTAGATGTCTTCATCCATTCTTTGGTTCACGTCCAATCATATTGAATACGAATATAGAATATTAGGAGCTGAAGTCTAATGGGCACATGGTAATCGTTTCTATTGAGCATGACCATATATTTTCTTTTAAATTTTTGGAAAAAAGGGTCATTGGAATATAACCATGGCACTATGTTTAACTTGTCGTCAATGGAATTCATATTTGACTCCATTCACCAATTTATTGGCCTAAAGATTTAATCGATTTATATTTTAACTTTACGTCAATTCTTTCTAGGTTAATAGTTGTTTTAGAGCTTACAAAATTGGTGCAGCTAATTATGCAAGTTAAACATTTAGATGATAAAAGTTTGAAGCTAAATGCTAGATACGCAATAGATCTGGTTAAGCCAAGTTAAACTCAAATAACCAAAAAAAAAAAAAAGGAAAGTGGGAGAGAGAAATATCTATGCTAAACAAACAAAGAAGAAGAAAAGAAGGAATGGTCATCTAATAATATTACTCTATACTTAGAATTTTTTTTCTTTTACCAACATGAAATTCTAGTTTGCCCCTTTGCCTTGCCCCTCTCTCTCTCTCTCTCTCTCTCTCTCTCTCTCTTTCTCGAGTTGTAGGTCTCTCTCTTCCTTTATTTTCTCTCATAGCCTTTAGCCATGGGTCTCTTCTCCATGAGGGGAGGCTAAGAGATGGATGGTGGGCTAAAATTTTAGATGGTTGAAACTATTTTTGCCTAATTAAGATCAAGGGTTAGGGTTAAATAAACTAAAAAGTTACTATAAATAAAATATGAATTAAACTAAAATTCATTATTATTTTGTCTTAAAATAAGTCAATACAAAAAAAAGGAAAAAAAAAAAAAAAGAGACTTCACTCTCTAATTTATCATTTATTAACATCAGAGATAGAGATCAAGAGATCTCTAATTTCTAATCACTTCCGACTAAAAGTTTTGCAACAACGACTAAAACTTCATCAATTTTGTTCAAGAATTAAACCCAATTTGGGTTCCAAGCCTATAAATCCAAAAAAATTATAATGACATATTTTGATAAATAGATTGCGATTATTCTAAGCTTAAGATCAAAGGCTAGGTTAATATCAACTTAAATATAGAATTTAGTTAATTTCACTATAATTTCCCACTTAATAGCTTGAAGGGCCTATTCGGTTTAGCCTATAATCAGAATCAATATCATTTATTCCCTCCATCCATTTGATTTACATGAAAATTAGAATTGGAATTAGAAATTTTAGTAGGATGTATATAAAAAATGCATCAAAAATTGCTAAGTATATTTGCAAGATTAAATTTACTAGAAATATTAAGTAGATTGTATCACAGCTCATCGAAATTTAGTAAGAAGTAACTGAAAATATTAGTACCAAAATTGGCTCATCTTTGCCAATAGTATGACCGAAGAGTTTTGGAGTTAAGTTCGATGAGAAAATTAAGAAAAAGATGTCAAATGAGTAGAAGATGAGAAAGAAGGAGGCCCATTAGAACTTAAGGATTGGATTTTAAATATTCCTAATAATGAAATCGAAATCAAATTTTAATTTCATTCAAACAAATAATTATGATCTATAAGATCATTCCCAGCAAACAGGCTTTAAAGACTATCAACCGGAAAATAAGGTTTCTTCATCATTTGAATCAACACTAACTTTGTCTCGCCGCCATTTAAATCGACACTAACTTTAGCTCCAAGACACTCTGACCCAAATGCCAAGTTCAGAAAAATTCTCATATTTTGCCTTTGGCTATTTTTGTCAAAGGCATCCTACTCTTGGCAAATCCAGTTAAATTTCTTACGAAGTCCAGAAAAATTCTCATATTTTGCCCTTAGCCATTTTTGCATCCTAGTTTTGACAAGTCTAATTAAATTTCTTCCTAGACCTAGAGTACAAGGCTCCCCAAAGCTTGAGAAGGAAGTTGGGCATCTCCATGGATGATTCTTAGCAAACGTGGGACATGATCAAGGCAAGGGAAGAAGTAGATCGGCAAAAAGCATTCATTTCTTGGGTATCTTTACTTAACCTTATTTAGGAGAGAAGTGTTCTTTGGGACCTTGGGTGGTGGGATAACGACATTCTCCACCTTCCCATCCCATGAGTTTTGGATCGTCTTTGCCTTGGTATGGATTTTGTTGCATCTTCTGCATTTTGGATTGTTAAGAAGCTGTGTTAGGTCATTTTGGTCATCTTAATTATCATAATAATAACAACAATAATAACAATAAAAATAAATTTCAATTTAGTTATTTTTATTTAAAAAAAATGATAAGGAAACCAAACTAAAAGATTGATTCTATAGAAAATTTATTTGAGGTGCACATAATTTAAGCCACTCATCCTTAAGTAATTCTCTTGTTTCGGTTATGTAGCTAATAGCATTAGGTGCAAATGCAATATACACCTGCTTTCTCTTGAATAAAAAATACTATAAACTAGTTTCATGGATTCAACTTTAACCATGTTGGATTCTCAAATTAAAGGATATCTACAATGAAAAATAGAATTATAGGGATTTGTAATTTTATGGTTGAAATATTTATCATTTCACCTCATACGTAGGGAAAAAATAAGGTGAAATAAGTAATAACTTATTCAATTGCAATCATGTCCAGAAGATTTTTCAGACAACTAAGCCAAGTAATAAAATAAAAAGTAAGAAACCAAGAATATTTATAATTTGCTAATGTTAAGGTATTTGAATCTATTAGTTAGGAAATGAAAGTAAGAGGAATAGGCAAAATTTGGTTTTCACATGTAAAGATAAGATGTGTTACCTTCTCAACCAAATGCTGGTCCTTAACGGCTTTTGGACAAGTTACTCAAGATTTAAACAATTATTTAAGACTCAAGCCAAACCTAGTTAATTCTTTGTCTTGTCTAAGAATCATAAGGACTAGTTACTCTTATACTGGATGGTTCAATCCTGATTTGAAGGAAGGAATAGATCTGTTAATTCTTTGAATTTCAAAGTGATTTTAGGTCCGCACTTTTTTTCTTATTAGAGCTATCTTTCTTCGTGTTAGTATTCGATTATGTCATGTATCATTAGAAGATTATCCAGCCAAATCTTATGGTATCAAAAAAAATGAGATGGAATCTATCGATTTCTTATGCAAGCATCTTAAATTTGCTAGCTTTTCTGCACTAAAGACGAAAAAGAGAACTTATTCCAAAGATAGTAGCATCCCAAAAGAATGTTCCTACGAAAAGTTGGCCAAGAGGACAATCATGATTTGATGAATAATGAATCTTAGTTATCTACGAATAGCATTTTGTATTATTCATATTACAATATTCCATGATCACAAGTTCAATAATTAAGAATAATGCTTGTTCTTCATCAAAAAAATATTTGGAGACTTAATATAACCATCGTAGTCAAACCCGCATCGTTTGTTAATATGCAGGAACAAAGTTTATTAAGCTTATAATCCCACATCGAATGAGATAAAAAAAAAAATTGTTATGTGCTTATAACTTAAGTTCACTTGCTACTAAATGATTTTGATTCGCTAACGAAATTAATTGGACTAGCAGATGAGCTTGTATTATAAATGGCATAACTAATTCGAGTGTGCAGAAATTGATGAACGGAGTTAATTGAATTATGGTTAACTTGGAGCAATACAAGTCTCATCAAGTAGCATCATGTCCGCTCCAGTTTTTGAGTGGATTTTTTTTTTTAAAAAAACTCATTAAAAAGGTCATTATCAATTTAACGATGAAGAATAAGTGCTGATAAAGGAATACAACAATTTGTTTTATAAAATCATTATTGCCATATTATTTAATTAATAGTTCCTAATATTTCAAACTAATAGTATGTAAAAATATAAACATTACATACTCCCATTGAGTAAGAACATGTATTTCTAATAGAATTAATTAAAAATCATTACCTAATGCTCTAATAACTAACGGCCCAGCAAACCGTTACAATTGCTAATTAAAAACTATAATTTTGATTAACATATTATCACAAACGGAAAATCAAACTTATTAATTTCTTCTTGCAATTAAATAAGACCGAGAAATAAATCATCCAATAATCCAAGAATATGTTCCAAGAATTTGATTATAATATTATTATCGTAATATAACCTATCATAATCACTGGAGCCAACGAAGTATTACTAAATAATTAATCGGCCGGTCAAACCCATGACACCAGCATCAATGAAAAAATAATACTAATTTATATAGATATTCTAAAAGAAGAAGGAAAGGTTATAAAAAATAAAAAAATAAAAAAAAAAAAAAAAAAAAAGGGGCATAACTAGCTGAGAAACCGATCTCGATTGTATTAAGAGTGAGAACGAGAAGATGATCTCCAATTTATGTACAGTTAATCCCATCAGGAATAAGCATTCAGATCCCCTTCTTCTCTACAGTCGGATCAAGATCAGACGGTTATCAGAGACCATCACCACTCCTAATACCAAACCCACATCAAGAAACCCGCACCCGGATCAAGGAAACCCAAAACGTGGAGAGAAAAAGAGAAGGGGGCGGGGGGGGAGGAGGAGGAGGAGGCGGAGGAAAATAATTCTGCATCCAAACCCTAATCACTGGATCTTGTTGGCGAGCGGAAAGCCGGATCCATTGGCCATCATGAGCTTGAACTCCTCGAAGGAGATGAGGCCGTCGCCGTCGCGGTCGACGCCGTCGATCATCCGCTTGCACTGCGCGATGGAGGCCCCTTCCCCGATGCTACGGAGGACGCGGGCGAGCTCATCGGCGGAGATGACTCCGTTGTGGTCAAGGTCAAAGACGGAGAAGGCGTGGCGTAGGTCCTCGAGGGCGGTGGAGTCGTCGACGGTGTGGACGTTGAGGTCAACGAACTCGTCCAGACTGATGAAGCCATCGCCGTCGGCGTCGGCCTCGCTCATCATCCGCTCCAGCTCCTCCTCCGTGGGGGGGTGGCCCAGGCTCTGGAAGATCGCCGCCAGCTCCGACGACGAGATCTTCCCGTCCCCGTTCGAGTCGAACTTTTTGAACACCCGCTCCACCTCGTCAGCGGCGCCAGCACCGCCGCCTGCCGTGGGGGAGGTAGGCGATGAGGCACTCGCCATGGAAACCTTGGAGCGGCCGCGGCGCCGGCGGCGGAAGAGGGACCGGATGCTGCCCATCGGGGACGAAGAAGGGGAGGAGGACGAGAGCCGGGGTCTGGGCCGCAAGAAAAAGAGTGAGCAGAAATGGGCTGGAGAAATTAGAGGGATTCGGTTTGTTTCCCGTTGGCGGAGATCGCAGTTCGGCGCGGATTTATAGGAAGGCCCGGGCTCCCGTTAGGAGATGGGAGGTGCGGTTACCGCCTTGACTTCTTCCTCGACGCAAGAAAGCAGCAGGACTGAGCAAGTCGTTCGAATTTGATTCGATGTGGTGAGATGACCGTAATTGAATTCGAACCCTGACTTGGTGATCAGGCGCTCTTTCTTAAATTTTTTTTAAAAAAAAAAAAAAAATTAATGGTTTTTTTTATAAAAATTTGATTTTTTTTTTTTAAAAAAAAAATATATATATAAAGATGAGGGCGTGCCAAGTGGTGCTCATAATTGCAGCCACGAACGCGTGAAACGCGAAGCACGAGTGGGGAAGCGGTCTTGCCGTCAAGAGGCGCCAAGGCCACTGAACTCGATCGTTGTGGTGGGGCCCGCACGGTGTGGCGTGTTGAGAGCCACAAGGTTGGATTCTTAAGATATGTGGAGGCCCACGCGTTGCGTGAGCTTTAAGAGCGAGCCAGGAGCCGGTCTGTGGTATACCATTTACTAGAATAGGGTGATAGTATAATATAATATTAATATTTTTAAGGAAAGGAAACGGATGTGATGGATTCTTACCGACCTATAGGACGGCGATCATGTCATGTTCGACGCGTGAGCGAAGGGCAAGGATGGAGGCCACTCGATCGTTACCTTCTCTCTTGGAAAGTCCCGCTTCGCATCCGCGAGCGACAATATCAAGCCGGTGGCCGTTCACATCGAGGGATTAAATTTTCTACATGCCGGCAGAAATGATAGGCTGGTTTCTTCTTGATTTATATTTATATCACTGTAACATTGATGATTTCGAGAGGTACATGAGTTTAATACCATCTCCTCTAACGATTAAAACTTCATTTGAAAAAAATCTTTCTATTAAAATGATATTTGGTGCATGCTTAATTGTTAAGAAAGAAAGGTCGATCCAAGATTTTTTGTTTGGTTTTTTTTTTTAATGGTTAAAGCTGCAGGTTAAGAGTGGAAGATGTAGCCGGTGTCTTTCAAAGAAAAATTAAACCATCTTCTTCATCCTTATATTTAAATAAATCTTAAAATTATTATTATTATTATTATTTAATTTTTTGAATTCATAAACTGTATGAATTCAAAGATGAAAAGATAATCAAATTTAAGATTGATTACATTTGAATGTAACCAAGTTTAGTATAAAATTATACCCATGGTTATTCAGAATTAGATTGGATCAACCAATTTGATCGATGAATTCATGAATGGGACTCTTGATTGGTCTAGTTCTTTAATTGGATCCGTTGGATAATTGACCTAATAAAACATGGATAGATTGATCTTTTATATATATATATCTTGATGTCCTAGTGTAAATGATAGAACCAAACTAATTTTTTTATACCTTATAAAATTATTTTTTAACTAATATAATTTAAATATAAATGCTATTTTTAGAAACGTTTTTATATTTTAGATTTAAATCTCTCTTTGCATCTCTTATCTTTGTAATTTTATGGATATGAACTTTATAAATGGTTTTATACTTTAATATACTTTTATCATACTTGTATACTATTATTATTATTATTATTTTAAAAATTTAAGATTAGTTTTAAATATTCGTATGGATATTATATTTTATTGTAGTCTAAGTAACTTAATTTTAAATACTTAAATTTTAAAGTTACTAAATTAGATGAATTTTACAGAATAATTATATTTATTTATCATATTGTTAAAATTTTAATTATATTTTAATTATTTATGTGGTTTAATGACTGATTCATTTGTTAGACCTCTCAATTGGGCCAAGAGTCCGATCTTAATAACTATGCTATAGCCACTATTGGTAAATTATATTTCATAAACTAAAATTTTTAATTAATAAATTTAATCTAACATAATATAATGAAGTTGAGAAGATAGACCAAGCCTCTCCTCCTATTGCATTCAAATTCTATTTAATGGTATTTAATGCAAGCAATTTTTTTATCTTTTCCTCGTTAATTGAACTGTAGCAGAAGAATTCTTTATCTTCTCTTACTTTTTCATATTACCGTGTTCTCATATTAATCCCTATAGAAATCATTGTCAACCACTAAAGTTTTTTCATGCAGAAAGTCTATAAAAAATCGAGTGTAAAGGAACAGGGAAGGGAGTACAAAATCACTGGTAAACTTACTCAAATTTTATTTCATTTAAATTATTAATTTTATTTTTTAAAAAAATATTTTTATAAATTATAAAACTCTATCTCTTCGTTAACTACACAAGAACTTTGAATAAGATGGAATTATTTATATAAGAAATTCTTGTAACGTAGCTCATGAGTTACGACAATCTACTTAGATTTAGTATAAAAACATTATACTTTAGTATAGGTTTGAGAGATAAAGGTAATCCAAGAAACGAATAGAATAAATTAATTTAAAAAATTTACTTTATAAAAAATATTTCTAAAATCTAGAATTATTTTATTTGATTTTTATTTTTTTAAAATTAAAATCAAAATCAAAGCTCATAAAAGGCTCCAAGGTCTTAAGCCGATAAAAATCTGGGGCTTCCATTAAATGCCTCAAATATCTGTTCTTGTGTCGTTATCATAAATCTGAATGCCTTCGTAGCTCTAAAAAAAAAAAAAAAAATGCCTGGACCCAAAGCCTTCTACGGTCTATCGTTATGTTAATGAGACTAGCTGTGATGCCATGTCGTTTTAGCCGGGTTAGAAATCGTCTTGTTAGGGCCCATTCATCATTTAAAACCAGCTAAAATCCATTCCATCACATGGACGGTGTCACCGACCCAACAGTAACTTAGCCCTTAACGTCATCATCAGGGACGCAAAAAAAATTTCGCAATAGAGAAATGACCTGATGACAGATGGCATCGATGAGGCCGAGAGAGGAAAAGCAGTCACGAGATTAGTCGTGTGCGGATGAACAGCTGTGATGGAAAACAAAAAGTGAAGTGGCATTTCCATGGCCGTGCATGACCGGGTATTACCCAAGCACTCCGTGTGCAAGTGAGGCAGGGATGCAGACAAGCTGGGTTATGTGGCAACCACAATGAGGGCTGAAGTTGGGCTGCAAATCGGTGGGTTTAACCTCTGATCCGAGCTAGTTAGATGCACTCCTATTTGTATTTAAAAATTTATAATTTAAGTAGACTATTAAAATTAGATTCAATCTAAATTTTAAATCAAATCGATGTATATATTATTTAGATCTAATTTAAATCAATAAAAAATAGATGATCCAATCTATAAACATTAATTATATAAATCTTATGTTCCTTCACTTCAATTATTTTTCTCTTTTTTATTTTTAATAGCTAAAGTTTCTTTCACCTATTTTTTTATTTATACTGTTTTTAAGTATAGCGATAAATATTTTAAAAATTATAATCTACAAACTTAAAGATAATTTTACTTGGATAGAATTAAATGTTTTTGAATGAAAATTTAAGTTTAAGTTGTCTATTTTTAATTTTATTATTTTTAATGAATTTATATTTGATTATCAATTATTAGATTTTAGATATAAAATAATAGTTAAATATTTGACTTTAATATGAAAATAATCTAATATAATCCTGTTTCGAACCCAAATATTTTGGATTCAACCTAAGCTATACTTGATTCGAATTAACCCAAATGATGTATTGGATTCAATATTCTTTTCATGTACTTGATTCAACCCGACTCGATCTGATCTAATCAGAAAATGAGTTAGGTTTATATCGTAAATTATGAGCCGAATGTAAAATTAGGTCAGATTGTGATCGATTATGATCCAACTTGACGCAACCCATTTGCAACCTTCGGTTGAAGAGAGATTTTTTAAGGCATTTAATGGATCATCAAGCTAGCATAATTCCTTCCCTCTTTCTAGGGGTTATCCTTTAATATTTTTTATGTGAGGCTATCTCATCAAATTCCTAATACTTGTGCATAAGGATGCATATACTACACTTGCAAGTCTTGGGCATATCGAGGTGGATTCTATTACACTTGCAAACGTAAGATATAGATATATTTATTAGGATGATTGCACAAGCTTTACAACTTTTGTGCTTCTAAGCTGCATCCATTCCTTCATCTTGTAATAATTTTCACTCAAATTAGAAATTAATAGATGAAACTGTTACCTTTTGCTTGGAAGCTCTTAGCAGTGGACATTGGAACAAGCTTTTAGGAGGATTATACTAGAAGTGATGAATTTTATTTTAAAGTTATATATTATAAAATTATTTTGAGCTTGTATATATATATATATCATGAACTTTGTGTGAGACAAATAGAATTCTCAAAATTTTTGAAGGAACTACGGCTCCCCTAGACCTCACAAAGGTCCACCTCTGTAAACCTCTATTAAGACTCTACCCCACGACTTAGAGAACTTTCTTTGCCTACCATTTGTACCTCCTTCATCTTCTTCCTTTTTATCAAATCCTATTATGCTCATAATACTAGTTATTTAGAGAGCCAATCTCCTTCTTGAGCACTAGTTATTTAATTCAAATCATAGATGGGTTACTAGGTGTTACAAGACTTGGATTAGATAACTTAGGTCGAATCACTAAGAATCGAGTTTAACAAATTAGACAATGTTATAGAGTGAAATATGCCAAACCAATTATCTAGATCAAGCCATGGAATGGGATGGGTAGATGGGTCTTAACCCAATATTGGGTTAGGTCCGATATCAGTCAAAATTCCATAAGTTGTCATCTTAAAATTGCCTAGCCTGATCAAGCTTTAGAGCCACTTTAGAACTGCAGCTCCTCTTTTCATTTAAATCCCTACAAATCTCAGTATTACGTTCGAGTCCCTTGGCGACGGGTTAAACCGCCGCTCCACTTTTCATTTAAACCCTTACAATCTCAATATTACGTTCGAGTCCCTTGGCGTTGGGTTAAACGGCCGCTCCGTCTTCCCCCCAGTGCCCGGTTCGTCGTAAACCCTATCAAGCTATCACCTCTCTCTCTCTCTCTCTCTCTCTCGCCTACGATGGCTTCCGTTCCACCATCCACTTGGGCTTGCGTTCCCAATCGCCGCAACGCCCCCTTCCCCTCTTCCACTAAATCCTTCTTCTTCCCACCGAGAAGACTCGAATCCTGGAGACCCGTCGACTCTTCTTCCAGCGAGGAAGCGCCCGACCCTGTGAAGCTCGCCTTCGCCAAGGCCGAGGCCTTAGAGGAGGAGATGAAGAAGAAGAAGAAGAAGAAGAACTCGAGCCCAATCCCGGTGCTAATTGGAGTGCCCATCCGGTGCTTGATCTTTGGCATGAGAAATTTTCCAGTCCAAATACTTGTTGCAAAGCTCTTTATACAATTTATCAAGGGCTTAATGATTCAATGTTTGAAATTATCTACGAAGCAAAGACATCAAAGGATGCATGCGAACTCCTCAAGAAAGCATACGAGGTTTTGTCTATTGTGAGGCAATTGAGAAGAAATGGAGAAAAGATAGAAGATATTCGAGTGATGGAGAAAATCTTGCGTTCCCTAGATGCAAGGTTTGATCTTGTGGCTACAATAATTGAAGAATCAAAAGATTTGAAGGAGATAAGTCTAGAACAACTGATGGACTCTCTTTAAATTCATGAGCAAAGACTTGCAAAGGTAGATGGCAGCAATCAAATGAAATGAAAGAAGGCAATGATGAAAATAATTTATTTAGAAGTTGTGGACATGGTCGTAGTCGTGGTCGTAGTCGAGGTCGAAGTTTGATCATTATGCCTCTGAATGTTGGTACAATACTAACAATAAGAAAGAGAAAGTGAATTTTATTGATAAAAAAGAAGAAGAAAAGCAAGAACCAATATTGTTGTTAGCCTATGACAAGTTTGAAAGCTGTAATTCTAGCACATGGTATCTTGATACGGGTGCCTCAAATCCCATGTGTGGAGAAAAGGAGTTTTTCATTGAGCTTGAAGAAAAACAATATGGCAACATTACTTTTGGTGATTTGTCTCAAAAATCAGTAAAAGGCAAAGGTAAAATTTTGCTCGAATTGAAGAATGGTGAGCAAAGGTATATCTCTGATGTCTATTATGTTCCAGACATAAAAAATAATATTTTGAGTTTAGGGCAATTGCTCGAAAAGGGATATAATATACACATGCAAAATTTTAGTCTTTCTATTCATGATAAAAACAATGCTTTGATTGCTCATGTAAAGATGGCCAAGAATCGAATGTTTCCTTTAACTTTGTCTATTGATCATTCGAATTGCTTCAAGGCTACTATTGCAGATGATTCTACTCTTTGGCATCTTCAGTATGGTCATTTAAATTTTCAAGCATTGAAGCTTTCGGAGAGGAAGAAAATGGTGATTAGACTACCAAGGATTGAATACCCAAGCAAGTTGTGTGAAGTTTGTATCTTGGGGAAGCAACATAGAAAGCCATTCATGAAGGGAGGATCAAAAAGATCAAATCAACGTCTTGACTTGGTCCATTCAGATGTATGCGGGCCAATTAATCCTACTTCAATTAATGGTAATAGGTATTTTCTAACCTTTACCGATGATTATAGTGGCAAAACTTGGGTTTACATATTGAAAGAAAAAAGAGAAGTTTTGAGCAAATTCAAGGAGTTTAAAAGTATGGCTGAGAAGCAAAGTGGTTGCTATTTGAAGTGTCTTAGAACCAATAGAGGTGGTGAATACACCTCTGATGAATTCAAAAATTTTTGCAAGGAGAATGGGATTGTGCATCAATTCACTATGTCTCAAACACCACAACAAAATGGTGTCTCAGAAAGGAAGAATCAAACCATCATGAATTTAGTGAGATGCATGTTGAAGGAATGAAGAGTTTCTAAAGAATTTTGGGCTGATGCTGTTATGTGTGCAACTTACTTGATTAACAGGTTTCCTACAAAGAGAATTGGTGATATTACACCAGAGGAGGCATGAAGTTCACAAAAGCCAAAAGTTGACCACTTGCGGATTTTTGGGAGTGTTGCTTATGCCAAAATCCAAGAAGAAAAAAGGACAAAGCTTGAAGACAAAAGTCAGAAGTGTGTCTTGCTCGGTTATGGAGAGAATTCTCATGGCTACAAGCTGTACAATCCAACTACCAAGAAGCTTGTGATGTCAAGATGAGAAACAAATATGGAATTGGGCAAGCAATGACCAACAAAAGAAAGTTGTTCTTTTTGATGATGAAAAGAAGCAAAAAGACACAAGAGAGGAGCTGAATGTTGCTGAAAATTCACCACAACCAACCGCTATTTCATCTTCTCCAACAGTAAGGAAGACAAGAAGCATCCAAGACTTGTATAATATCACAAGGCGAATTGATATTGATAATGAGTTCAATATGCTATGTCTTTTTGTAGGTTTTGATCCATTAACATTTGAAAAAGCTTATCAAGAATCAAAATAGAGAAATGCGATGCAAGAGGAGATACATGCCATTACCAAAAACAATACATGAGAGCTTACTTCATTTCCACAAGGACACAAGGCAATTGGTGTCAAATGGGTTTTCAAGACCAAAAGAACTGCAAAAGGAGAGGTGGAGAAGCACAAAGCAAGGCTTGTAGTTAAAGGTTATAAGCAAGAATATGGAGTTGATTATGAAGAAGTGTTTGCTCCAGTGGCTTGGATGGAGACAATGAGAATGTTTATTTTGATGGTGGCTCAAAAGAAGTGAAAGATCTTTCAAATGGATGTAAAGTCTGCTTTTCTTAATGGGCATCTTGAAGAGGAGGCCTATGTTGATCAACCCCTAGGTTTTATTGTACAAGGAGAAGAAGAGAAAGTCTACAAGCTGAAAAAAGCTCTCTATGGGCTTAAACAAGCGCCAAGAGCATGGAATTCCAGAATTGATGGATACTTTATTCAAAATGGATTTACTAAATGCCCATATGAACATGCTATATATATGAAGACTAATCTGCAGGGTGATGTTATATTCGTTTGTCTCTATGTGGATGACTTGATTTTCACCAGCAATAATTTATCCATGATTGAAGAATTCAAGAGCTTAATGGCAAAGGAGTTTGAGATGATTGATTTGGGTCTTATGGCTTATTTCTTGGGCATTGAAGTAAAGCAAGAAAATGATGGAATTTTCATTTCTCAAAAGAAGTATGCAAAAGAAATCTTGGCGAAGTTTGCTATGGATGATTGTCAACCAGTTGATACCCCAGTAGAGTGTGGGGTGAAGCTAACAAAAGAAGGTGAAGGTAAACTTGTGAATCCAACTTATTACAAAAGTTTTGTTGGAAGTAGAGTGTGGGGTGAAGCTAACAAAAGAAGGTGAAGGTAAACTTGTGAATCCAACTTATTACAAAAGTTTTGTTGGAAGTTTGCAATATTTGACTTGTACTAGACCTGATATTTTATATGGTGTTGGTTTGGTAAGCCGATTTATGGAGACTCCAAAGAATTTTCATCTAAAGGCAGCAAAGAAAATTTTAAGATACATCAAAGGTACACTTGATTATGGAATGTTTTATTCTTCATATGCAATTTTGGAATTAACTGGATTTAGTGATAGTGATTGGACTGGAAGTTATGATGATCAAAAGAGCACTATGGGATTTGTGTTCTATCTTGGTGAAGCTGCATTTACATGGTCTTCAAAGAAACAAAATATTGTTGCTTTGTCAACATGTGAAGCTGAATATATAGCAGCATCTTCATGTGTTTGTCATGCTATTTGGTTGAGGAAATTACTTGAAGAGTTGCAGCTGAAGCAAGAAAATTCAACAAAGATTTATGTGGATAATAAATCTGCTATTGCATTAGCAAAAAATTCAATTTATCATGAGAGATCAAAACATATTGATACTCGGTTCCATTTCATAAGGGAATATGTAAAGACTAAAGATGTTGAGCTCATTTATGTAAAGTCAAGTGAGCAAGTTGCTGATATATTAACAAAGGCACTCAGTGTTTAAGTTTTTCAAAAGCTAAGAAGGTTACTTGGAGTAATGGCACCTGGAGGAACAAGTTTAAGGAGGGAGCATGTTGAGAATTAAACTTGTTTTTGATAATATATATGTCTTGAGTATTGAAAAGTTGTATTAGAATATAAAGAGTCGGTCTAGAATATGTAGAGACTCCTAGAAATATGAAGAGTCAGTCTAGAATATGTAAAAACTCTTAGAAATATGAAGAGTCAGTTTAGAAAGTTGAAGAGTCATTGTGAAGATCATGAATTTAGTTCTAGGAACTTGGTTTTTGTCTTTTAGAAAGCTGTGTATGAATTTAATCTAAATTCGTATGGAAATTGGTTTATAAATTTCTAGCTTTGTAACTTCATATTGCAACACTTGAATCAATGAAATCTGAGTCCATTATCAAGTAGTAACACCCTAGCCTCATTTTCTCCATTGTTCATCAAGAATACACTCTTCTTGATCAGTTTTTGTGTTGGTTATCTCCAACAGATATATGCCATTAGTTGTGCTTGCATGTGGCAATGCATATAAACCATGTTAAGGGATTGAACAATTGCTATTTCTTGCCCAACAGGCAATAATTTAGGTGCTTTAGGTGTGATATATGCTGTTCTATTTGTCTTTTTCTTTTAATTTTTATGATTATTTCAGTCTTTATGTAAGCCTATATCTAAGCTTCATGTGATGGTGGCCTGCACCTAAAATATTGCACCTAAATTCTATTCCATATCATAGGCAATGAGCTACAATAAGGGTAGCCCTTTACAATTACTTCTCCATTGATCAATGGAGAGATTTGAACGCTGGTCTTTTGTACAACCACCCCCTTGAGTTTTGATCTTCTTGCATCCCATAACGAGGAATTTAGTTGGCAAGGGTGAATTAGGAGTGCAGCCTCATTGTTTAATGATGGTATGGTGATGGTGATATGGTAACCTTGCAAGCAAGACACAATAATATCTTTGAAGGGATTGGAGGCATGGTTATTTCATTTTTTGCTTTGCTGGGTTCATGGTTGAGTTAATAATTTGTAATTTCTTTTTTTCTCCAGAAATTGGATCCCCTTGGCATGTAAGTGAGAAAATTCATTGGTATTAATATACAGATCATTCAGATTGATAGATGATCTTTGCATAAATCATTCTTTTTCTTTAACACTACACGATAAATAATATACAAACATCCAAAAAGACTTTTTGGAAAGGTAAATGGCTTGGAAAATTAATAGATTGAGCTTATCATTTTATATATTATTATTACTCTTGATTCACTTGTCTTTTCTGATTACAAAGAACTCGGTTCAATTTAGGCCACTTTCATTCGCTTATAACGAAAAATTAACTTCAGTAATAGGTGTTCTTCCATCTCTTTGCAATGTCTTTTTGTAATGGCTTCATTGATTATAACTTTCTTTCTTTTTCTTTTTCTTTTTTTTTTTTTTTTGAACCAAGAAAATGCCTAGTCAAGCTCTCATTCAAAATTAACTTCCCTTTATAACTATTCTAAATTACAAATACTTTAGCTTGAATCAGATAACATGCCCTTATAACACTACTTGCAAAATTCAGACATAATCAAAAATCAAGATGCAAACAAAAGATATGTTTTGATACTCAAGCACATGCATGGTTATCAGAAATGGATCAACTGGTGAACCAAATTATTAATTAGTCTAGTTCTTTAGTTGGACTAGTTATATAATTGATTTGGTCAAAAGAAATTGAATGAATTGTGTAATGTTTTTTTTTTTGGTTAACCCTATGGTTCAGTGGGAACAGGAAAAATTAGATAGGTATTTCCATACTTTTTAAAATTATTTTTTAATAAATATAATTTAAATATAAGTATTATTTAAATTAGTTTTGCATCTTTATTACAAGTATTTTTTTAGAAATTTGTGATTAATTTTAAATATTAATGTGGGCATTATATTCTACTATTATTTAAATAACTTAATTTTAAATATTATTTTTATTTATTATTATAGATTATATTTATTTTTTAATTATATTTTAATCATGTGCTTTGATCATTGATCCTGGATCATTGAACCATTGATCCAGTTTGATCCTTGGTTCGGATCGGTATCTGATTTGGTAACTATCAGCACATGTGCACAAGGTAAAATCATACTATCATTTTATTTTTAATGATGAAAGATTAAAGGTTTGTTTGGTTAAAGAAAATATTTTTTATTTTTCATCCTTAGTTTTTATTTTCATTTCTAGTTTTCCTTTTTACATGGAAAGATTGGAAAACAAGTTTATTTATTGAAAATAAAAAATTAGTTTTTAATTTGAAAAATTAAAAAAAATGTGTTATGAAAGGTAATTGATGAAGGAATGATGATGGATTGTAAAGGAGGTTACGATGGTAATAAGTGGTGTAGGTCTGATGGTCATGGTGGTGGATGGTAGAAATGTGATAGCAGTAATGGTGGTGGTGTGATTGTGAGTGATCATTGAGGGAGGTGGCAGTGGTGACAGATGGTGCAATTATGGTAGCGGTGGTGATTGGTAGAGGTATCATGATGGTGATTGGTAGAGGTATCATGATGGTGATAATGGTCGGTGGTTGTGGTGGTGGCGACAGTCATAGTGATGGATAGTGGAAGTATAATAATAATGGTGGAGGGTGTTAGATACGGTGGAGATGTGATGATGGTAAAGGTATGATGGTGGTAATGGTTGTGGGGTTGGTGGAAGTATGGTGGTGGTGGCTATGGTGCTGGTAGTCAGTGGTGGATGTGGCGATGGTAGTAGATGATAGTGAATGTAGTGATGAGTGATGCAGGTATTATGGTGGATGGTAAAAGTATAGTAGCGATGATGGTGGGTGGCAGTGATAGGGGTAAAGGTATGGCGGTAAAGAGTGATGAGTATGGTGAAGATATAATGAAAGTTGTGGTGGTGTAAGGTAGTGGAGTATGATGGTGGCGGTTGTGGTGCTAGTAGCATAGTGATAGTGATGGCCATTGCGACGGTGGTAAAGAGTAATTAGTAGTGGAAGTGGTAGTAGATTTGGATGTATGATCATAGAAAACATAAAAAATTTATTTTAAAGAAAAATAATAGAAAAATAAAGATATTTTTCAAACCCAATGTATATTTGAAAAAATAAAATTATATAATTTTTTTATTTTTTTTATTTAAAAAAATAGATTTGAATGTAAAATTTTATTTTTTTATTTTATATATAAAAAAATTTTTAGAAAGCACTTTCAGTTTCCATGGCTAAAATCGGCCTTAATGTTGTTTGAGACCATGTGGTGATTCTGATGACAAATTTTATGATTGTTTGTGGATGGTAATATAAATAATGGCAATTCCAAGAATTTTATGGTTATTTGTGGATCGTAATGCAAATAATGGCAATTGCAAGGGCATATGGATATAGCATAAGGGTTTAAAAGTATTGTATGGTAAGATTGACTCGTTAAAATTGATGCTTTATTTTAAAAAATAAAAAAGCATAATAGTTAAACTCATTAACTATTTCATGGTTTATTTATGAAGTTTGTGATTTTTATAAATATATTGCATCCACTTGGCATAAAATATAGAGTTATTATGTTACTATTAATATAAAATTTTATAAATTTTTAAACATAAATTTTTATAAGTAAAAATATATTTTTGATCCTTAAATTTTTAAAAAAATTTATTTTAATTCTTAAATTTTTAACTGCTATAGTTTAATTTTTTATGTTTTAAAAATATTATAATCATGTAAGTTAAAATTGATGGAATAATAAAGCCAATCAAAATAGAATAATTAGTGTTTTATCGGTGCGAAGACATAGGCTACTTGATGGAGTGGCGTGAAGACGTAAGCTACTTGATAGTGATGCATCAATTATATATTTTTTTAATTTTTAATTCATTATATATAATAAAATATTATAAATGTAGTATTTTTAAAAGATAAGACGACAAAACTGTATGAACTGAGAGTTTGAGGGTTAAAAAAAAGAGTGAAATTTGATGACCGAAAGTTAGGAGCAGGCCCCGCCGCACGGATAGTCTGCACGGCCGCCCACAAGGACACCCCCCCAAACCCACTTTCGCTCCATTAAGTATTTGTCATTTTGTGTGGAGCCTTCGTTTGTTCAATTCCACCACCTTCGTACACTTTCGGTTCGCTATCCATTGAGCAAAGAAAACATAAAAACAAATATATTCTCGATTATAAGGTTACCATGTTTCGTAACGTTACGTAATCAAATATTATATAAATAATATATTATATAACATATATTATAATGCATTAGTACAAAAGATTCTTATAATCAAAAAGTATCTTAAAATTACTAAATTTTGATAATTTTAAATATACATCTTTTAGATAAAAATTTAATTATTATGATTTATAACCTTCATCTAAAATTATTATAATTTATGGTATCTTAAACTATTGGAATTCAAATACTAACATCTAAATTATCTAATTACCATGATAATGTATATGATAATCCTAAATTATTAAAATTTAAATATTATTATATTTTAAAAATATTATATTTCTAATGTTTTTTTTGTATGAAATTACATAAAATTGATAGAATAGCAACTTATGGACTGTCCACAGCTATATATCATATATTCCTTCAATCTTAATTTATTCTATATAACGAAATATCAGAAATGAAGAATTAAAGTGTAACGGTAAGTCAAAGGATTTAAATATTTTTTGAGTGAAAGTTGGGAGGACCAAAAGTATACATTCGCCTTATTTTTTCCTCACGCATGGTGGAAACTTGAATGAGAGGGCCTCACCTTATGCACATCTTCCAGACAATGACCACAAGAGGTCAAATGTGGGAACTCCCAGGCCACGAGGAAAAATAAGAAATGGAGGATCCAAAGCAGTGGTTAAAAGCCAACGTTAGAACCCCGTCACCACAGTCGAAAGTGGGTTTAGACGCCATCCTCTTAGCTGAAGTCAAAGAAAACAGCTCACCCACTTTTAACAAAACATCAACCTCTGAAGTCTCTGGATTCCTGAGCTCTTCCTTTCACCACCTTAATTTACTAAAACAAGACTTCCTTGCTTGCAGTCCTTTTGTTCCAACGAAATCCTGAGGTTAATCCAAACCTTCTCATACGAACTCCTCAATCTCATATGATACTTTTCAGAACTTCCAAATAGCATTGTCCTCATCCTATCAAAAGTACCTTTATTTTTGTCTGACACACAGGTGATCATGGGTCCTAGAAGATCATAATAGACAGTCAATAGCCAAAAGACTGGCAAGATCAAGAGATATATTAGCTTTACCAAGGAAGTTGAACCGAAGAATTTGATTTAAAACTTTGATTGTAATAAGGGGTGCTCGTTCATTGCATTACCCTGATGGCCCACATCAACTACAACCTCAGTTTTGTCAGAGAAAGTTTGATATGAATGTTCCATTTTATACCAATAGACAAGAGAACCAAAAGTATGGACAAAAGAAACGGCTCTGCCATCAGAAGAACATGTAATTAACTATTTCTAATGTTTTTGGGGCCCTGATTTAGTCAGGTAAATGGTCTGATTCGTAGTCTAAAAACAATGCGATTTACTAGACATAGGGATCAGGTGTTTGTTTAGCTAACAAACGCATGTCACTTTTTACCCTCTTGAGTTGATGGACAAACGAAGTGATAACCAACAAAAAGGATAGGGCTATCCAAAGAATGAGCGCTACTTGTGAAACTATCCCACAGGCCTGTTTGGAAGATTTCCGAGAGTTGTTTCTGTGTAGCAATAATTTTGGAGACAAATGGAAACCTATACATGTTTTCAAGAAAGTACAGTTTTTATAGATGATGATCACAATCAAAACATTAATGTAAGGTAACATAGCCAACGGCATTGTAACAATCTATTCTTGGGTCTAACAACACCGGAAAAGTCTTGAGAGATTTGGACAACTTAATTTTTCGGGTATGATAGGGGAAATTCTTGGATTAAATATAAATAAATAAATAATCCACTAGAACCACGGGAAATAAGAGAACAAGGCGAGAATTCTAAATAGAATAAATTACTTCTATCATATTCACAGGAAAATACATTCTCAAGTTCCCATTGATTCTGTAAAGCAGATTCCAAATGACAACTAGGAGATAAAATGCTACCATGGTAAGAGCACTTAAAGCATCTGGGAACCTATAAGACTTCCGCAATACAAAATTATAAAAGGAGTAATGCAGTCGCTCAACTAGAAAATCATAAGGGTCGAACCCAGAACCATATTAGGAAACTGAAAATTAATTATTCAGATGCTTGACTGACAAATGGTACTTCACATGATTCACACCCGAATATCGAAAATAAAGTGCTTTATGAATTATTCCATCAAATATTTGAGTGGTTTAGATACTCCTATACAATAACGCTAATCTTTTCGTACCTATTTGTTAAGATAGACATGTGATAACATTTAAGGGAGGTCCTGATCTAAAATGATGATGAACATTGGGCAGGCACATTTAGCCCATATGATAGCAGCAACATTAACTTTAGCATATAAACAAATTGCAGCAAAATGGTGATAAAGAAAAGTAGCTGCTAAAAAAAAAAGTGAAATATGATAAAACAAGAATATAGACGAATATCATCTTGCCCAAGAAACCACTGGAAAAATAGATGATATCCAAATTACAGAAGACAAGAAAAAGCCCACCCTCCATAAAGCAATATCCATAGAAGTTTCTAACACATGAATGTTAAACAATGCATTCCACATATCCCAAATGTTCGATGCTTTCTCGAGGCCTTCAATTGAGATGTACTGAAGGCCTGATGCAAAGGCAAAATGAGACATCTAAAAGTTGGTGAGGTTACAAAATTTATTAGCAAAAAAGGATCAGAAACTGCAAAAGTGCAAGTGTTATTTGGTAAGCAATAACTAATCGCATTATATTGACAATCCCTTCAGAGTCTCAATTGAATAAGAGAATGTTTATAGATCATCTTACAAACATGTAAACATTTGCATGCACAAAAGACTTCCTATAAACAGATCTTTGCAGGTTACACTCAACCTATAAGGTTACGTAGTAGGTTAGCATAAACATGTCATTCATTCATACATACATACATACATATGCAGCAAGATACAAGATATTTACATAAGTTAAAATGTTAAAGATATTTTTGACAGTTTTTGCAGAAGGCTTATAATTTTCGAGCTCAACCTTCCCAAAATCCGATGCTGCTGTTCTTTAATGTAACAAAGAAAACTTTCATGATTGTTTTATCCTAGGTGGTTGATGAAACGAAGTCACATCCAATGAAAAGTTGAGTCCTTTTATCAATTGCTACTGATGGTTTAAATAATTCATCAAAATAATGCAAATAAATGATTGGCCAAACATTGATATTGATGTTTAAACTTAATTTGGAAACACAAATAAATGGTTGACATTCCTATAATCTCCATCTATGTTATGAATATGACTTATAATTTAATAATTTAAAAACTAAAGCTAAGAAGATGTCTTTGTATTTCTGTCAAGTTAAAATTCTGATTTCAAAATTCAACTTAATTATCAATAACATCGGTAATATATCAGATGATAATATATAGCTCAAATGAGGCATTGTCATCATCCTCCCTTTGCATATGTGTGCAAATGTGTGCAAGTAAGCGAGAGAGCGAATGAATGAGAGAGAGAGAGAGAGTTGAGCTTGAATAGTGCTGGCAGGATTGACCAATAATATCAATGCAACATCAATGTTTGAACCAATTAAATTAATTGATACATACCAATAATTATCATCTGTAATATTTAGAATACCTAGAAAAATCATATATTTTGGAGGTTACCTATCCATCAAGTCCACAGAGGAAATGAATTTTACCTATGAATTCATGTGTTAAAATGTATGGCGGGAACTTAAATGGAAAATTCACATCATCGAACATAATCCTCAGTCTGTAAAATGCTTGGGAACCAAAAACTGAAAGACCTGAATGGTTATAAAACATAAACAAAAAAATTTGATGCAAAAGAGACCCCAAAATTTGCTTTTTGTTGATAGGTATTTCTCAACATTGTAAATTACGATCAACAATGTGGATATCTAATTTGACATGTCATACAAGCATTTACCAGGCAATTGATGATTAGCATAATCCAAACAGAATGTCATGCTGCAGTAAGAACAAACATGAGAGATCTAGCTAGAATTGCTTTCTTCAGACTATAGAAGCTATCAAGTTGTGAAATAAGGGAGACGAATATCTCCTAAGCATCAATGTCATGAAGAAAGCAGAACAAGAGAGCATTTCCATACCATAAAAGAAATATAAGCAGAAGAAATGTTTTTTTTAATTTTTGCACTTAATTGGTTCGATACCATAATTTAATGGACTTATTTTTTCAGATTCAGAAGAAAAACCTGCCCATCTAGACATTACAAATAATTTGGGATTTTACAAAATTGGTCCCCCTTTAGCCAAAATCAATAATTATATCAAACATTGATTGCATATAATAAAATAACAGGTAAAACATTGAAGAAAATTATCATAACATTTTTTTTTAATGACTAACAAGGAAGAAGCAGTTATGATAAACCAACAAAAAGCATATCTCTACAGATTACATTACTCCAGTCTATAACGCACTAAAACAGAACAGTATGGTGACAATTTTGCTCTGAAATGTAAATGATAGGCCACAATATAAGGAATATGAGATATTTGTTCATCCATATAATACCAGACTGTTCCTTTAACAGGAAGGTCATTCAACCAACTCATGCCTTAATTGCATTCACATTAATTTCTGGAGTATCATGGAGAAGAGAAATAAGGTCCTCATAAAGACTGTCTAACTTATTGGAGCTTGAATCATCAACTGTCAAGGATGCTTCTTGCAGAGCTCCTTCTGAATGATCTTGAGATTGCCCAGATCCATTCTGTAAGATGCTATTATAATACATTTTTAGAGCATCATTTGCAGATATTGCCTGCACAGATTTATACAAATTCAGGAACCTATCTCTGTTCTCAAACTTCTTCACCAACTTTTCTTTAGAGGAATCTGAGAGGCCATCCAGCGCACTGTGTATGTAAATTACCAATAAAATTTAAAAGAAAGAAGGCTAATCAGTATGAATCAATAGATTTCAAAAATCAGTTTAGGTATTCATGCATATAGATATGGACTCAAAACATAGCCTTCTTTTTACCTAGTAATGCCCCTAACAAGGCCCCATCTGTAACCAACATGCACAGATTGCCTAAAGCCATCATTAAAACCCTCTTGCGCGGAAGCCTCTTTGCCTGCTGTTATACCATCTCGATATCCCATCCAAAATATTGTCAAGAAATCCAAAGTGCATGGTTCAAAAAGTTTTGAGAAGATATTGTTCACATAGACATATAGATAAACATCAGTACTTCCGCATCTACAGGCATGTAAACGAAGATAAGTAAATGATATGGCACAATCTGAAAGGATACTGTATGATTTTTGTGATGCCTCCACCTCCCTTCTCTATTTAATACAGATGCATGGCTCAAGCCATCATCTGAAATGTCATTTGAAAGATCATCTTCCAACCAAAAATCACCAGTTCCATCATCTGAAACAAAAGTGTGCTAAATCAACTAATCTAGTTATTTTCTTCAGAATCAACTGTAATAGATGCTTTTATGAAATCCAAACTCCATGGCAACTCTTTAAAACCTATAGATAAGAAGAGCATAGAAAGATAGAACATTTCAGCATACAACAAATTTGAAATTACTGACTGAATGTTGGGTGATGACTCAATAATAACTGGTTTCATCCCCATTGACTTGAGTTTTCAACATGACATGCCAAATAATTATTATTATATTTTAAATAATATCAATATGTTAATCATGCTATGATTATTGCTTTTAAGAATTAAAAAGTAGGTAGCATACAACGCTTATTAGATGGTGTTATGATTAATAATGCTATTACTTATTAAAAATGTTAATATTTTTTTTGTAGTTAGTATATTTTATTTATTTTTTTAAAAATTAAAATACTAATTGATTACCTAACCGGGATAGAATATCACTAGGTCATTTGGGAACTAACAAAAACAAATGGGGTTTATAATCTATTCCTTTAACATACCCACTTTCCAACATATTCGAAGCCCAACATGTAGGTAGGGGTGTAATCAAGCTGACCTTGACGAATCAGACTCCAACTTCAAGCCGAGACTTTGACATATGCATGGTTCTTTATTACTTGATTGAACCTAAATTCAAGTGAGCAGAAAACAAACTAAGCCTGTTTCAATCAATCTGATAATTATAAATCAATCCAAAATTGGTTTAGATTGCATCAAGCTCAACTTGAGATGGATGCAAACTTGGCTCAAGCTTGAATAAAGCTAGGTTCAAGTTTGCATTAAAGTTTGATCTAGTTCTAAGAATTCTAATAATCCATTAAACAAATACTTAACACACTATCCTAAGCATCCCAAACATCAGCAGCTTGTTTCATTGTTGGTTTCATATATATATCAATACGAATATCAGATTTTTATAATTCACCAATTGAGGTGGATTTTTCCCATCCTCAAGCTTGAAACTGATTCCAACAATGAGAACAGAGTCCAAGGTAGGTTCAGTTAACTTAGAACAGGGCCTGAACAAGCTTATATTAAGGCCAAGCTCACGAGAACTCAGGCTGCTTGGATCAGTGGACAGCCCTATTTGTTGGTCCACTTAGGCACCAGCTATGTCGTCAGTCTAAATACGAGGCCTAGATGGTCTACACTGCCACTTTAAAAAAGTTGACGTAATTCCCGAGTATATAGGAACCAACGCTCTTTAAGGCAGCTAAGTATATGATCCACGAAACATTCTTGGAAAAATTATTATATTCACCAGAATACATTCTAACTTTATGAACATAATTATATGAACAAGAACTACATCTAAACCTTCCTCACAGCTACTATGATTTATCTCCATCTCATAAACCACAATAACATCACAAAAAAGACCATTCGCCACCACTAAGATGTTTAAGATAACATCCTTCAGCGTGCTGTCCCTCAACCACATCACTGGCCTTCTTACGTTCATCAAAATTATATCATAAAGCAGAAAACCTAAATAATACCTAGGCATGCAATGAGTGACTCCAGAAAATTCTATCTACCGTTTATATCACTTTGAATGCAATTAAAAATTGATGATAATCATAAAATCAACACTGTTTACATAAGGAGACAACGTATCCAGATAAAAACACGATCAAATCGCCTAATCAAATTAAACCTATCGTAATTGCTTGTTCCTCTCTTTAATCATCATTGATTCTCACTATAGTCAACACCAAATCGTACGAAACATAGATAGAACCCTAAACGTTACCTTGGTCGATCTCGAACTTCTCGAACTCGTCATCATCCTCAAAGAGGTCGATCTTCGCGTCCTCAGCTGCCGCGGGCTTGGTTTCCGTCGCCATTGCAGAAGGGATACAGCAGACCTGTGACCACCGGAAGACGATACCACCACGAAAAGGTCAAATCAAACCGTAATTCCGACAGGAATTCGACCTCTCGAATTTGGCTTCGAAGGGGACGGATACAGAGGGGAAAAGAACTCACCTTTCCGAAACCTTAGCTCCGATCGCTTCTTCTTCGCCAAGGAAGAGGGATATCGCCTACCACCCTTCTCAGAAAAAGAACCCAATGAGGGGGCCATCCTCGTAGTTCTCACGTGAAGTTGCGGGCTTTCCTGAAGATTCCACCGCCCTCTCGAACCCGGATCTCACCTAAATTGGATCCGGGTCTAAGATTTTGGATCCGATGTCCAACCTCTATATTTTGTCCCCTCCACAATGCCAAGCGAGGTCTAACCTTCCTTAGAAATATGTATGAATTTTTGAGCAATATTATTAGATAATGATTTTAACAGCCATTTTAGATAATGTGGAAAAATTTAATTACCATTATTTTTCAATATTTCCTGTTATTTCTTATGATAACAAATCATTATAAATAAAATACATTTTCTTAAAATTTTCTTCAAAAATGATCATGCTATTATTTTATCAAATAGAAAAAAGAGGATTTTCATCATTATTCGAGAGATAACTAAACAGTGAATTTTTGACCAATCTAAAATCTTGCACTTCACAGACCACTCTCTGATGCTATTATTTTCCTCCTAATCTCTCTCATCTTTTATTAATTGATGCTAGTGATATTTGTTTTTGTAAAACTATTAGAGCTTGCTTTAACATAAAAAATAAAAAAAATCCTTATTTTTCATTGTTATTTGTTATTTTGCCTTATAACGTTCATTATTTTAGTGGTTATCTTAATACTAAGAAATGGAGGAAAATTGGTTCTCAAGGTAAATAATGGTTATTGTAAAATTATAATGATCGATAATTAATGGATTGGATCCATATTTGTAGGATTCAATCCCTCTAATTAAAAGTTGGGCTCTAAGTTAGGAACCATTCTCAATTAATAAGCCTCAACTTCATGCACTGGGTAGGGTTTAAGTCGGATGTGGGTCCATCATTCATAACCATCTAACCTATTTGCTCACCCATTCATGTGGCAAACTTTTGATGGGTCAAGCAAACATGACTAAGGATTCTTATTACTCATTGCTGATGACCTTGTGAACTGAATGAGAACATCCTATCAGCAGGGCTGTTGCCTTTGTGCAGCTAGAAATTTCTCTAGTTTCAGGCTAATTTACCAATTGTCTATTAACCACTGATGAGCATTGCTGGAAAGAGTGGGGCAACATTTTACTGTATATCAAGTCTTTTTGTTTAACCAAAAGAAAAAAAAAAAAAAATCTAAATGTCACGCAACCAATAAAATTTACTGCATACTTTGTTTAATGCAAGTTTATTTTGGTCAAGCTCTTATAATTGTCCAATCCACCAATTCAACATGGTAACTATCTTTTAATCAAGCATGTCAGAATATAACCTCCAAGTCAAAATTTGAGCCTATTCTCTTAGAATATTCAAGTATAACTATCCGTAACTTTAGCCCTCCTCCAAATGCCAATCATTCTTCTACGTAAGGTAGTAAAATTTTACATACAAATATATGTATAATGAAAAACCGGATTGATGGATTAAGTCATTGCTAATACTATCAGTTACATGCAGTAGAAGAAATGAATTTTAAATTTTTAAAATTAGATCAATAAGTTTTAAATCACATTTAAAACCTATTTACTCAGTAATAGCATGATCGATCTAATACGGCGAAAAATTTAAACATAAAATTTTTTTTTCCTTGTCAAGTTGAAATCTGCAACTGAAATTTATCTTGCTAGATCACCGGATTCCAAACTAGAGCCGTTCACACGTCCGGCCTCGAATATCTACGCGGGATAAAGATTCTTCAAAATGGATGGATTATCGGGTGCTAACGCCTTGCAGATTTTTTTGGTAAAGATGATGCAACAAACTCTTTACTGAATTGGCTTACAAGAAGATTAGAGCAGCCTGTCTTCTTTACCTTTTTATGCCTGACCTCTTTAACAGAAACTTATCTCTTATTTCTATTCTTCCCATCAACTAGTTTTGATATAGGGTGGAAGAATAAAAGAAATGGAGACTTTCCCAAGCCTAATCTGGAAGTGGATTGGGTGAATGAATGGGCTATGGGGTGTGGAACAAGAGAAATCTAAGAGAGGTGTAAAGAAACCAATGAGATGCAATCTTTCCTCTCAAAATCCGACCTAAAAACTTCCACGTTACCCTTCTTTCCTAGCTAGCCCGTCTCTCTTTTAACCAGCCAAAGACCCCTCACCCTATTTATGGATAGAGGGAGAGGTAACCAAGCGGTCATGGCAAATGAAGGGGCGGGACCAACCAAGGGGCCGCGCATCCCTTCAAATGCCACGTTCTTTTGAAGAACATGGAACCAACTGGTGAATATTAAAATGGAGCACTAATCCCATTGAACAGCAATTAACATACCTAATTAACCCATTAATTACGTAGGAGGAGGGAGAAGTACGTAATGGATTTGCGGTTCCACTTAGCAACCTCCAAGTGGTACCATAGGTCAAGAACTACTTACACTACTACATTACCAAGAAGTCACTGCCGAATTAGCTTTCTCACCTAGGTATCTCATACCTCATACATACAAGAGACTCGTATCAAGGCGAAACATCTACCAGTATTACCTTATACAAAAGCCTCAAGGCGATCCATGCTCCAATTTGATCGGCGCCTTGATCCAATTTGATTGGATTGATATCATCATCCTCATGATTGATTAATTGATTGGGAGCATTTTAGGAGTTAATCTATTATGACATGTGTCTCAAATTTTTAACTCTTGAAAAACATATTATTGTCCATCAACCCCAAGGACGATACATGACGCATCAATATGTATGAAAAATGCTCAATTAATATTAACATGATCATGTACATGAAAGTTTTGGAACAAAATACAATGTGTGTGCCAACAATTGACTTTTTAAGGCACTCATCTAACATATAAAAGAGTGATTTATGGTTAAAAGTTTAATTGATCAAATTTAATTATAAAAAAAAATATGTAAATTATATAAGCACATGACACAAGACATTTCTATTAAAATTGAAATTTTAAAAATAAAAATGTTTGACTTGTAATTATCAGAGTGATATCAAATTATTTAATTATATTATTTTTTTTATTTTTATAGTTACAACTAGTCATAGACTTGCACATTGCACTGAGCATGTTTGAAACATCAACTATTTTTTATGAGCTTTAAAATTAAACTTTGCAAATATAACAAATAATAGAGCCAAGAAATGAATGAATCTTTCAACAGAAACATCAAAAAGACATATTAAGGTAAAAAAAATTAATTCAAGAAACTGATGCATAAAAACTTGGCTGACACACAAAATCCATAAATAAAAAGAAAATAGGCAGACTAAGAAGGCTAAAACAATAGGTAGCGTATGAGCAAAAAGGTCTTTCCAGATCCCATGTGAGAAACCAAAATAATGCTCCTTCCATCAAGCACCACCAGCACCTTGATGATGCATTGGATCTTTGTCGGCACTGAGATCTCTATCTTCTTGGTGGCCTCCATTACCTCTTCACTAAGACCCAGCTCCTTGAAGCTCGAAGCCATCACTTGGAGGGGGGTGGGGTTATGTGTGATGGAAGGCGGTGAAGGAGGATGAAAGGGTTTTTCAATCCCTTCACCATCAGCCATTGAGCCTCGCCTATTGGGTAAAGTGGGGGTTCTCCTTTCTAACCAAACTTGCTTTGTAGAATCGCTTATAAAGGAAGGTAAAAAGAAATTTAATCGCAAGGCAGAGATGATAACGCTAATGACAAAAATAAATAAAATATAATTTATATCTAACTTTTAAGAAAAGAACACTCTTAAAATAATCTGAAAAGCTAGCAAAAAATACTTTATTTTAGCATTAAAAGCTACCTAATATACCATGGCAAATTAAGATTTAAACAAAGAAAAATTTTCTCTCCTCTTCTTTTTTTTTTTTTTTTTTTCTTAACTCTCTCCCCTTCTTAATGCCATGTTGATAGATTCTTGATAAATGAATAAAAAGTAAAGCACCATATATATAGTAAATCCGGTGCCACTCTTCCACTTTTATATATATATATATATATAATAGATGTAATATGACTCTATAGATATTATATTATAATTTATAATACAATTAAAATTTGGAGAATTAGTGGATCAAATAGCTGATTTTTGTCTCTATTTACATGGGAAATCAATAATCTTTAAAATGCATAATTTTTTTTTAAAAAAATCAAACTTTAATGGTCTTGGATTTATTGGAATGGTTACTTTAATATCTAGAGTGGATATCTGACACCTCCCCTAGAAATTTCAATGCTTTCTAGGTAAAGAAAGTGGTCAAAGGCTAGAGTTATAATTAAGGGATTTCTTTTTCCTAATTAATGAAAAGCATTTGACTCAAGCAAGCTGCGCCCGATTGAAAATTTAAGAAAAAATTGGTCCTAAGTCAATCCTAAAATCCAAAATATTTTTGAACCGGACCTAGAAGTGTAACGCAAATCAACCTGACCCCACTCTAATCCAAGCCTTCTTTGATCCGTTGGTCAGGAATTGAATCTTTTTAACCCGCTAAGAAAATTTAAGGTCCAAAACGAGTGATACTCTCACCATCTCTCACCATACATATGATCCTCGTAAGGATGTTTACTTTGTTGTGGCCCCTAAAACCATCATGATACTAGATAGAGATAAAAGTGGACCAAATGATACCAACCTTAAATCAATTTGCATTTCAATTTTTTTTCTAAATATAAATACACAATTGAGTATATAATTAACATCCATATCTAACAAAGAAAATGGATACATATATTGATAAACAATTTTTAAATCCATATCAAATTATTTCATTCTACTCACAATGCTATTTAATTGTACATTATATTTATAAATTTTTAAAGAAAATAAGAGATTATATTAATATGATATTAACTTAATTTATTTCTCACTTAGTAATATCTTTGATTTAGTAGCCATTAAATTTAACTATCTAACTTATATCTGCATTTATTTTTATACTTTCAATATCTAATTTATATTAATTTTTATTAGGGTACAGACACAGAGATATATGTATTGGTTAAAAATATACTTTTGGTTGTCAAGCTTTTGCTTTCGATCCTTTTAACTTTAAGTTGTTATAATTTAATCTTCGATGCTTTAAAAATGTTGCATTTCTAATATCCCATTATATGGATTAGTTAAAATTGATAAAATAACTAGCTTGTTATCCTAATGTGAGTACATGGATTGATTGAAAGGATAACCCGTTAGTTTTTTCATCAATTTTTATTGGCTAAACATAGTATACATTATTCTTAAAATATGAGGATTAAATTATAACAACATAAAGTTTGAGGCTAAAATTTTTGAATGAAAGTTTGAGGATCAAAACAATATTTTTGTTAAAAATTTTTATATATGACTAATGTTTATATCTGAATCTATATGCAATGCTCCAAACCTATTTACTGATCTAATTAACTTATTAACGGATCGATCTATATGGTCTTAAAAACTTATGTCCAAGTTAATTAGTAGTAGATAAATTTGAGTTATAACCTTCTCAAACTTTTTTTTTTTCCAACCGATGTAAAACTATTTAGAGTATTACAATTTTCTTCCAATCTATTTCGAACGGGATCATCGATGCTACAGAGGTGACTCCATGTTATTATGAGACTTTCTACTATTGCCACAATTGTAATACTTCAAATAGTCCAACACATCATATAGAAAAGAAAAATTTGAGATTGTTATCACTCAAGTACAGTTGCTATTAATTAACTTGATTTGAGTTTTTAAGACTACGTAAATTTAGTTCATTAATAATTAATTAAACCTGAGCTTAGATTGTTATATTATATTTATTAAATAAAAATAAGTATAAATATAAATATACCTGACAGTGTCCCCATTTAAGCCGACCTTCGGTCAGCATGGTTTGGAAAGGGTTAGGTTCCAACCGGGTTTGGCGTTACTGGGCACTTAGATCCTACCTCACTAATATTATGTACAAATATTAGCAGCTGCAACGTACTCATCCAACGTGCTACATTGCACTCTATAATATAATATAAAATATGTTTAAAAGTTTCTGCATGCATGGATCTTGACCATCTGACGTGTCCATCCTTTAAAATATATATATATATATATATATATATATATTATGCTCATCAAACTTCAAAATTTGCACGTATGAATCTTTTATATTTTCACCTTCACTTAATGCCTAGAAACTTTGAAAACCCCTTAGCTCTACTCCTTCCCAACTTGATCTCTCTTCTTATATGGTCCTCAAATGTCATTGAATGCCTAGAAAGACCTTACAAGGAAATAAGTTTGGTCACATGTGTTGGAGACTAACCCCATCAAGTGCCAATCCCATGTGCCATCAATAGATAGAGTTGGATTTATTTGATTGACTTGCAGTTGAACTATGGTAGATGTGCCAATTCATGAATCAGCCATTGAAGGTGAGCATCAAGGGCAAGTCTCAAAATACTAATTTCTATCACTCTAATTTAATTTAACAACATCAAGCTTAATTTAGCTTGTCCATTGACTATTTTGCCGCTAATTGTATTATTTTAAAAAGAATCAAAAAGACTATATGAGTGTGCTAATATGTATAGAGGAGGGAGAGAGCTACCCTATAAATATATATATATATATATATATATTAAAAAATATATATTTTAAAAAGTACATATATGCGCATACATATAATAATTCTTTTTATATTTTCACAAACATGTCTGCATTGCATTTGATTGGTAAAACTCTTAATTTTATGTGAACATTGAGAAACATTCATATGGCTTCTCAATCTCTCAGCTATGGTGATCCAAGAAGCCAACCTAAATGTTAAGCTTAGTGGATACCTTGTCAAGCGAAATATTAAGAGTTTGGTTACGATATATTTTTATAATAATTTTAGATAATCAAGTTTTAATTTGATTCATTCAAAAGTTTTATTCAATGTTTTTAGTCTTTTATATTACCTTGTTATGTCTTTATACTTCTCTTTATTTACGGTATCATTCATATACAGCCTAAAGTATTATAAAATTTGACAAATATTAATCATAGAATTTTAAAACATAAAAATTTTTATTAGCATGATTTTTACTACCATGCTTCCAGTTAAATGTGGATCGTGTTGTAAGTAATGGGAAGTTCAAGAATATAAGGACAGTGGGTAAAGATGTGAAGGCATTGAATGAAAGCCTTGAAAAAGTAGGATTAAAGTTTGGTTTTCAAGAAAAAAAATATTAAAAGAGCACAATAAATAAACTCTAATATTATACATTGACTATGTGGTAAGGCAACAAAATAGGTATACCTTAGCATAAGATGATAAAAAAAAAGCAAATAAGTTTGAATTATCTATGGCATGACATAAATTGATTGATAGAATGGTACGTTGATTATTCTATTAATTTTAATTAATTTTATGTAAAGATACATAATATTTTTTAAATATAAAAAAAATATAAGAAACATCAGGAATGTAACGTTTACGGAATATGCGGACTAAAATATGACAACTGAATGCGGGGGGGGGGATGAAAAATATATTTTAATCAAAAGAGTGCATCATGCATCCAAGTCTACAGTGTTCATACACAACAAGTCCATGGAGTAGGCCTTAATTATGGTTATCTATTATTATGTGTCATTGTCGAAGTCTGTAGTGCTCACACGCAAGTTCATGGAATTGCTGCGTGATCCAGCTAGCAAGCACACTGTGGCAGGAATTTGCGGCCATTGTCCCTTGCTCGGCAAGTTGGAACCCTGCCCCTTTTCGCCTAAAACACAAGCTCAAACTTTGTCGCCATTAGAACTTTCAACGCGGTGGCAGCTCATGCACTGCATTATCCATCCAGTGAGCCTCTCCCTTTTTCGACAGCCAGGAAACGCAGTAGTCCCCCCATCCCCTGAGTTAATTTTGCCTCATCTTAAGGTTGTTGTTATTGGAGAAAGAGATCCTGTTAGCACCCAGAATGAGAGACTTCCAAACCCTAGCTCAAATCATTCCGTGATTTTTGGAGGAAGGGAAGCTTAATGGCCTCTTTGGGTGTTTGACAGTAATTCTAAGATAACCATGGCCTTCTTCGTAGTGGTTTTGGTTCTTAAGTTACAAAGATTAAAGTTCTTTAAATATTCATGATCAAATTATTTAATATATCATAAAAATTAAAATCTTTTATTTATTAGCTATATAATATCAAAATTATTTTTGATATATTAATATTTTATATTATTTATTATTATAATATTTAAATTAAAATTATCGTCTTTCAATCATTTTCATTTGAATCAACAATTATTCTAAATGGATCATCTTTTAGAAACTTTTGTTTTCTTTTTAAGTTCCCATCCGTGCTGCAGGACTTTTGCTCCGTTCCTTGGGGGGCCAAATAATGCAGCCCAACCACTTGGTTCTCTGTGGAGGGTACCACACTGATAGGAGCTAATCAAGTTCAGCTTGTCTTGTCCAAATCAGGGGTCAGAATTCAAGCCTAATTACATTAAATGGCTCCATGTGACCAACAAAGTTATTGGAAGTTCCACCAAAAATTTTTACTTCCATCCTCTCCACAATCCCTGCCAATCTTCCTGCCTGACAAGTTTAATCCTTCTGCCATATAAAAACTCTAATCCTAAACATTCCTCAATTACTTCATCATTTGTTCAATTATGAATTAATAAATTTTAAATTCTAAGATCTAGGTTGTGATTAAGTTATTTTTATGTCCAAAATTTTTAGCAATCAAGCGCATTTGTACATGCCCTGTAACTAGGTGTGTGTAAAATAAAGATATGTATAGAAAAAGGCACAAGTGTACTGGTTGTCTCTGATCTACTACCATTGAGTGTCTTTTAGCATTTAGATTATTTTCAGACCTTTTGGATGTATTTGTATTCGATGTATTTGAATCGTATCTCCATCTGCTATATCAAAAAGAAAAAAAAAAAAAAAAAATGTAGCCAACCTCTAAATCATACCAATAGTCTATGGTACCTCATAAGTGCTTTTGTAGCTCAATTAATGCAATGCTGAGAAAGCTATAAATCTTGGGAACTTCTAAACCTATTGCTGTATGAAATGATTTTTGAGAAAGCATTATGAGGGCATTTTACAACATCATAGATATTTTGGAAAGAACATATTCTTACAACAAGATATGACCCTCACACAACTTCCACAGAGCTTACCATGTACTAAAACTCCAAACTTCAGTTGTTTGCGAGGATGGCATATTATTTTTGATATTTTTTTATTGCATATGACAGCTTGAGAATAAGATGATTATTAATATATTTCATGGCATTGTAAAAGGGTTATTCATGATCTCTGCAATAAAATATTAAGCTCTTGTCTGATTTGCTTGTGGCTTAGGCTAAATGTTTGTTTAGAGCAAACGTTTTATTTACAGCCATTTGATGGCTATTTTATTTTAATTTCTAACAGATGGACAGACCAAAGCATGAACGTAGTAAACATGAAAGTAAATGTCTGTGTAACAAGTTATGAATTTGTACAAGATACAGTCCGAGGACTAAAATTTAATTCAAAACATGGTAGGGCCCTAATTATTAAATGACACTTAAAATTTGGGCTAACAGTTTCCTTCACTTGCTATTTATTTTAGGCATCTCATTAACTATACGTATATTACTTTTTTTTGAGGAAATGTTTATTGCTACTGCTATTAGAATCACCATAAACTATTTTAAATAAGAAATTTATATCTTTTCATGGAGGAACTTCTTTGAATTTTGGTTGATAAGCTCGCTGATGTTTATTTGTATAAAATCAAACTCATTGGTGTTCAATAAGGCAGTTTTTGGAGCAATAAAACATATGTGTTGTTTGTAGATGTACAATGTTGTAGCGTATTATTTGCAATATATATATATATATATATTTGATGATTAAGAGTTGAGCTCTTTTAAAGCCTTGTTTGAGACAGCAATTAGGCCCACAGTTGTTAAGAAACAACTACCGCTATTAAAAGCAGTTGTTGTTCAATAACTAACTGATGGAAGGCTTAAGATCAGATTAGTTGGAACCCTTCTAACAGCATTTATTCCATTACTTCACTGGACCGCTAATGGGTGTGAGACAACTGTAGGGAGGATAGTCTCCATCAAAATGACTTCTCTTTTAATTAGAAGAGGCTTATTTTTGGTACCACAATGGGAGGACACAAACAGCTAGGAAGCATGAGGAAAATACCATGTAAGATTACAGCTCTGCCCAGCTAAAAAAAATGTTACATGGTTGCATGTACCTCTAGAGCATTCCAATTTCAAGCACTGGTCCCCAAGTATTTGATGGAAATTCCACTCCAAAGGGCCCATCACCCTAGTGTCTTACTGGATTATCACCTTGTCCCTATGTAGTTCATTTAGGCCAATTGATCAAGTTGTGTGCAGCTGTAAAATGCCCTCCTTATATTCAAAATTAGCCTCTTCTCTACTATAGCTATGACTTCATGAGACATATTTTTGAATCCATTCATATATAAACCAAATAGTTCAAATTTATGTTTCACAAATTGGTAGAATGGCGATATAGCAATTGCATTATCAAAACTTCAAACAGGGCATGACAACATCAGACATTAAACTAAACCGGGCAATGACATTGGAACATAAAATTTGGTGTGTGATTTGTTGGCATACAAGTAGAAGCTTGTGAGAAATTAGTTCATCTACTAAAATAACATGATTGGTTCATGTATAATTCTATAATCCCATCTAGATGAAGTTTTGAATAATATTTATTCAATAGACATTCCAATATAATATAGTGTGGAAGTTGAATTCTACCTTCATCAAGATTATGACCTTTAAAAAGTATAGAAACTATCTCCATTGTATAACCAAAAGTTACCTATTAGTCTTGTGTACACATAAAAACTTGATAAAAATATAACACATGCAATCTATATGCTATCCATATTTTTAAACACTAGAGATGTCTTCATAACATAGAGTAGGAGTTAAATTCTATCTCCACCAAATTTGTGACTTAAAAAGTATCGGAGTACAAAATTGCCTAAAACTCTTGCATACGCATAGAAAAACATGACAAAAATATGACTTAGAGAGGGGACCTTTACCAATGAAAGCTTCAATTTGGTTTGTGGGAATGGCTTTTGATTCTTAGTATTTATTTGGATAAAACTAAAATCTGTTTCTGATTCTACTTAAAATTCAAACTTTGTTTTAGGAAGAACTTAAAATCCAAACCTCCTATCTTGAATTATAAACCTATCTCAGTCAACTGTAATCTGAGGTACCTTTTTGGCACTCTTTTCTTATTTAACATCTCATTTTCTTTTTATTTGATTCCATCAAGTCTTCAATTATACTATTAGCATAAGTGAGTCAGTTTTTATGTTAATATTTCATATTATTTTTAACTAAATTTTGATGAGCAATAAAACTTATTTTTTATGAAAAAAATAAATTTTGATACATCATCATAGTATATACATCTAAAAATTTAACTTTATGTAGACTTTTGATTCTGATTCTTAGCCGGGTTGAATGGTTGAGAAATCAGTGTTTTTAATTTTGATTGTAATAAAATTTGATTCCAATTTTGCTTCTGTTGCTGAGTCAAATAAGGCAACAATGAAAACCCCGTCCAGAACGCCAAGTGTTCAGACGAAGCTCCATTAGATCAAATCAGATTAAATCAAAGCTATGGAATATAGATAGAATCATATACCATTCGGAACCAGCGTCTACGAAAAGTAAAACAAATAAAAAACGGCCTTCGAAAAAACAAATCAATGACAGGGATGGGTGGGTGGAAGATGTATGCCTGAAAATCCTCGCGCGAAGCTTCCTCGAAGCTCACTCCCACTCCCTCCCAACCCCACTTTCTCCCTTATATTTCTCCTCTGCCCCAACTCTCATCTCCCCGTCCACAGCTCTCTCTTTCTCTCTTCCTGAATCCAAATCTAAGAAGCCATGAAGATCTCTGTGGGAGCTTTCTTCGGCTCCTTCAACAAGTCTTCGAAGGAGAAGAAGAGCCGTTCGATCACTCGCAGCGACGCCTCCTCCTCCTCCTCCTCCTCCGACGAATCGACCTCCTCTCGCCTCCGCTCCACCCCCCGCTCCGTCCTCCGTCGCCCCGGGAAACCGCCCTCCGCCGCCGGATCCGACGACCTCTGCCTCCTCTCCCCCGCCTCCTCCTCCGTCTCCGACCTCTTCGCCGTCTTCGACCGCGACGGCGACGGCAAGATCACGCCGCGGGAGCTCGAGGCCGTCCTCCGCCGCCTCGGCGGCGCGGATCCGCCCACGAAGGAGGAGGTCGCGTCGATGGTGGCCGAGGTGGACCGCGACGGCGACGGGTGCATCAGCTTGGAGGAGTTCGGCGCCATCGGGTCGGCCTTCGGGCCGCCGGCGGGGGCCGAACTCCGGGAGGCCTTCGCCGTCTTCGACGGCGACGGCGACGGGAAGATCTCGGCGGAGGAGCTGCGGGGGGTTTTCGTGGCGCTGGGGGACGATGGTTGTACGCTGGAGGATTGCCGCCGTATGATCAGTGGGGTCGATACGGACGGCGACGGGTTCGTCTGCTTCGAAGACTTCGTCCGCATGATGGACGGCCAGAGGCGATCCATGATGATGATCGTGTCATGACCAGATGAAATCAAACAAAGAATGGACGGTGTGAAGAATGGTCTTTTTTTTTTTTTTTGTGTTTTTTCTGCGTCTTCTTTTGTTTTCTTCAAGAAGAGAGAAGTAATGATTTTGTAATTATAATATTTTTCATCAAATATCAACCATCATCAGCTCATCTGTTATGGCTTCTTAATGCAAACATGTTTTGTTCTAGCGTGTTCTAAATATTAATACAAATATGCTCTTTCTAAAATGTTCTTAGTTACATGACTCTGGTTATTTTTCAAGTCCGATTAAATTGTTGGACATCTGAATATATTACGTTTCAATATAGCCTTTTTTTTTTTTTTTTTCAAAAATTTTATTTACATCGAGCTTTTTTTTCAATGTGAACACCATTCAATGCCTTCGATTCATGCACTATGTTTTTGTACTTTTTCATTTATACTTTTTATTATTATATTATTTATATACAGTTAGAAGCATAATAATATAAAATTAATAAAAAATATATTAATCTTTAATTTTAAAAATTATCAAAACTTATAATAATGATACGATTTTTTACATTTTATGGTAAAGAGAGATTAATTAACCCTCGTATGATAACCATGGAGCATAGGTTTAACATGGTATAAGAATCAATGCATTCAAATTGAACTTCCAATTAATACCATCGAAGTTGAATTATAATAAATAATGATGAGTTCATTTTATATCTGGCTAACTATAATTCGAGGTAGAATTGGTTACATTCAAATGTAACTAAAGATTCGGTCAGTTCATAAATCCTAAAAATAAAAAAAAAAATAAAAGAGAGTAGAATAACTTTAGTATCCATATTGATTTAAGGGTGAGAAAGATGACTAAATTTAAAATTTGGCTATATTTGAATGTAGCCACGTCTACCTTCTATAATTCTATAATCAATTTGATTATGATTTATCAGGTGTTGATAATAGTTAGAATTTATTTTTAGAACTTGATATATCCGATGGGCCACTATAATTTCATGGTATTTGACTTATTGTAAAAATAGATGTTGTGAGATGTAAGGCAAGCTTTTTTAAACTGGGAGAAGGTTAGAAAAGACCATGGAAACGAGCAAAAGAGCATGGCATCCATTAACTTTTATCATGTGGATGTTATATTTTATCATGTCCAGTTGTTTTAGGGGAGAGCGTCGAGCATTTTCAAAAGTTTCCAATAGTCTTAATTTAATAATCTACCAAATAAGCCTCATATCTCATTTATTGATATTTATAAATAAATTCATTTTTTTGTTTTGAGAGAGTGAGCCTAGGGAACTAAATTCTTTGTTGAAAATATTTAGAAATGTTTTGCTATGATGCTCCTTAATTTTTTTTTTTTTAATATCATCTAATTAGAATTATTAATATAAGAATGAATTGTTTTGGTCATTTAACTTCTGTGGCTGGTTAAATCGATTATCAGCAGGAATATTGATTATCTCCTTGGATTTAAGGTTGACTCCTCTTCCAAGCATTAGAGTCGTTACTCTTTCATTTTCCTAATGGAGCCCTCATCTCCTTCACCTCCACTGAAGTTTTTTCCTCCATGGCATCACTATAGCAACGGCCTCCACAAAAGCACCATAGCGATAGCACTGCAGTGGAGCGTAGATCTTCTGTTTCTTCGTTTCCTCCATCTTCTTACTACTGTATCATAATAACAAAAGCATCAGCAACACTACCACTACCACGGCAATGGTGGCAAATCTTTCACTCCGATCAATAGCATCTCTTCTTTTCCATGAGCCTCTCGATCCACTTCTTTGGTGGCTTTGCTCTATCAGTAAATAATGTTTCCTCTTCTTTCCATCACCATTACTGCTTTTGCTATCGCCTCATGTTCCTGTTGCATACTGTATACTAGAGAAGAGACCAGTGTGTAAACCGAAGTGCTTGATTTTTTTTTTTAACACATCATTCTATAAAATTTAATATTTTTACCGCAACAGCAACGCATATAACTAATTAAAACTAGTTGCCAAAAATATATCTATATTCGTTAAAATAAAATTAAATGATTGATATTTTTTATATTTAAAAAATAAAAGAGCATGATAGCAAAACCCTATATATATATATATATATATATACACACTTCATTCTATAGAGATACTAGATTGGCAGCTAGTGATGCAAGGCAAGCAAACAGTTGATCATCAATGATTCAATATAATTTGCATAAAGCTGAGTGTTTTGTACAATTTGGCTTGAATATTTTTCTAAGAAGGAATTAAAATTATTTTTTAATTAAAAAGAAAAAAAGTGTCTAAAAATATTGATCTATTGCCAACAAGATCTAGTTTGGATAGCTGTCAAACATTGCCCAAAGATCATATTAACGCAATTATCGATCCTTTCATACACAATACGAACAACCATATCCAGCGCATGAAGACATAAATGGTTCTTAGACACGAGGCACATGGTTTCAACCTAAGAAAGCCTTGGCCTTCCCCACATGCATTTGATGAGATGAATGAGGACTCAAATGTACAACTAACTTGGTCACCTACTACTTCTCCTCTATGTGCATGCATGGACTCGATGTCAAATACTAAACTCAAAACTTTTTTTAAGATGCCAAGCATCCAATATTACCAAGGACCATGTGGACCTATAGTTTGGGAATAAGCAAAGCATGGAGACAGCTATGCTGCTATTTTTGTTTGGCTATGGTGTGTGGATTAACTTTTCACCATATGTAATTTTATGCATTTCAAAAAGAAGATAAGCATGGATAATGGCTTTAAGCCAAAAATATTCTATATCAGCTTTTACTTGGAGTAGTTTTAACTAACATAAGTAAGTTTGACTTTAACTTATCTCTATTTTTTTTGAAAAAATATCTTGGTAGATATAAGATTTATTTCAAGTTTTTATTCTCTCTTTGTTTCTAAACCATGTGTTTTCTTGGTGTAATAGTGTTTTTTTTTCCCTTTTTATTTAATGTCATAACATCTACAGTGGTTAAAATTTATAAGATGGCTCTTTCTTCCAGAAGGGTATGTGCTTCTCATCATGGAATCATGTGTAAAATTCTGTCTTCTATTATAGCCACCTAAGTCACAACATATATATTATGGTCTACTCTCCCAATTGCAGCCCTATTTAGAGTGTGCATGGAAGGCCAATTTAGAGATATTTTTGAAACTAAATCAATTTAAATTGATTTCTTAAGACTAAAATTGATATCGAAACGATTGTTCTAATAAACTAAATAGAACTAAATTAAGAAATTTGGTTTACTTTCGGTTCGATACATTCATTTGTTTATATGTGTTTTAGATAATCATGAGATTGATTTTCATAAAAATATTTATATAGTCAAATAGCATCCAATTATTCAAAACAGAAAAGAATATAGCTCTCACAAAGTCTAATTATTCATATATACTGCTAACATTTCAATTTTAACTATAGGACCAATTAAAGTCTATATAATATGTACACATGGTTCGATTTATATTAGTTTTTAAAAAATTTAACTAAAATCGAACCAATTTTTCTGATTTTAGATATTTTTAAATCAAAATCAAATTGAAAGATTAAAAAGTCAATATATTGGGAGGGAGCTAGTTCCATCAGAGATGCTTCTTCAACAATATGAGCTCCAAATGTATGGTACTTCCACTATTGATTACTCTCACAATATATAGCTTTGACTAATTTTACTAAGAAAAATCCTTTTCTGTACAATGGGCCCAGAGGGTCCAGGATTAGAATATCAAAGGCATCTTATCAATCCCTTTTATTTGTTACATCCAATCCTGACACTAAATAGCACCATCTTTATTTACCAAGAAAAATACTATACTTTCTTTAAAAAGTAGCCTATTCTATATATATATATATATATATATATAATTTTTTGGAATACAATAGATATGCATAAAAATTAAAATTTCTGATACTTGGAGAGTGATGCCAACCAAATGGGCTAAATCATCCAATTAGCCTTGCATATAATCTTCAACCTTGATGGTTGACTTGTTATATTAACCATACAGATTTGAAAGGTATTCTCTTCTTATCTTAAATATCTGAGCCAATATCATGTTAAGGTTTTTTTCAAAGCCAAAAAAGCTATTATCCACCAATTACTTCATCATGAATTACATTGTTGAAGTTTCTTATTAAAGAATGATATTTTGGTTGTCATCAATCCCGTCTTAATGTTTCCAAGATGTTGCAGATTATATTAGAAACCAATTTCTAATGGCATGGTCAAGTTGGCCACCTCCTCTGCATTTTTGGAAGACGAATACTAGTCTTAAGGATTACTGCAAAGATAGTAGCTTCTATAATAATACGATGCTTTTCTTAGTCTTTCCTCAAGAATAGGCTCCTTAATAATTACATACTTAAATGGATGATGCATAATAAGGATGAATAATTGATCTTATTTTGTTACATCATCTGATATTTTGATCTCTTTGTCATTTGTTTATAAGAGAAATGTTTGACTATAGACAATTGCTTGCAAATTTCAAACTTGTTCCATGATCTTCAGAAAAAGATACTAATTTTATAGTTTGCACTAGTGATATAGCCTCCTCTACAGTCAGCATTAGCGACTAATACAAACCTCAAGTTGTTAATTGCAATACACTTGCAACAAGAATGTGCTTTAATGACTAACACAAAAGCAGTTGCATCACACATAGGCCAAGTGAGGAATGACAAAAAGAATATGGTAGGATGGTAGTGTTGCATTGCATGAAAGGAAGCTGAGGAGTATTCCACAAAAATTAAGGAAATAAAAAAATAAAGTTTGAGAGAGAGAGAGAGAGAGATGTGCTCAGATTTAAAGGTCTCATTTCACAAGCATAAGTTTGTTGGGAGAGAGCTCCATTCTCAGCACAATCATAATCATTTATAGAGAAGGGAAGGATAGTGTGCATGGATGTTCTATGAAGATGATAGCTAGTCTGGTAATAAAGTCTATTGGTGATTGTATCAGATCGATTCACCTTCTCCGGGATTAGGAGGTGGGGATAAGACTCATATATCATAAAAATATAGTCTGCCATTTAAGGCTTTTTTTTTATTTACTTCTTTAATTTAGATGGGGACTTGGTATGTTTAGCTAACTGGTAGGAGAATAAGAAGTATGGACCACAGTTTGAAGAACCAGTCTCAACCGCAGTTTGAATAGGTGAAGTGGCCAAAAACAAGAAGATTATTAGTAGTTAGTATCTACCTGGCAATCTCATACTTGTATACCCACTGCTGAGTTCTTTAGTGGTTATTTTGTCTTGAGCTCTTGATTTTATTACCTGCTTCCAACTTGTATATTTCCCTGTGCTCCAAAGCTAGTGATAATATTGTCCTTGAAACCTCCTGCCATGTGGTCAGTCAGTATTAGAGTCCTCGCCCTTTTTTTTTTTGAAAAGCTTGTTGCTTAGCACTGGACTTCTTATATGGGGACTCAGAGTTTGTCTTGTGTATTAAATATTTAATGAGGTCGTTTGGTGAGGTTCTGATTGGTGATTGGTTGCAGAGTCTTAAGGGAAGGATGTTGTATGACTTGAGCTAATTTTACTTTTAATTTGACCAAGTTGCAGGCTTCGAGGTCTACAATTCCACAGGTTGGCACAGCCTTTATCTTTTGTTTTGGGGTTTTTGTCTTATTGGCACATGGCTGCCAATGCCAACAAGCAACTGACTTGGATCCTGCCTCCTCCTCCTCACTGGTAACAATGACTAAATATATACCCATTCTTCTTCTTTTCATGCTGAAGTTTTCAATGTTTTATGCATCAATGTTTCCACACTCTTAGCTGTGGTTCAAAGCAACCTCCTTCAATTGCTGATGAGGACATTTATATTATATTAGCATTCAGTGGGTGTAATGCACATTAGGGAAAACATGTACAGCTATGATCATTCATCCTAAAAATTTGTATCAAATTCAGACCCATTATCCAAATTGACAGGCTATAAACATAACGTAGTTACACTCGAATTAATCAGACCAGTCAGACCATACTGAACTCAATTAGGCATTAAAAAAGAAAAAATCTTTTAAAATATTGGTAATCCTATACAACTCAGACCCAAACCTAGCACAAATCAGACAGCTGAGCCAGTTTTGGATCTAAAGAATAGTTCCAAAGGTGATGAATCCGATGTGATGCTAGATTTGGGATTGATCACATCCACTTACTACTCAAATGAAACACTCTCTGCCTCTCTTCTAATAAAGCTGCTTGATTAATATGTTTATTATAACAGGTACACAAAAATTTCAAAATGAATAAATTTTACAGAAGTTATTTTTTGTCATTTTCCATAGAACTTGTTTTGTCAAAGTTGATAAGACAGAACCTAAAAACTGAGTTTTATGCAAAACTGCATTGAAAACTTATTTTACAAAAAAAAAAAAAAAAAGGTATTTTATAAAAAAATATTTTAAGAAAATTTATGGACAATAAAATAGCTCAAAAAGGTTCAGATCAATGCTTACAATTTAATCTTCTCACTTACCAAGTTGTCTCACCTCTCATAATATTTGAAGTCCAGTTCTACTCTAGCTCCTACTCTATGCACAAACTGAAAATTCCAATTCAATTGCCCATCACCATCCATGCATTAATCAACAAGCATTGATTTAAAAAAAAATGTTGATGCAAGAAGAACAGGTGATTGAACTTCTAAGCAAAATACTAAGTGATTGATTTGAATTCATTGGTTATTGAAGTGGATCTTTTTTATTTTTCTTTTTGAGAAACTAGCAAAGGCGCCCATGAGAGTTAGGTGAATTAAAATTTTTGTATTTATCATAAAGTACTAATACATTTATTTGAAGTAGATCCACTATTAGATTTACAAATTAAATGGCTCTAGCATATTTTTGTAGCATATTTTTGTTTACAAGTACTAAACTGTCTAGTGTTTCTATTTAGCAGGAGCAAGGAAACTAGTTTTGTTTTTGGTTGCTAGTTTCTGGTTGTCATGGGCAAGTTATTAGTGTAATAGCCAAACAAATACCAAAAAATGATGGTTAAAGTTATTCGGTTAAAATCCTCAAAAGCCATTTAGTCTGGTTAATTTTATTTCATGAGGAAGGGTGGAATAAATTTAGCCACCAAAGTCCTCTCTTCTCCTTTTTTTTTTATTTTTTCATTTTTTTGGCAACTTATTCTACCAATACTTAACATGCAAAATTCCACAACTATCATGCAGCCTTTTAGTTTCTCCTTCCCCTGCAAACAAATAATTTGCAGTTAGTTCTCCAATAAGGAAGTTTTATGAGATAATGGAGGGTACTGAAAGTGGGAATTTGTATGATGTACATTTCAAAGGCTGGACTACTGCAGTGAATATGTGGTGAAGCTAAGAGGTCACATTCTCTAGCAGTGTGTGCATTTATTTGTCTCTGCTTCCACCTCTTCACACTGCTATGCCTCATTGAATGGCCATCTGTCTAATGTAATGATTCAATATAAAACAACAATTATGTACCACTTCAAATTTATTTATTGTTCCAATTAATATATTATAATAAACCTTTAAATAATTAATGTAAAATTATTCATGCATGTGAAATATTACAATCTCTCTTCTTTATCGGGCAACGTTTTTATCGCATATTATAAGCTAGTTATAATTTATTTCGAATAGAATTATTGGTGCTACAAGAATAGTTTCATGCCATGATAGAACTCTCTTTGCTATCGCTCTATGGATAATTTTTTCCTTCTACTCATTAATTTTCGCAAGTTTAGATCGATTCTAATACCATTTGTAATATTTTGAGCTCATTTATTGATTCAATTCACTTGTTTGTATATCGAGTTTATGTGGTCTTCAAAATTCAAGTGCAAGTTAATAATATCATATGAACTTAAGTTATAACTTTTTGAATCATTCTTTTTCAATCTGATGTGGAATTATTCATGAAAGATATTGCAAACTCTGCATCTTAATGTCTGATTTTATAATATACAACAAACTTCTCATCCTCTATTGCGCTCAGGATTTTCTGAGGGCACTTTCGCTTTGAGGGAGCTGGTACACTGGGAACCAGGCCAATGGGATGCAAAAGGGGAATTTATTGGCAGTGAGCTTAGATAACAAGTTGCTGTCTTTATATGTTGTACATTATTTGTTTTTATTTATTATCTGCTAAAGAAAATCAGTGTGGATATCCCCCTGCTGGCATCTCATTTGTTATGTAATTCTATTACAGCAGAAATTAAGTCAAAGTTTTTTATATAAGAATTTTTCAGGTTTGTTCATTTTAGTTAGTTTCTGAATCAGCCCAATGGTTGCACATTTTAAATGTTATAACCCAGATCATGACTACTTGTTTTCTGTTTCTCTTGCTTAATTTGAAGTCAAAAGTCGCAGTTAACTTGGATCTAATTCTAGAAGTTAAAATTTATGGACTGTAAACTTTATTCTTGTTATAGCTCTATGCTCAAAATTTTGGAGACCTGAGCTCATATTTTTTGACCCAAAGATGTACGTATATAAAGCAGTGATTTAATATATATATATATATATATAAGTAGATGTAAATTAAAAATTATATGAAAGTAATAAAAAAAATTTAAAATTTTTATATCTTACAGTAAAATATAACTTAAAACTGAATAGAATGAAAAAAAGTATTTATATAGCTGGCTCAATTTGTTTAAGATTAAAACTTTATTGTTGTTGTTGTTGATCTCATATATTTTTTAAAAATATTTTATTATTGCCAATCATGATATACCATCTTTATTTGTAGTACTAATGGCTTTGGATAAAAAAAAATTTCCAAGCATTTGGGAGACTGGCGGACATATCAACCATACGATCTGGGTTTGCACAAGGTCTGCCCCTGGGCAAAGAGATGAAAAGTTCTATCATCCGAACCAAAATTTGGTGGTCATATTATGCTTTTCTTGACTTCAAAACTATGAAGGGCTCTCCCACTCTAATATGCGACTAAGAATTGGACCATGGCACACATACAAACTTGAATTTTAAAGACAGCATAAATTCTTCAGAAAGAATGAGTGATAAACAAACATTTTATTCAAGCAGCCCTTTTTAAACACAATTCCTGCTCCAACTCTTACTCTCACTCCTTCCTCCAAGTATTTTTCCTCTAGAACTCCCAACTCTTGCTCCTTCTTCCACGTATTTTTTCTCGAGGATTTGTTCTCTTTTATTTCACCTTCCTTGTCTGTTCTTCGACTGCCCCCCTCCTTTGCCCATGTTGATGGTGGGCATTCCCTCATTCTCTCAATCCTAGCTAAAACCAACCGCCTAAATATCAACACACAATTCTAATCAGGTCAGCATAAATCTTGTTGTTAGAAACTCCATGCAGTACAACAACCCAACTTCAAATGGAATTCAACGGGACATAAGAGAGATTAATTCTCTAATAACTGCCATTGTCATGTACCAGTACTATGAAACGCACACTATGCACAAGAAAAGGTGCAATAGATCATCCAATTCTATCACAGAAAGAGCTGTCAAAACAAAAGGCTTCAACAAAACCATGGCCATGACAAACAGACAAACAAACCAGTAATTAATTGGGATGAACGTAAATAAAATTTTTACATTAGATTCTATATTTGCTTCAACCAATTTGACTGCCAATTCCCCTCTACAGCTCCTTTGCTTCTTAGTGAATCAACCTCCTATATTGCAAAGAGATAGTACACGCTCTCTGTTCCCCTCCCTCACTCCCTGGCCATCAACCAATCCAAGTTTGAAATCCAATCTCCTCCTCAAGTCTTCTTCCGCTGCTCCACCTTTGACAAAACATCTAGTAGCAATGCAGGTGGTGGATGAAATATAGCTTGGCACAACTGAATTCATAAGAAAGTTCACAAGTATCTCCACCGATTATGCAGAGATAAATGGCAGGCATGTTCATCATCAATCCAATGGGCAGAAACAAGGTTGCTGCCCGGATTGATGTTAAGGTCAATGTTAAGGGAGGTTATTCCGTCCCATATGGCCTTCGGACTGCAGCTGTTACCTCTGGCAGGGCCAACAACAGAACAATGGACAAACCTGTAGAGAAAAACTAGCTGGCTCTTGCTTCCAAATCAGATAGCCGTTTCACTAGAGCAGGAAGCTAGTGCTGAAAAGATCCTGTAGTGGAGGCATTGGTCCTCACCTACCAAGAAGGAAGAGCCAATAAAACAAATAGGTATACTAGAGAAATTAAGATAAAATTTTGATGAAGGATATTTTGATGATATTTAAATTTAGTTGATTAAATATTATGATTTAAATGCACTCAGCTAAATCGAACCCATTAGTGGATCAACTGAGAGTGATCGGTGCATGTCAACTTTTTCCTACACACCAACTGTTTCCTTGATCAGTGGGCGACAAACATATGCAGACGCATAAGGAAATTGGTCAGTTATTTACAGCATAAAGCATATGCATTCTTATTAATATGTAAGTCATTCCTCTTTTTTGTCTTATCATGAGAGTATCACTGAATTGAGCTAACAAAGTTAGATTTTTGAAATGTATTTTGAAAAGAATCAATTATTGAAAGCCAAGAATATCTTTAGACTTCTAACAAAGGCTTGGCTCAGGTCACAAAGCAAAACTTTTCTTCTGGCATTTCAAATGATAGTTCATGCTGTAACAAGACTAGGCCACCCAAGACCAAAATATTAGCATCCCTAAAAGTATTTGGTAATTTCATAAGGACTATTTTACAGCTTAAAATGAGTCCAAAAATCTCAAAACTACAGAAAAACCCAAGCATTTATACCTCTTGTAGGAGTCACTACATGTGTTGTCAATGACAACTTCATAGAAAAAAGACAACCAATGTCAACAAATTTATTTGTTTTGATAAGGTCAAGAGTAATCATACAATTATCAGCACTGCTCTTGCTATATTACAGATTTACATGTCCTGAGATAGCACAAATTATAATGGGAAGACAAGGAAAATGATAAAGAATCTAACAAAGGATAAGGAAAGAAAGACATCTTACAATTTAATTGGAGGAAAGACATCCACCATAAGTCTGCCATTGCTGCACTTATGCTGAAATAAAGCTTGCACGTCTTTGGAAGTGAGGAAAAAAAAAGGTGAGAACAGAAAAGATAAAGAAAAAAGATGAAGAGGAGAAAAAGGGTGAAGGTGGTGTTACAGTAATAATAAAGACTGATGCCCACGTCAGTTTTTATCATGGTGCTTCTTTTTTATTCTAAATATTTTGAAAATCTTTCTAGAGTTGGTCAGTTGCAACTTCATCCATCCTTCAACTATGAAGTTAGAGCTAATGCTAAAATGCCACGCATAACAAGCAGATATAAGGCCAGGTAACTCTAGTTCTGTGGTCATATGCATAAAGGTTATGATCACTGCGGTTCAAATACCCTCTTATAAAGGAAAACAAACGCTTCAAGATCAAACTATTGTGATCACTAATGAAGTGGGTACTTCCTAACATATAACAAGACAATATACTGCCCCATAAAAGATAAAATTACACTCCACATGGTTACACATCTGACTTTAATATAACATAGCTTCCTAAGAAGAGTTTGACTGCATGAAATTTCTACAAAATAAGAATAGAAAATTGCAACATATAAAAACTTTTAATGCTGTGGATGCATGAACAAAGGCACAGCACAGTTATCAAAGTATAACATACAAACCAAGCTTAAGGGTCCCATAAAGAAGTGATGAAAGCAAGGTTCTTTGATATCTTCATATTGAAAAATGAGTGAGTCACATCAGTTGCAGGATATGATGCATTTGATTGAGGAAGCACAATTGATAGCACTAAATAATTTAGTGATTTGTTGTCTGCACATGTAAAATTCAGAGGAAATGACTTTACAATGCCATTAGATGATAGGGCTAGCACATAACCCTCTCTGTACATGGAAGTGCTGCCACTGAAAATAACTGGGCAGATATAAAATGAATGCCAACACTGCATTTACCCATGGTTCAACTCGACTCCACAACAATATGGATCTCATTTTTCAACCATTTTATTGCCATCAACACTTCCAGGTTCATCACAATCTAAATTGTTTCATCAATGCAGCTTGATTTGGCTTCATCATCCTCACATTCAGAAGTTGTGCTGGCAATGCTACTTTTAATATGTACGCTTTCTACAACTGCATCTGGCAAAGAGCCATGATGTTGCTCAAAGTCACTATTCATGTTCACCATATTAAGATCTTCTTTTTTCACTACATTAAATACAATTCCATTAGGCTGCAACAAATCACCTTCAGAGACCATAATGCTACCAGAAGCAGTTGTGACACTGTTACCAAGCTCATATGCATCGGTATCTGTATTCTCTGAACTTCTGTCAGAGGTCCTCTCTCTAGAGTTGCTAGAATGTGGGTCTCCACCAACAATTTGAACCAATGGAGAGTTGGATTGTGTAGCTGTATATTCAATTTCGTCTTCTTTTGATGAATTCCTGTTTGGCTCAGGTTCAAGATCAAGGTTCTGAACAAAGTTGATAAATGAGTCTGCAGAAGCTGTCCTCATAAGAGGACCACCAGACCTTGTCCAAGAATTAGGTTCTATGCTTTCTGATTCGCTATCACTGCCATCACGCAAGCTTCGGTGAGCATTTGTATTCCTGTTTGATGAGCTTCCCACATGACCAGACCCTTGGTGGATTGAAGCAAGGGCATCCGCAAATGCATCTTCTTCAGTGGAGCCCACTGAGTCCTCTCTTGAGATCTGATTCCATGAAGGGATCCTTCTAGATGGACTGATCTTGACAGGGCCTGTGAGCCCATGGGAAGCAGCAGCCCTCATACGACTCCTCTTTAGCCTTCGCATGTGATTAAGAAGGGCAACACATTCATCTAAAACAAGTTCAATGGTGCAGTTTGCTTTTATTGCAGACAGCTTCTCCCAAGTGCATCTCCTTCCCTGATTAACAGCCTTTTGAAGCTCTGCATATGATGGATTTTGTATAATCTTTGAATACTGACGGTAGAACAGCAAAGGAAAAAAATCAATATATCAATCCAACATACAAAAAGACCCAAGTGTGATCATAGCAATCTATACTGCACTAATATTAAGGGGGGAAAAAGAATGAGTATCAGATACCTGTGCAAGAGTAGCAGGCATTACAACAGTTACATCCCCCTCCCAGTCTTGAGCAAACAGCTTAGCAATTCCTTCCAATGGAAAACCAAGTTCTCGAATTTGATTGCATCTATGTTTGACCTCCATCTCAGCAAGATGAGCAAGCTATTTCCAACACAGCAAAAAGAAGAGGATGATGATGAGCAAGCTATTTGATAACAATAACCAAATCACAATTACTGAACTAGGTAAAACAAAATGCCTCCATCCGGAAGTTATGATGCATAAATGGATTCAAGCATAGAGACCTTAGGAACAATATGAACAATTGTTTGTTTAGAATATGCAATAGAGTTGTTGGAACATAGAATCATCAAAGTCCTATATCTTTGAAACTTTTGTATTTGCATATGGTCATCATCCTTAAAGACAGGCCTAATTCATTCAAAAGGTTTCAACATTATGAAACAATCTATGATTGAGTAGCAAAATATAAAAATTCTGCTACATGGTAAGACTTCCAAAATGTAGCATCCATGAATGAGTTGACATAAGGAAAGATGAAAACATCTTTAATTACATAAAAAATTACCTTGGCAGCAAAATTGCCTCCATAAGCTCTCACAAGTTCCTTCAATCTCAGCAATGGGGCAATGTGAGGATTAGCTTGGCTGACAATGAAATGGTTCACATTAAACAACTCCTTCAACTGCATAATTGGCAAATCACTCTCCAAACTCCCATCTCTCCACCGGCGGGATGAAGTTCCTGAAACCTTCTCTGGTTCCTCAAAAAAGGGAGCATGGAAGGGAACAATATCTCCAAATCTATCCTTTGCCATCAACTCTTGAGCCTCAAAGAGCCCAGGAAATGCACAAGAAGCAGCAACAGCACTCCATATAACAACATTCGGTGATGTCAAGTAGTTAAGACATCTTGGCGGCTCATGCTTTCTAGAAGAGCAAACTGTTATTCCCAGAACTCGACCAGTCATATCATAAGCCTCTTGAAATGTTAAATTGCTTGTGAGGTGCCTCAGCATCTTCTGCAACTGCCCAATCTCATGGACTGCCCCATACGTCATAACCCTCTGAATGACAGCCAAGATTCCACCCATATTATCAAAGAACTGCAAGGAATGCCAAGAATCCTGAAAGAAGCTCTCAAGTTCGGGCCATGTTTGCGTAGCAACAATTGCACACATGATGGAGCCTACACTGGACCCGGCAACTATCCGCGGCAGAAGCTTGTTTTCTACTAATGTTTTCACCACACCCATATGGAATGCTCCCAACGATGCACCACCACTTAAGAGCAATGCTGTCCTGCCAAAGGCATGCCTTGTTTCTTGCATGAAAGCAAGCTTCTCTTCCAATAACAACTCCTCCGATTCTGAATTGCAAACCATTTTTAGTTGAGTAGAGACCTCATCAATGTATCCCTTTATGAGTTTAGGCACCTGTATCACCACAAATTTGCATCTTTTCAATCTAATTTTCATGGTGAACTGCACAATTACATTTACATAAAAGTTGGTGATGATTGTTCCCCCAAATAATAAAAGAAGAAAATCATTTTCTTTTTTTTCTATGATAGCTCTTGCTAGTCTTGTCCTGACCTAACGAAAGGATAAGTTCACTCAGTTTGGATGCCTTGTCAACTGCTTTATATTTAAATAACTCAACTCATGGATGCCTTGTGAATATTTTCCAAAATTATAGATATCTTTTTAGTAGTTTGTCAAAATAGATTTATGTTTATATACCTATATCTTGATTCTTTCTTTCATTTTTCCCAGTCTTAATCTTTCACTGAATTTTGATAAAATTCTTGATGAATTATGACCTTCCATCCGAGGCAAATAGTCCTTAATTCAGTCTTGCCACCATGGTATTAAGAAAATGGCTGTGATAAGATAAGACAAAATATAAACAGCAAAGCATGCAAGCAGAAGCAATATGAAAGAAACAACCACAGCATAAAATCTGGACTACTTAGCAAAGCTAACAAAAGACAAGCAAGAGAAGGTTATTTTGAGATGACAACTACCTGAAGCCTCCCCTTGTGCAGCAATGGATTGCACATATTACCCAAATTCCTCACCAGATCAGCACGCATACAGAAAACAATGTCCTTTAATGATCCTTCCTCCCTGCGGCGCCGAAGCTCCAGGAGCTTGTTCCTCACCAACTCCTCGTCATAGAAGTCCGACTCATTCATCCTCGGCATCTCCTTATCGAGCATCTTAGCTGCATGAGCCCATTCCTCATAGGTCGAGGCATTTCTCATCATGTTCCGCCAGAACTTACGGCGGTAGGCCAACTCCGCCCGCGACCGCACGTTGGTAAAGCGCCTCAATAGGATGGCAATGAGAGTCACCACCACCAGGATCCCTTGGGTGTTCCTGGGGTGGAACCAGGACACCACCGGAACTACGCCATTCGCTAGCCTCTGGAGGAAGGCCCAGAGGGTCCGAGCAATCTGCCGCCGGAGCTGCAACATCGTGCGGCAGAACAGGATCCGGAATGCGATCGTGCGGCCGATGATCGTCAAGGGACCGATCGAGAACGGATCGAGATTGACATCATTGCTGATATCCATCTCCACCTCCCGGACAAAAATCGGACCTTTTTAGGCCAATTCACGCACGCTCGGAATGCCGGAGCAAAATCTCAGCTTTCGTAGAAAAATGGATCCAAGACGGTGCGATTGCTTCCAAAAAAAGAGACCTTTATCTACAAGGACAACCGCGGTGTGAAAGGACAAGGGATGGCGAATCTTTCCACGTTCGAGTGATGCGAGGGAGAGGAGGTGAGAGAGAGAGAGAGCGCGCCAGAGAGACTTTGCGTGTGAGGAAGAAGTTGACGAAGATTGTTGGAGGAGGCTACCGATCACGCATCTCAGCAGCAATAAAAATAAAGAAGCAAACAGAGGAAGAGAGCGAGAGTTAGGGAACTGAAAACGACCGCTTTCTTGTCAATACGTGAACAGAGGAATACAGGCGAGCAGAGCGCCGCAGTCAAGGAAGAGAGCAAGGATGTCAGATACTAACAGTAGGGAAGACTTCACATGAAATTTTAGCTGACATAGGTTGGCGGGGATGCGCTATTTTTTTCGTATTTTTTAACATTATTTTTCATTAATATAATTGAAATATAAAAATTAATTTTAGAAAATTTTTTTTTTTTATGCTCTAAATCTAAATCTCTCTTTTGAACTTTATATATATAGTTTTATACTTTAATATACTTTTATCATAATTATATACTATTATTTTTTTTTTTTAAAAAAAATTTAAAATTAATTTGAAATATTAGTATGAATATTATATTTAATTATAATTTAAGTAACTTAATTTTAAGTACTTAATTCGATGAATTTTATAAAAAAATTATTTTTATTTATTATATTTTTTAGATTTTAATAATTTTAATTATTCTTATGGTTTGATGATTGATTCATTAGACTATGGAATCATTAATCTGGTCTCTCAGCTGAGATAAAAGTTTGATTCTAATAACTATATTTATAGGCACTGTTGGTTCATTTACTGTGCATTTAAGTACATTAAATTTCATAGACCTGGGTAAGTGAAATCTAAAAATGGTCCTCCCAAAAAATTTATTCCATCGCTTGCAATAAAACTAAAATCTATCCATATTTGCTCCAGGAACCCATGTTGCTAAAACAAAAAAAAGATTGCCTATCAGCCTAATCCACCAGTCCACCTCCATTCACCACTGTTCCACCAACTAAAATCAAAGTTTCACCTTCCAATAACTTGTTTTACCATTGGAAGAGCTCATCTTGTTCCATCATGATTCATCTTGGCAGGCTTTGAAGATAAAAAAACAAGATTGGCAAAATGTCACCATAAGTCTATGTGGCACCTACACATCCTTCAATTCATATCGACTTGACATCCTCAGGTCCCAAGCTTAAACTTTATCACCAACTCTACCATAAAATGTGAGGAATATCGAAACATGGTGGCATTTACATTTTGCCTGATAAATACATTCAATCCTTGCTTCAGATTAGCATACAATGCTAGCCTTCTTACGCTAGCTTGCAAAATATATTTCACAAACCGAAATTTTTCCTCATCAATGGATCCAATATAAACTATCTAATATAATATAGTAAAACTAAGAATGTAGACCAATCTTTTCTTTTATTGTCATATATTTAATTCTATTTAATGATATTTAATGCAATGTTAATCAAACTATTGAAGAATAACTCTCTATCTTCTTTATATATATATATATATTGCACTTTACCCATATTAATTGCTATATAAATTATTTTTAACTAATAAAATTTTTCATGTGAAAGGTATATTGAAAAAAGACCAGGTATAGAAGACGTAGTGCAAGGAAGCACACAAACTGCTGAAGAAAAATTATCCATAAGCTTGTTTGGGTTTTACTTTATTTAAATTATTAATTTTATTTTTTAAAATAGTATTTCTTTTGGATTATATATATATATATATTAAAAATACTCTTATAAATTAAAAAACTCTATTTCTCACCTAAACTAGGACTCCAGATAAGATGGAGTTATTCTGTTAAAAAATTTTTTGTTACATGTATGGTTTACATAGACCATGGTTCACTATAATCCATTCAAATTTAATATGTATATATTATATTTTAGTATAGATTTTATCTAAAAACAAAGGTAAGCAGAGAAACAAATAGTAACAGAATAATTTAAAAAATTACTTTACAAACAATATTTCTAAAATTAAGAATTTTTTATTTTATTTTTTTAAAAAAATCAAAATCAAAATCAAAATCAAAGCTTATGCAAGACTCCTAAGTCTTGAGCCCATAAAAATCTCACCTCCATGAAATTCCTCAAATCACCTGTATGGTTATCATAAATCTGAATGCCTTCATGAATTTAAAGGTGCCTTGACCCAAAGTCTTTAAGGGCTGTCGTTATGTTAATGAGACTAGCTATGATGCCACGGCGTTTTAGCCGGTCTAATGGGTTAGAAATCGTTTTGTTAGGGTCCATCCAGCATTTAAAACTAGCTAAGTCCGTTCCATCTTACAGATGACAATACCTTTCAACTGGCAATGAAGCTGATGGAGGAAAAGTATTGACGAGATTAGTCGTTTCCGGATCACCATTTAAAACTTCTCTAGTCACTACCATTCACTTTCTTTTACATTGGCACGGAATTCACGTTGCCGTGCATGGCTGGGTATCAAGCTTACGTTGCTGTCACCCAAGCACACCATGCACCAGTGAGGCAGGGATGCAAGCAATCTGGGTTACGTGGCAAAGATAAGGAGGGCTTGAAGTTAGGATGCAATTTGATGGGGGTTGGCCAATGGCCTCGCCTAATTAGATTCCATTCTATTTGTATTTAAAAATTTATAACTTAAGTAGGTTATAAAAATTGAATTCAATTTAAATTTTAAATCAAAGCGGTATATTATCTAAATTTAATTTGAATTAATAGAAAATAAATCCAATTCTATCCAAAACTGATCTGACCCAATTTATATACATTAATTATATAAATCTTATGTTTCTTTACCTGAATTATCTTTCTCTTTTTTATCTTAACAACTAAATCTTCTTTCATCTTTTTTAATTAATTGTATCTAAATATTTATATTTTATTATTTATCTTGATGGATTCTTATTTATACTGTCTTTAAGTACAACGATACATATTTTAAAAATTATAATTTAAAAACTTAAAGATAATCATTTACTTTAATAAAATTAAAAGTTTTTGAATAAAAATCTAAGTTTAAATTGGCTTTTTTTAATTTTATTTAATTTTCTTAATGAATCTATATTTGATTATCAATTACTAGATTTTGTTACAAAATAATAGCTAGATGGTTGACTTAAATGTAAAGATAATTTGATCCAATCCTATTTCGAACCAAAATATTTTGGATTCAACCTAAGTTATACTTACCCGAATTGACTCAAATAATTTGTTGGATTCAATATTCTTTTCATGAACTTGATTTAATCCAATTCGATTTGTTCTAATCAGTAAATAAGTTGAGTTCAGATAGTAAATTATGGATCAAATATGAAACTAGGTCAGGTTAGGATCAACTATGATCCAACCTGAATCGGATCATTTGCAACTTTCGATTGAAAAGAGGTTTTCCAAAACTTTTAATAGAGCCATCAATCGTAAGCTATCATAATTCCTCCTCTCTTTCAGGGATTATTCTTTAATATTTTTTATGTGAAGCTATCTCATCAAATTCCTAAAACATATATATAAAAATACATGCTCTATAAGTGCATGCCTTATATATATATATTATGATAATTTTCACTCAAATTAGAAGTTAATAGAGATATAGCCAATTGATTGTCCTTTTCTTTTGATCATCGCTTTCCCTTCCAACATCAAGCAGAACCTTGAAACAATTTTTTTAAGAAGATCAGGTTAAAAATAGTGAATTTTATTTTAAAATTATATACTATGAATTTATTTTGAGATTGTTTATATACTATAAACTTTAGACCCACTTTAGAACTGCCGCTCCTCTTTTCATTTAAATCCCTACCAATCTCAATATTACATTCGAGTCCCTTGGCGTTGGCGTTGGGTTAAACGGCCGCTCCGTCTCCCCCCATGCCCAGCTCGTCATAAACCCTACCAGGCTATCACCTCACTCTCTCTCTCTCTCTCTCTCTTTCTCTCGCCTACGATGGCTTCCGTTCCACCATCCACTTGGGCTTCCGCTCCCAATCGCCGCAACGCCCCCTTCCCCTCTTCCACTAAATCCTTCTTCTTCCCACCGAGAAGACTCGAATCCTGGAGATCCGTCCACTCCTTTTCCAGCGAGGAAGCGCCCGACCCTGTGAAGCTCGCCTTCGCCAAGGCCGAGGCCTACAAGGAGGAGATGAAGAAGAAGAAGAAGAAGAACTCGAGCCCAATCCCGGAGCAAAATCCACTCCCCAAGCCCAATGCCGGTCCGAATTCGAGTGCCCATCCGGACTCGGACGTCCCACCAGCCGTTAGTCTCGCCTTTGAGAAAGCCAAGAAGTATAAAAAGAATCAAGGATCTTCCGTCGGGAAAAGAGGGTAAAGCCTCATACAAGAGAATCTTATAAATAGTAGTCGAACTCTAAATTTTTTCAAGAACCCGTGTTGTTTATCTTCATGAAAAAAAGGTACAAGTGTCAAAATCTTTTCGCCATGCTTGAACTAGAAAAAATAGTATAAGGATATGGCAATGCTTATAGAGTAAGCTGATGCAAGGCTTAATAGTTAATGATGATAGCTCACTTAATGGCACCTAGTTTCTGTGATCTATAATGCATGTTATCAGAGGTATATGGATGCCATGGTCATTGATATGGATGATCATCATGGCAGTGCCACCTTTTTCAGTCAGTGGTGCCAACAAAAACTTGTTTAATGTCTAGGCGTGTGTGGTGGTAGACAAGGGCAATTTTTACTAGTAAAGATTGAAGAAGAATGGAATTGTATTGTATTTTCTTTTTCTTAGATATCTCCTTTTGCTAATGATTGTGATTGACCTGTTTTTGTTTGCATTCTCTTCCTTTCAGTTGCAAAGTTTTTATTGTTCATGACAAAAATTAGGAAGACCTGCACTGCTTACTAGTCCCTTCTTCCTATTTCACAGCTAGGATGAAGAGTCAATAGACATGTCAAGTTACATCCTAGCATTGCTTGACTAGTTAAGCAAACTGGTCCCTATATGAAAGCAAATAAAAAGAAAACCTTCAAACATGAACTAGTTTGGACTGGAACTTACATGTTTTACCTTTTTAGAATGTTGAAGACATACTGCCTCATCCCCACCTTCGAGCCTATAACTCAATGTTATAAGATCAGTGATAGTAACTTATGGTGGACCTTGATTGAATATTTCACCCTTAAAGAAAAGGGGGAGTTAAATTAACTGGTATCAGAAAATGGAAAAAAGCTAAAGGAGTTACTTCTATACTATTTCTGTAGTACAACAAGCCAGTAAAGATATCAGTAACTATGCTTGACACATAGGTAACAGCAAGGAGAAACCCTTACAATTTTTTAAGCTCCAATTGCTGGATTCTGATTCGGCTAGAGGACCACTACAAATTGTTTGTTGAGGTAGTGATACTACAGTATGGAGATTAGGAACTAAGGAGGACTTCCTGCATCAAATGTCCAATGAATGCTTTTTTGATGTCTATGAAAATGTAGTTCCATGAAACTTGTGAAACAAGTAAAGATGAGTTGCTTTTTGTGGCATAATCCATGAATAAAAGTAATAGTGTTGCCTTTAGAATTATAAAGGTAATCCTTTCATGTAGTATGTGAACATTGATAATATAAGTGTTGCTAATGAGAAGTCAGTTGAATGTTGAAAGGGTAGAATGCATTATTTCCTTCTTTTTTTCTTTTTTCTTTTGAGACTTTTTTAATATGAGAATTTAAACTACATTAGCTAAATTCTAACTTGAAGTTATATGCATATATATAAAAGTGGCAAATAAACCAGGTTATTATTAAGTATTTAGATTCAAAAACCAGATTTTCTATTAATGAACATGATGTTATAGTGAAACATATCCACTTAAAGATGTTTCTTTGGAAGGAGCATCTTAAGCCTAAGATAAAGGTGCCATTGTGAGAGCTAGACTTCTTATATTCTATATCTCTTCTTGTTTCTTAACCATAATTGATTTATATGTTGTCAGGGTCTTGAATCCACACAGGAGTCTGACTAATGTTCAGCAATAAACCAAGAAATAGAGAAAATTCACATGTTCATATTGTCTAACTTATTTTTCTACTTTAGGCTATGGAAATGATGAAAACTACAAGCTCAACTTCCTCACAGAGAACTGGTGATGAAACGTATTTGGAAGCATTTTGTAGAAAATAGGGATAATTACACTTCTGCATTTGAGGAACAAAATGAATTTTGGACTAAAGCAAGGCCTTCCATACATCATATTTCTCATGTCTCCTATATTTTTCATGCTTCAATTCATAAAATCTACTGATGAGATGTCAAAAAAAAGGAAGAAAAACAAAACAATCTGCTATTGTTTGTTCATATATACGATTAGTCACTAATTTTTATGGCACATGTTATCAAAACTCGTTTTGATTGCTCACTCCTATATAGAAAGTTAATAGTGAATATAGAATCTTAATAAGTCCATATGTGAAATATCAGTCCAGTTGCTTTGTATATGAAAGATTATTTTCCCCAATCCTTTTCTCAATCCCATTCCTTGCAATCAACAATGTATAACTACATCCTTTGTTTATTGACATTAGTTGATAATTGACCTGTGGCAACTTAAACAGATATTCTCACTTGTCTGTACAAAGTTACGCTAGCACTTGCATCTTCAATTGTAGAAGTTCTTGTTCAATGCTGAAGTTAGCAAGAGTCATAATTTGTCAAAATGGACTCTGGAAATAATCTGAAGGGTCACAGGCATGCTAGGACCATCAGTTTGATCAGCAATATTGTTTAGGATTGAGAGCTAAGTAGGTACTGGAATACTTAAATGATCTTCGAGCAACCACCAAACATTTCTGCATCTAGTCTCATATTCGAAAACACAATTCCTTCACAACTCTGATCAATGTGGAATTGAAATCAATACAGAATCAGCAAAATGCATCATCTTGATGAAATCCATTAAATGGATGTGGTTTTAATAGTAATTACAAAAATTTGGGACAATACCTATAGCAGAGCCTCATCAACACCAGCAGGAGTTTGACAGTAGAATATATGCTTATGCATGCTATGTGGCCATGGGGGAGGTTTTATGGTTGTCCAGTTATGTTGTGGTGATGTAACACAAATGATTGGAAGTGGGTTTTTATTTTCTTTCTTTCTAATTCTTTTTTTTTATGTTTGTTTTTGTAGCTTATTGTTCGCTTTTTTCGATTATATTCAACATTTTTTTCTTCCAATTAGCGACTGCCACTTTGATGGACTACTAATTATCATAATTTTACTAAGCATGATCATTTTTTTCATTGTTCTTTAATTGCAATCAGTCTAACCAGGTTTATATTGGATCTTTATCGTTCACCTTATTTTCATGTGAGAAATGCTGAGATGCACCATTTTTCCTGCTCCATTTCCTGATATGATATGGTGCTCAGTGAGTGGGCCAACTTTCACATGATCCACGGCCCTACATCCCATGGGATAACAATATAGGTTTGCTATGTCAAGTGTTGGGATGGAATTCTTTCACCCAATGTCCCAATCAACGAGTCTACACCCCCTATCTCAAGGATGATTCTGTCTCATAAGATTTAAAACCTTGATGGTCATATCAGATAGTTAATTGAGCAGAAAATGAAACACTGATTGGTAGCAGCACTTAAGGTTAACCTCCATATCATTGGAACTTAACTGTTTCATTTTTAACATTCTAAAATATGAAAAATCCGTGTCCTGCAAATGATGAAATGCTGTATTAAGCTGCATGCTTGTGATAGGGACTTTCACCTTGATAATTGTATTGGTGGATCCCTCAAATAACCCCCAAGTAAAAGACAACTTTCTTCCGTATTGGGGGAGAGAGGTAATGTTCCATTCCAGCAATTATATGTTCATGTTTTCGGGAAGGCAGGCAGTGTCATCATTCATACGGTGACTATTGGAAGTTGCACTGTGGAATCCTTGAACACAGACCTCGTATCATTGAAGACAGAACTCTGTCAGTGTTCTCGGTAGGTAAATTCTCAAGTAACTCTTGTTCTCTGGCATGAGGAATTTTCCAATCCGAACACTTGTTACAAGAGGAAGAGAGAATTAACTAATTTTCCAGTTTATCTATTGTTGGTCAGATCTGTTTGTCTTAGTTATCCTAAATCATCATCTTAAATTTTAAAAAAAAAAGTGACAATATTCAAGTTCATCCTGAGAGTTTGATTAATTTCAAATGTGGATGGGAATGGCCAGCGAAAATTGCAATTGATGTTTTGATAATTTCAAGCTGTAGGAAAGCATGCAGGCTGATATATGCCATTAGTTGTGCTTGGCTGTAGGCATGCATATAAACCAAGTAAGGGATTGAACAATTGCCATTCCTTGCCCAACAGGCCATAATTTAGCTAGGAGAGCTTGGGCTGACTATTTTGGCCACCACACAGTCATCCTACAGAAATGGTGGACGGTTGCTCCACAGGTATCATAAGTGAGATATGGCCGGATAAGGGATGGAACTCAAGTGCAATGCTTTAAGTGTGGCTTATGCTGTTCTCTTTATTTTTTTTACTTTTTCGCAATCATCTCAATTTTTACCTAAGCCTTGTGGCCGTGAAATAGTAAAAAAAAAAAAAGGCTGTAGGATCCGCACTTAAGTTTCATCCTATTTGAAGATGCTCATAGGTGATGGGTTATAATAGGGGTAGCCCTCTCCAATTACTCCTCCAAATAATTAGTGACTCCTCCAAATAATTAGTGGAGAGATTTGAACTCTAGTCTCCTGTACAACTAAGCTAGAGTTTTGATATTCTTGTACACATAATGAGGAATTTAGTTGGCAAGGGAGAATTTGGAGTGCAGCTTCATTGTTTGATGATAGTAGAGTGATATGGTAACTTTGCAAGCAAACAAGCAAGTCGCATGGTAATATCTTTGAAAGGATTGGAGGCATAGTTATTTTATTTTGATGCTTTGATTGGTTCATGGTTGAGATAATAATTTGTAATTTCTTTTTTTCTTCAGAAATTGGATTCCCTTGACATAAGTGACAAAATTCATTGGTGTTAATATACAAAGATTTAATATCATCAGCCATTCAGATTTATAGATGATCTTTGCATAAATCATTCTAATTCAAATAATGTAGAAGCATCCAAAAAGACTTTTTTGGAAGATAAATGGCTTGGAGGATTAATAGATTGAGTTTATCATTTTATATATATTAGAGTTATTTTATATATATGTTAGAATTTGTTTTGGGATTCATAAGCTCAAGAAGGAAATGTTTTTTATATCCAAGTAGGACTTGAGTTCTAATCTTTGTGGTCTTTGAATTCAAAAGATAAAGTAAGATATGTTTTCATATATGTGTAGGACTTTAGTTCTAATCCTTATATTACATTGTATATTTCTTCTTTATATAAGCACAAATAATTTTATTTTTCAAGATGTCTCTAGCTCAAGCTTAGGATCCGAAGAGTTATTGTAAGAGTTGTAGAAAGGGTTATGCTGGATGTATGCGGATTTAGGGATTTGTGAGAAAGAGTATCTATGCGGATTTAGGGATTTGTGAGAAAGAGTATCTATGCGGATTTAGGGATTTGTGAGAAAGAGTATCTAATAAGGAAGAGATCCTAGGAAATTTCAGAGTTTGGTAAGAAACAGTTTTTATAATTTTCAGTTATTCTTGATAGTGAAATTCTCTACTCTTCTTCACTTGTGGATGCAGGTTAGTGGCTGAACCTTGTAAATTTCTGTATGTTTGCTCTCTAATTTAGTTTTATTCTCTTATCTTTCTCAATTGTCTTTTGTTCTCTACATGCTTTTGTTATACCCAGGGGTATCAATGGCTCCGCTGTTATAATAATATATTATTAATACTCTTAATTCGCTTATCTTTTCTTATTACTAAGAACTGGTTCAATTTAGGCCACTTCCATTCACTTATAACAACAAATTAACTGCGGTAAATAGGTGTGCTTCTATCTCTTTGCAATGTCTTTTGTAATAGCTTTATTGAATATAACTTCTTTTTTTCCCCAACCAAAAAAAAAGGTTTACTCAAGCTCTCATTCAAAATTGAGTTCCCTTTATAACCATTCTGAATTACAAATACTGTGGATTGAACCGGATGACATGCCCTTATAGCACTGCTTGCACATTTCAAACGTATTCAATAGTCTTTGATACCCAACCATAAAATCAAGATGCAAACAAAGATATGCTTTGATACTCAAGCACATGCATAGTTATCAAAAACAAATCAACCAATGAACCAAATTATTAATCAGTTTAGTCCTTTAGTTAGACCAGTTATATAATTGATTCGGTCAAACTAAATTCAATGAACTGTCTTATGCTTTTTGTTTACTCGATTTTTCGATGTAAACTCAATGATCCGGTATGAACAGAAAACATTAGATGATATTTCTATACCTTTTAAAATTACTTTTTAACAAATATAGTTTAAATATTAGTATTATTTAAATTAGTTTTGTATATTTATTACAAGTATTATTATCTTTTAGATATTTGAGATTAATTTTAAATATTAATATGAACATTATATTCTATTATTATTTAAATAACTTAATTTAAATTATTTAAAATTTAAATTATTAAATTAGTTGAATTTTTTTTAAAAAAATCTGGTTGGAAAACTATTAGCACATGTTCTATGTGCACAAAATAAAATTATACTATCATTTTATTTTGAATGATGAAAGATTAAATGCCTTTTTGGTTAGAGAAAATATTTTCTATTTTTCATTCTTAGTTTTCATCTCCATTTCTTTTCTTTTCTTTTTTTTTTTTTCCTATGAGAGGATTGGAGTTATTTATTGAAAACAAGAAATAAATTTTTAATTTAAAAAAATTAAAAAGATGGGTGATTGGTGAAGGTCCAACGATAGTAATAAGTTGTATAGGTACGATGGTAGCGGTGGTGGATGGTGAAGCTATAGTGATGTGGTGGTGGTAGTGTATGGCGGAGGTAGTGATGGTGTGATGATGAGTGATCATAAAAGGAGGTGGCAATGGTAGTAAGTGATGCATGTATAGTCGCAGTAGTGATGGTTGGTAGAGGTACCGTAATGGTGATGATGGTAGGTGGTGGTAACGGCAACAATAGTGATGGATGGTAAAGGTATGATGATGGTAGTGGAGGGTGGTGGGTGGTAAAGATGTGATGGTAGAAATAAGGTGGTGGCGATGGTGGAGGTGTCATGGTGGTCATAGTTGTGGCATTGGTGAAGGTATGGTTTTTGCATTGGTCGTCAGTAGTGGATGTAGCGATGGTGATAGGTGATGATGAATGCGGTGGTGAGTGATGGAGGTATCATGATAGGTGGTGGAGGTGTGGTATAGTGGTGGCGATGGGTAATGAAGATGGTTGTAATGGATGGTGAAAGTATGATGGTAAAAGGTGATGGGTATGCTAGAAATATAATAGTGGTGGTAAAAGTGTAGGATGATGGAGGTAGTAGTAACGGAGTATGGTGGCAGTGGTTGTGGTGATAGTGATGGTCGTTGCGGCAATGGGTGATGAAGATGATTGATGATAAAGGTAGTAGTACATAAAGACGTATGTTGGTAGAAAATGAAAAAAAATCCTTTTGAAAGATAAATAATCAAAAATAAAGATATTTTTCAAACCTAGTGTATATTTAGTAAACTAAAAATTATATAATTTTTTTTGTTAAAAATATTAGATTTGAATATAAAAATTTATTTTTTATTCTAGGAGGAAAGACTATTTTTGGAATGCACTTTAAGTTTCCACAACAAAAATCGGTCCTAATGCTATTTGAGACCATACGGTGATTGGAGGAGCTATTAACTATTGACAAATTTTATGATGCTTTTGGTTACTTATAGGTATGCCGTAAATAATGGCAACTCAAAGAGCATTTGGGCATTGTACAAGAGCATAAGATCGTTAGGTTGAATGGTTGGGATTAAGGTTTTATTTTTGAGATAAAAATAAAAAAGCATGCTATCTCAACCCATTGGTTTCAATGTTTCATGACTTACTCATGAAGTTTGTGATTTTCACATACATCTTGCATTCACTTAGCATAAAATACAAAATTATTGTTACTATAAAAGTAACAAAAATTTTATAAATTTTTAAGCATGAGTTTTTATTGGTTAAAATATATTTTTGGTTTACAAATTTTTACTCAAAATTTATTTTGATTTTTAAACTTTTAACTATTATAATTTAAAAATATTACAATTTTAACGCTACGTTGCATAAAGCGAGCCAAAGTTGACGGAGTAACTAGCATTTTTGAAGACGTAGAGTAGTTGATAGATTGATGCATTAATTATTTTTTAATTTTAATTGATTACATGCAATAAAATATCATGTATGTAATATTAGTTTTAAAATATAGGCGACTAAACGGTATGAATTGAAAGTTTTGAGTTAAAAAAAAAAAAAAAGTTTGTAGTAGGCCCAACCCCCGCCGGCCCCACTTTCGGTCCATCTAGTATCTGTCATCTTGCATGGAGCCTGCCTTCGTTTCAATTCCACCACCTTCGAACATTTTCGGATCGCTATCCACCGAGCAAGGAAAACATAAAAACAAATATATTGATGAGCTAAATCAGCGAATAGAAACCATCACCTTTCCGTGGCTGTAATTAGTCTTCATCCTTTCCAATATCATAACCTGTCGTCCATCTATAATGGGACTGCAAATTAGTGGATCCATTCATTTCAATCAGAAATTAGATAAGATCTAAACTCTCTTTCAACTAATTAGATGCGACTACCTATTTGTGCAAGGAGTGCAAGAAACTTTACTGTAGCAGTGAACTATGAAGAGGGTGCCTCAAACTTATTTCATATTATAATGTATACAATATGCTAGATGTAATGTTTGTTTATGTTTTTTTTTTATAATCTTACTGCTTATGATATAAAAAGATGAGTGTGTGCTTTGGATCCTAATGTGGCATAAAATAGGTGGACATATACTCATTAAGTAAAGAATAAGGATCAACTCGGAACTCTCATGACTCTCGTCAAATCAAAAGCTTTAATTTTTAAAGAAATTTTTCAAGAGTTTTCTAAATCCAAGAAGACTAAATTTCTCGATTAGAAATAGATGTCTAGGGAATTAGGTATGCAGGAATATTTTTTTTGCAAGCCATGACTTTTGCTTAACCACTTTTCTTCTCATTTTCATCAGCAATTGTGGACGTCAATGGATCCAATTTTTCTGTGCGTTGCACCATTCTTCATAGGAGGTAGAAAAAATCGCTAAGTGAATATTTGGTCAAGAAGCCTAATCAAGCCTTCTAACCAGTCACCATGGAAAACGCGGATCGCGGTCCCACCAAAGAATAATCTTATGGTATTGTTTTAACAACAAAGCATTAATATTATGCATTATTTTATATTTAAATTTAATTTTGCAATAAATATTAGAAAAAATTACAGTGAAATTCTCTTAAGTTTAATTAAAATTTATACATTAGCTGCAAAAAATATATATATATATTTTTTGATAATTTCAAAACTTTCATTTTGATACATAAAGATCCATTCTACCTATCTATCATTTAATACCGTTGAGCTATTGAATGAAAAGATAAACTTGTTTAGATTTTAAAGTTAAATTTAAAAGATTATTTTAATATTTTAATAAAAATTTTACTATCGTGTAACCATTATGGCCAGAAACGATGTTTTGATATCAAAATGAAAGTTTGAGAATCTTTGAAAAAAAAAAAAATTTCTAGAACCAATATACAAACTGACCAATGGGAAAATTTTGCTGTAATTTTTTCTAAATATTAATATGCTAAACGATGTAAGGATTTTAGATAATAAACTCAACTTGTCCATAAGAACGGGTGGAAAAGGTGGTCTCTCCTTTTCCATTCTACCTTGAAGCCATGGAATTGTGCTGGCTTTGCTGGAGAGCGTTTCGTAAGCGGGAAGGCAAAATTGCTAGCCACGCCCGTGGAGGAGGCAACACTGGCAAATTGTTCGGCTAGTTTCAGCGAAGCAGCTCAATTAAGAAAAGGATTTGGTTGCTTAAATTTCCACAGAAGCTACTTTCCAGTAGCTTCCAGTCAATGAAGCTTCAAGCCAAAGCTGTGACCACCGAGAGCCAAATATGACGTTTGCTTTTGACCTTAAATATTTAGGTGGTTTTTTATTGGCGAAAATATAATGTTATAGTAAACCTCATCTTCCTGGTAATCATACTTATATTTGATTTATCATGATAATGTTAGCTTAGGTTTATCAAAAACATAAAATTAACATGTTTAATATTATTATAAGATTATCATGTTCGTTAATATTACATAATATAATATTATATAAATAATATATTATATAATATAATACTATAATATATTAGCAGAACCTAAGGTTACTGAATTTTGATAATTTTAGATATCTAGCTATCTATGTTCAAATATCTAATTGTCAAACATGATAACCTTATATTACAAGATAAATTACTACCAACTAAATATCCTCATGAGAATTATGCTAGTCACTGCTTGCCTATGCCATATAACCATCTTAAAAGAAACCCATAAATTGATCCAAAGTGTTCAAATCAGTTTGTGATGCAGGGCGTGGCTGACCATATTAATTGTCATTGGATGGTAGATAGATTATTAGTACTGATAGAGAATTTGCTAAGGGAAGTTGGGGTGGTTGGCTAGACAATTCAATTGAGGATAAGAGCCCCAATTCCATCACCATCAGCTATCTCAATGAAAGGCCAGTCTGAAACAGCTATTACCATTAGCTATTTCATCAGCCACACCTTGTTACTTTTGAGAGGGTGAAGGAGTACATCAGTGATACCTGAGGTTGTTTGGTTGTTTTCCAGTCCCCTCATTTTTTTTTTTTTTGAAATTATAAAAAAAAAGCTTTAGAGAAACAAAGATTAAATCCCTTGTCAATGACTTTGGCTTGCAGATGCAAGCTTACATTAATCTCAGAGTCTTCTGTCACCCAACTGACCCAAGATGATACATCGCCGGCTGCGTACTTTGCGTTAGAACGCCAAGCGTGTTTTTATATTTAAATATTTTTAGAGGAAGTTTAAGTATTATTGTTATTAATATATGTTATAAAATATTAATTTTTATTATTTAATTTTTAATATTTTAAGAATGTTGCATTCCTAATGCCTCGCCATATAAGATTAGCTAAAATTGATAGAATAGATATTGTATTATTCTAACATAAATATATGAATTATTTTCATCCTATAATATATCAAGTGTTTCATTAATTTTAATTAATTCTATACAATAAAACAGAAAAAATGTAATATTTTTAAAATATAAATAATTAAATTATAATAATTAAATATTTATAAAATTAAAATATTTTTTAAAAATAAATGTTGAAGGATCAAAAGTATACATTGGACTTATTTTTTCCTCACACATGGTGGAAACTTGAATGAAAGGACCCCACCTTAGGCATATCTTCCTGATAATGGCCACAAGATGTCAAAATCAAAATGTGAGAACTCCCAGGTCACAAGGAAAAATAAGAAGTGGAGGATCCAAAGCAGTGGTTAAAAGCCAACGTTAGAACCGCACCACCAGAGTCAAAAGTGGGTTTAGACGCCATCCTCTTACCTCAGCCTAAGTCAAAGAAAATAGCCCACCCACTTTTAACAAAACATCAACCCCTAGAAGCCTTTGGATTCCGGAGCTCTTCCTTTCACCACCTTAATTTCTTGCAACAAGACTTCACCTTGCTTGCAGTCCTTTTGTTCCAAGGAAATCCTGAGGTCAATCCAAACCTTCTCATACGAACTCCCCAATCTCATCCAACTCTCCTCTTTCCTTCCACCATGGTTCAAAGAAAAGCATCTTACAAGCTTGGCTCTCAAACCAAATCAAAAAATGAGTCGGTTAAGCATCAGAGGAATCTGTCTTCTTATCACCAACAAGATTCAAGAAACAAGGGGGGAGGTGATACCAAGAAGGACGTGAAGATGAAATCCACCAAGATCTCAGACTTACAAAGTGCGCAGGTCCAATTCAACCAGGCCACCATGCACAAGAGGTCATCTGCTATCATCAAAGTATCAGATCAGCTGCCAAATTATATGAAGCCCACAAGCAGTTCAGATGCAAGGAAGGAGAAATTCAAGGTAACAAACCATTCCCCAACCACTAATGATAGGATCAGCAGCCCAAGAAATTTGAGTAATTTGAATTACTCAAAGCCCTCCTCCACTTCTTCACCTGATGGCTCTGGCCTTAAACATGTGAAAGTTTTGAAAAGGAAACCTATTCTAAAACAAGTAAGGCCTTGGATGAAGAAGAGCTTAGGAATTGCTCTTTGTCCAAAGCTAAATGCAAACAGAGCCACCTGCTCATCAACTCTCACGGATTCAAAGTTTCCGAAGGCTTTGGGCCTCAATCCAGGAAGGACCAAAGCTGAAGGGACTTCAGCCATGCATGACTGCCCTTACACATATTGCTCTCTGAATGAACATAGACATGAGCCTTTGCCTCCTCTGAAGAGCTTCTTGTCATCAAGGAGGAAACTGCTCAAAACCCAAAAGAGCATGAAGGTAAAAGGTGTGTCTCCATTCAGAAAGAAAGGTCTAGGGAAGGATGAAAAAGAGGAGGAAACTGGGCAAGCAGTTCTTAGTAGGGCCCCATCTCAATTGGGGATTCTCATGGAAGATGTAGCCAACGATTTCTTTGTCGAGATTTACACTAAGCCATGTAAACAGAATGTAAAATCAGTTAATTGTGATGAAGGATGCCTCCAAGAAAATGACAACACACAAAATTCTGAAGTTCTGAAAAATGTAGAACCTACTGAAGATGATGGGGAGGGTGCCAATTGCGAAGAAGAAGAAGAAGATGGAAGGAATCAAAAGGATGAGATTCATGAATATAATTCAGTTATTAGCTTCAAAGAAGATCTATACCAGAATAGTGACCTTTCAATTGAAGAAATGGATGTTATAACGAGTTGTCTCGAGTTCGTCAATTGTGATCAGCAAGATCAAGATGAGGAAGGCAACCCAGCTAGCTTGGTTCGAAAAGATGATGAAAAATTGAGATTGGAATGCCAAGTCATGGATGGATTTGTCAAAGACACTGAAGGGTTTGCAGGCAGTGCAATCAAGGTACCTTTTGGGGCCAGTGAGATGAATTTGGAGGAGGATGGAGACACATTTCCTGACAATAAGACTTATTGCTCTGAATCCACTGGTGATGGTTTAGGTCCACTATTTGAGTATTTGTTTGAAAATGACGATCCTGGCAGTTGTCTCTCTCTTAATGCAGAGATTACTTCAGTCCCATGTGAGATTGATGAAGCTGATGTAGAATCATCTTTTGAAGCATATGAAGTTGCTGAGTGTGGTCATACCACAGTTTCTGAAGGCATTAGTTCTGACAGAAATGATGTTTATTCTGTTGAGGAAAATGGAAGTCCTGCAATTAATTCTGTGAGCTGTGATTACAATGTTCAAGATCAGAGGACAGATTTTCTAATTTGCAAACCACTTGAAGCTGAAACATACAAAGAAATTGATCTGGGCGACCCTCCTTGTAGCAAAGAGAGCAACCTCAGTGAGAGTTTTCTGGGTCATTTAGAGGCCTCCACGGGAGCAGAAGAAGGCAGGGAAACAGAAAACGATCTTTCCAAACAGAATGGTGAAGGTGAAGTATCTGAAGCAGTTGATCTGGAAGTGAACCATATCTTAGGCAATGGAAATGTCGAGCAAACAATCCTCAACGTTGGCATCAAGGAAGAGGATGATGGGAATGAAGAAGTTGAAGATGCCAGTTCCTCATCCAACATCAACCTCTCTGGTTCTGATGAAGGATCCACAGAGAGAGAAAATGGTGCAAGAGGTGCCGATCCTATCCAAACAGAAATGGAGATTAAAATCTACAAACATGATGATGAAGAACCAAGCGTACTTCTTAAAATCCACCGCTCTTTCAATGATCCATCAGATGAGGTTGACAAAGGAGATAACAAGGAGAAGTCAGAAGAAAGGCATGAGGAGGCTAATGAAACAGGAGGGATATCCCAGACCACAGAACAAGACTGGTGTGAAACAGATCATGCAGCGCAGTTGATGAATAATTTGGAGATTTGCCTCACAGCTAGCACAGAAGGCCCAGAAGAAGACAGAATCAACGATTTTGTACCAGCACCCTCCAACCAAGCTCCTTCTGAGGCCCGTGGTAAGCAAAAGGCTAAAATAAGCATGGTGAGAAGCAGAAGAATTGAGGAAGAGGATCAAATGAAAGTATCCAACCCACAAGGACCAAACTTTCTCCCAGTTGAACCTGATCCAGCAGCAGAAAAGGTTGATCTCAGGCATCAGGAGATGGATGAAAGAAAGAATGCAGAGGAATGGATGATCGATTATGCACTCCAACAGGCAGTAACAAAATTGGCTCCAGCTCGGGAAAGGAAAGTAGAACTGCTTGTGGAAGCTTTCGAGACAGTAACGCCAATGCCTATGTGTGAGAAAGCAATGCAACGTACCAGTCAAGAATTCGATCATGCAAGGCCTCTACAAGAATGCAGTTGATGCCTTTAGAGGTAAATAATATTGGTGTCTTCATCATCTTTATCATGAAATTTAACAGAACCTTTGTATTCTTCTTATTATTTTTTTTCACTTGTTTGTTGCAGGTACTGCTTGAAGCTGAACTGCATTCTTAAAAAGTAACGAAGGGTCAGTGCAATCTTAGCCAAGGGAACGGATAAGATGATCGAGAATGCTCTCTAGCAACAGTAGTTATTTATCATGCAGGCACAATGAAGATAACATACGTAACAGCATAGCAAAAGAAATGTAAATACATATCCTGTAACTTAGGCAAAGTGGTCCTAATTCCTAATTAATTTGATCTTAATCACAATGTTGTCTGATGTTGTAATCCAGTAGAATAATCAGAGGATGCATTGTGTACAACAAAAGATTGTATTTGATTTCTTCAAGTAGATTATGTTGTCAGTCCTTGTAAAGATCAAAATTAACCACTAAACGGATATATTTAGAATTATGAATACAATAGCTTTTCAGTTATTTGAGACAAAGTAATCTCTAATGTAACTTCATTCTGTTCTATATGATTTATGAACCACATGTTCCCCAAGCTTCTTGTCGGAATTATATGCAAGCAGAGGAGGAAAATTCTTGCCAGTTATTCCATCAACCAGTAGGAAAAAGGGGTCACTAAAAATGCTCTGAGGATTCCATAAGCTAAAAAATTATCAGGCTACTCATTCACCCTCGTTGATCTGGATACTGCACGCAAATGACAAAAAATGTATTTAGTTACAGAAATTTTCAAATGAAAATTTGAAGGTGTATAGCAGAATTAACAGATCAATGACATGTTATGCACATAGGATATTTCCTAGTGCTGACAAAACATTACAAATTTTTTTGGCAGCATAGGATATTTCTTAGTGCATCAAATAAATATTTTTGAAATCCAAAGTCAACATAAATCATAGCATGTAAACTCACATGATTCTTATGTTCAGCTTATACTGTATATTACAAGCAAACAGACACATCTGTAACATGACTTCCATGCAAGAATAATAACTGGACTCTGTCAACAAATAATCAGACGCTAGGGTATTTTTATCATACAACAAGTAATAGTTTCCATCTATTCAGTACTCCGAGCAAAGTCCTAGGCTCCAAAACTAAGAGCAATGTTTCATTCTAGCTAGGCAAGGGAACATAGAATCCAGATAATGCAGCATTGGAAGCAACCTAGCACAATTCAACAATGCTAGAAGATGTTTGGATATCATATGATAGTTTTCAAAACTTCCAAATGGCATCGTCCTCATCCTATCAAAAGAAGTTTTGTCTGACATACAAGTGAAAAAGGGTCCTAGAAGATCATAATAGACAGTCAAAGGCCAAAAGAATGGCAAGATCAAGAGATATATTAGCTTTACCAAGGAAGTCGAACTGAAGAATTTGATTTAAAACTTTGATTATAATAAGGGGTGCTCGATCATTGCATTACCCTGATGGCCCACATCAACTACAACCTCAGTTTAGTCAGAGAAAGTTTGATATGAATGTTCCATTTTATATCAATAGACAAGAAAATCATAAGTATGGACAAAAGAAATGGCCCTGCCATCAGAAGAACATGTAATTAACTATTTCTAATGTTTTTGGATTTCACCTTGATTTAGTCTGGTAAATGGTCTGATTCGTAGTCTAAAAACAATGCGATTTACTTAGACATAGGGATCAGGTGTTTATTTAGCTAACAAACACATGCCAGTTATTACCCTCTTGAATTGATAGACAAAGGAAGTGATAACCAACAAAAAGGATAGGGCCATCCAAAGAATGAGCACTACTTGACAAACCATCCCACAGGCATGTTTGGAAGATTTCTAAGAGTTGTTTCTGTGTAGCAAGAATTTTGGAGACAAATGGAAACCTATACATGTTTTCAAGAAAGTACTGTTTTTATAGATGATGATCACAATCGAAACATTAAAGTATGTAAGGTAACATAGCCACCAGCATTGTAACAATCTATTCTTGGGTCTAACAACACTGGAGAAGTCTTGAGAGATTTGAACAACTTAATTTTTTTCAGGTATGATAGGGGAAATTCTTAGATCAAATATAAATAAATAAATAATCCACTAGAACCACGGGAAATAAGAGAACAAAGCGAGAATTCTAAATAGAATAAATTACTTCTATCATATTCACAGGAAACTACATTCTCAAGTTCCCATTGATTCTGTAAAGCAGATTTCAAATGACAACTAGGAGATAAAATGCTACCATGGTAAAAGCACTTAAAGCATCTGGGAACCTATAAGACTTCCGCAGACCGCAATATAAAATTATAAAAGGAGTACTGCAGTCGCTCAACTAGAAAATCATAAGGGTCAAACCCAGAACCATACTGGGAAACTGAAAGTTAATTATTCAAATGCTTGACTGCCAACTGGTACTTCACATGAGTCACACTCGAATATCAAAAATAAAGTGCTATATGAATTAGATATATATGTAAACATTTGATTCCATCAAATATTTGAGCGGTTTAGGTACTCCTATACAATGAAGCTAATCTTTTCCTGCCTATTTGCTAAGCTAGACATGTGATGACATTTAAGGGAGGTCCTGATCTAAATGATGATGAACATTGGGCAGGCACATTTAGCCCATATGATAGCAGCAACATTAACTTTAGCATATAGACAAATTGCAGTAAAATGGTGATAAAGAAAAGTAGCTGCTAAAAAAAGTGAAATATAATAAAACAAGAATATAGACAGATATCATCTTCCCCAAGAAACCACTGGAAAAAAAGATGATATCCAAATTACAGAAGACAAGAAAAGACCCACCCACCATAAAGCAAAATCCATAGAAGTTTGTAACACATGAATGTTAAACAATGCATTCCACATATCCCAAATGTTCGATGCTTTCTCAAGGCCTTCAATTGAGATGTACTGAAGGCCTGATGCAAAGGCAAAATAAGACATCTAAAAGTTGGTGATGTTACAAAATTTATTAGCAAAAAAGGATCAGAAACTGCAAAAGTGCAAGTCTCATTTGATAAGCAATGACTAATCACATTATATTGATAATCCCTTCACAGTCTCAATTGAATAAGAGAATGTTTATAGATCATCTTACAAACATGTAAACATTTGCATGTACAAAAGACTTCCTATAAACAGATCTTTGCAGGTTACACTCAACCTACAAGGTCACGTAGTAGGACAGCATAAACATATCATTCATTCAGTCATTCATTCATTCATTCATACATACATACATACATACACAGCAAGATACAAGATATTTACAAAAGTTAAAATGTTAAAGATATTTTGACACAGTTTTTGCAGAAGGCTTATATTTTTCTAGCTCAACCTTCCCAAAATCCAATGCTGCTGTTCTTTAATGGAACAAAAAAACTTTCATGATTGTTTATCCTAGGCGGTTGATGAAATGAAGTCACATCCTATGAAAAGTTGAGTCCTTTTATCAATTGCTACTAATGGTTTAAATAATTCATCACAACAATGCAAATAAATGGTTGGCCAAACATTGGTCATGATGTTTAAACTTAATTTGGAGACACAAATAAATGGTTGACATTCCTATAATCTCCATCCATATTATAAGTATGACTTATAATTTAATAATTTAAAAACTAAAACTAAGAAGATGTTGTCTTCGTATTTCTGTCAAGTTAAAATTCTGATTTCAAAATTCAACTTAATTATCAATAACATCAGTAATATATCAGATGATAATATATAGCTCAAATGAGGCATTGTCATCATCCTCCCTTGGCATATGTGTGAGAGTGAGTGAGAGAGCGAATGAATGAGAGAGAGAGAGAGAGAGAGAGTTGAGCTTGAATCGTACTAGCAGGATTGAACAATAATATCAATGCAATATCAATGTTTGCGCCAATTAAATTAATGGATTTACACCAATAATTATCATCTGTAATATTTAGAATAACTAGAAAAATCATATATTTTGGAGGTTACCTATCCATCAAGTCCAGAGGAAATGAATTTTACCAATGAATTCATGTGTTAAAATACATGGTGAGAACTTTAATGGAAAATTCACATCATCGAACATAATCTTCAGACTGTAAAATGCTTGGGAACCAAAAACTGATAGGCCTGAATGGTTGTAAAACATAAACAAAAAAATTTGATGCAAAAGAGACCCCAAAATATGCTTTTTGTTTATAGGTATTTTTGAATGTTGTAAATTATGATCAACAATGTGGATATCTAATTTGACATGTCATACAGGCATTTACCAGGCAATTGATGCTTAGCATAATCCAAACAAAATGATGCTGTAGTAAGAACAAACATGAAAGATCTAGCTAGAATTGGCTTCTTCAGACTATAGAAGCTATCAAGTTGTGCAATAAGGGAGATTTCAAGCGGATATTTCAATTCTCTTGTAAATTAGGGTAATTCTTGGTTTCCTGCCATTGAAAACGATCGCTGGATGTGAATGGACCGATTCCGATGTTTATAAGCAAATGAGCACTAGAACTAAATCTGTAGATCGAATGACCCCAATATTTATTAATAAATGAAGGGGTGACAACCTATGCTTGGAAGAATAAAGATGATTTGAACATCCATTGACATATGTAACTACCTGATTTTCAGAATATTAGAATATTCTAAGGCTAATATGGAGTATGATTATATTTTCTTAAATTTGAAAGATGTCACGCATTAACACTAATGTAGCCAGTGAATCTGCTGTCCCAACAAGATCAGGACATTAAACTTTCAATCATTCTTCATTTACTGCATAAAAGATCAATAATTTAGCAAACCCATATAATCTAAAAAGTCATCAAAGGATTTCTTATATTACTAGAAAAAGAAAAACTTGAAGGCCAGAGGTCAAGTAAGTCACAACAATAAAGTGTCAAATGATTTTGGGTCATATACATTATAATAAGTGGAAATGATCACTTGATATGCGCTAAATCTGTATCTAAAATCACAAAGAACCAACTCTTGATGATAACTATCACCTTTACATGATAATTAAAACAGAAAAGATCAAAAAATATCATTTCAAGTCCATAGAGTACAACAATCAAAATTTTGAAAACCATCATGCGACAATATAACATTCTACATGATATAACAGACCAGATACAAGATCTAAAACCAAATTCTCAACAAGACAGCATAGCAAGAAGAAATCCAGGTATTTGATCTCATAAAGTATTAGCAGGAACAGGGACTCGTACCTTGTAGATCATTTCGATCTCACCTAGTGGAAGGCGATGAAACATTTTCGATATTCAGCTGCCCTACTGATGTAGTTAGACCTTCAAGTTCCTCAAGCTCATCCCGTGCACCTCCTGCCATTCCAATCCCTGCACCATGAAATCCAAATCCCAATATAAGATAAATTATATAAACCATAATGATTGCAACAAAATGTATATCTTCCAAGAAAAACCGGCAAATCTCTTAACACCATACAACCTACCTAAACTAATTATTTGCAATATAACTACTTTGGCAACTTTGGATTCGAATTTAAGAGTATTACTGTCAACTTAGAGCAGCAAAATCTCAAATTTGGCCCAGTTTTTTAACGGTAATGAAATAAAAGTAAATTACCAGAACCTAAGACGTACACTTGGAAAAGCAATAACATTAAACGATCTTTATGTTTAGTAAAATAAAATTGGTTAGAGAGAGACCTGCTCGGCGCAGCGCAGGACGACGGGAGAGAAAGAGAGAGAGAGCCGCAGGGGTGAATGGGATTCTCGATTTGGGGAAAGGAGAGGGAGATTCACACAAGGATCACATCCGGGTTGGATTGGGTTTTAGCCATAACTCTCAAGCGGATATTTCTAGGTTAATTCTTGGTTTCCTGCCATCATCGAAGACGATCCTGATGCGAATGGACCGATTCTGAAGTTTATAAGCAAACGAACGCTAGAATTAGATCCGTAGATCAGATGGCCCCAATATTTATTAATAAATCAGCATTTGAACCGTTCGAATTAGATCACGCGCTTTTGCTGCTTCAGAAAGACCCGTTAAATAGTTAATAATACTGAAAATTTACTTTTATCTATAAATAATAGAAAAATAATATAGTATTTTTATAATAAAATATCTGTACAATTATATTTCCTAGGGTGGTAGCCTCAACTTATTTTTGTGGAAAACCATATGATCCTTTCTAAATAAATAAATAAATAAATAATTTATGCTATGAGATTATAAAAGATGGTTCAAATGATGCTGATATAATCGATTGCGGGTGAGAATGATGCAAGTTTAAGTTTATACTGATCGATGATTAATGTCATAAGTAAGATAAATTTAAAGAATACTTCATGCCCTACTTTTTGTACCATAAGTAAGAAGAACTTTAAATATATTTGCTGTATTACTTTAAGTAAGGGTAAATAAGAATAGTAATTAATACCAATTTAACTAGTAATAGATCACTTGCTTTGAATAGAAATGATTGGCATTTCAGCATAAGTCTTCACAAAAAAATATAAATGCATTGCAGCAAATCCCCTGATTATTACTTTTCCTCCTCTCAAGCCACCCACATGTTTCGAGGTAGAAATCAATTAAATTGGATGGCTAACTTTGTATACATCAATTAAATTAGATTTTGTGGAAATCCCTTTTCTAGCGCTATCCTAGTTTTGGTGATGCTCTTGTACATGACTTCTAATGCTATTTATGCTAGAAATGTATAGTATATCTAGCTTAAACACAAATACACCACAATAGGTTGGCTTGAGCTCATTTATTTTACTCTAGAATCTATTTACCTTATTTATTAATTAAATGAGTCAATATTAAAATAAATTTCGATCAAATTTTAACACCATCATGTATTTTGTAGTGTATCAAAAATTTATTACAAGATGGCACTATAGTCCAAGATAGAAACTCAATTTCATTTCATGATATACGTATACAACTTTTTTATTAGCGGACTCATACTTTATCCATTGATTTATGTCTCACAATTCAACCTAAGTATGTTTTGGATATAAGTCTACAAGTTAATAATATTTCTAGCATGTCCAATTCAATGATAAGTTTGTATGAGACCATTTGATAAAATATCCATTGCAATTTAGATTCACAAGGTTATGTAAACATGCTAGATTCCTGAAAGAACTGGCTAGGCGATGGTGTCGCCATTCAATTCATCTTTTATAAATTAAATTTGTATTGAAGTTAGATTACTAGCCAAGTTGTAATAATCAAATTAAAATTTTATTGACTTAAATATTTTAAAAACATTTTTATAAAAATATTCTAACTACTTTTAAAGTAAATTTAATAGAGGTTATTTAGTTAAATAAATATTAGTTCAAAAGAAACTAACAAAATTGATGATTTTTTATGTTTATCTGCTAAGGTAAATCAAGACCATTTATGCTTGAAATTTGGTATTGAATATTATAATGATTGTAATTCATCATCCCACAAAAAAAAATAAAATTTAGTGAAAATAATTGATGATATTATTTATTTGACTCGTTAAACTATGTAGATTTGAATTTAAAACTCTATAATGCTACTTAACATATGTCACATGTCAGATATATGTAGGGTGCATGGACACAAGCTTATAATTTATTGGTTAAAAATTGATGATATATAGCAGTTATAAATGAGTAGTTTTTTAAAAAAAAAAAAATTAAAGTTTGCATAATAACTCAATTACTTTTTTTTGCAAAAAAAAAAAGTATCGAATGTAAATTTATTAAAGATACATTATTTAATCCAACTTGATTTCCACAAAGTTAATTGAAATAGATATCTTTAATTATTGGTAACTACTTCTATATCAAATATGCATGAGTTAATAATATCCATTGTTGATTAATGATCAAGGGTTAGTGGGATAAGTTACAAAGAAAAAAAGTGAAAGTATGGAGAGAGAAACGAGTAATAATTAAATCTATTTTACCTTCTCCCATGAAGTCATTTTTAGGGTATACATTGACCAAATAAAATTCATGCATTATTTTTTGCATTTAACTAGCTGGTTAAGTGAATATCCAAATAGGGCCTTAGGGATTCTTAAATAATGTTATTCATAGATCAAAATAGAAGATGAATGATGTACGATTTTAAAATATTTGATGCATGGTATTAAATGGTAGATCCTCAAGTTGCTCCTCACTATCTATCCCTATTACAAAATATGATGAATAAATTATCAATTAGTTCAACTTAGTAAATTTTAATCAAAAGTAGTGAAACCTTGCTATAGAAAAAAAGCATTAAAATGAATTCAAATGATAATGATGTCTTCCAATTCAATATCCTTTTCTCTTCAAACAAAGCTGTCAAAAGCTTTTGAAATGTAAACTTTACTGCTTTATAAATTGTCGATCATTTTTTTTCATTTCACTTTGCTTTTTCTTCTTATCTTCTTGAAGATTAATAACTTTTATCCATTGGCCTTTTCAATTTTTTTGTGGCAAATGAAGGCTATCTTAATAGACTTGACTACCATTGACTTATGGCCAAATAGCTTAACCCTCTATGAAAATGGAAGGAGAAAGCTCTGATCATTTTATATATTGACAATATTTCTCTTTTCTCATTTTGCGTACTCTAGTGAGGTGGATTTTTTTAAACATTAGACTGGTCCAATAAAAACTTGCTATCAATGTCTCTTTATTTTATCTTATCCTTCTTTCAAGAGGTAGAACCCTTCCTTAAGAAGATCTGTAAGTTATTCATCACTATGTCTTTCAACTAGGAGATATTATAAAAGATATTTGCTAGCATGATTCAAATAAAATGCAGTAAATCACTATCATAATAAAGAAGCCTCTCCTACTGAATTGGATCCCACTGATAGAATTAGACTATGCCTTTATATAGGTTGTCTATTAATCCATCATTTGGCTTTATTCTTCATTTTTTTTCTTCATTAGGTTTAGCAATCTTATCCATCCACTTTTTTACCTTTGCGCTGTATAGATGAAGGCCAGAGTTTTTATCTAGGAATCTAGGAATGAAAAGGGATGGCTATGATCGATTTATATGTTGACAATGTTCCTTCTTTCTGCTCTTCGCTATCTACATCTTTTTAATCAATCTTAAGAGGGACGACTTTCTTTGGACTTATATGACCAATGCAGTAGGAACTTGCTATCTATGTTGTTGGTATTAAATTCAGCAAGAGTAACCTCCTTCTTACGGTTGGCTTTTGTTCCTTTTGATTTAATTTCATTTGATTGAGCTAATTAACAATTTTTTTTCACCCCATTTTCTAACTGGGAGAGACTGTGAATAACTGCTCTCCAAACACCTTGAGGACAATCCAAGAAACCCACCTTATAGTTAGATCCAAAAATAAAATCATTGGGGGATCTGTTTTGCCAATTAAGAGAAAAAAAAAAAAAGGTGACAAAAAGTATATGCTTGTTATTTTATAGATTCAATATTGTTTTTTTCTCTTTTTTTTTTTGTGGATTCAATATAATTTTTTAGGTGCTGCAACAAAACTGCCTTTGACCCTTCCATACTGGCTCACTACCTCAGATCATGTTGGTTTGGGTTGCACAAGTTTTGAGCTAAACTTGCATAAAATTGTGAAACAGAGTTGATTTTAGAGTATAGTTAGCATAATGGAAAAGTTATGCAGATCTTATACAAGTTTGTCAACATATTAGCTTTATATTCTCCTCATTAATTATACTCAAGCAAATTGTAGTATCAATTGTTATTTTATATATTTATTATTGATCAAATTTTACAAATTAGTCATCATGCAGGTTTTCAACATGCCAAGCCTACTCTGAACTTAAGAATGTGGAGAGAGAGAGAGAGAGAGAGAGAGAGTCATAGCACCCTCAAATGGAGCCAAGGGGGCCGGAGTATTGAGCATACATGCCCATTTCTAGCCTCAATAACATCAACTTCTGACTCAATCAGTCCAAATGGTTTAATTAGTGAGCCATCTCAAACTGAAGCTCTTCTAATTTAACACCTCAGTATCTGTCCTTGAGTCTTGCTTCTATTTCCCCTCAGCAGCTTAAGCTTTCTTGCTTTGAGTTGACGGTTCAACTTACACAAGAAAAATCTTTATTTTAGAACCATATCGTCTTCACGCTTTGGAGATTGCTATAGACTTTGACAATGGAGCTACTTATCATCCTTTCCATCACCAGAACTGAAGTCATAAAAGATTTGGTTTCTCATCACGGTTTCTTCCTGATTTCCTTGCCTCAAAAAATTTTGCTAGCTCGGAAGGGCCGAGGGGAGAAAGGGAAGACTAGGAATCAATTTTGAGATTGTCAGATGTCCCTGATATGAATAAGGTTGTTTTCTCCTCATGAGAAATAATGGATTTTGGAAACAAGCAAGATTAGTTCATCGTTTTTTAAAATATTTCAGAATCCAAAGGCAACAATATTAATCAGCCAAGTGATTTGAAGCTAGTCTGTCAAAGCTAAGTTGAGGATGATGAAGAATTGCAGCTCTCTAAGTGAAGCTAAACATCAAAAAAAAAAAAAGTTAAGTGAAGTTGTCTCTCCTAGCAATGTTGAACATTAAACGTGAAGACTGATAAATTGCCAGCTTTCCAAAGCTTTCCAAACAAAGAAAATTATCAGAAGATAAAAGCAAGAGTTTAGAAAGAAAAGAGCAAGACAAAGTGTCATGTCCAAAGTAGCCACAATCTGGAGTTGACTGTAAGTAGAGGTGGAGCTTTGGATGGCCAGCATCCTAGAATAAATACACAAAGTATGAGCTTGTCAGTCTCATGGTTCCTCTTGCAGTCAGAAGTGACGAGCTGCTTCAGTCTGAAAGATATCTGGGTGGAAAAGCTGAAGCATGGCGTAACGCAAAAGGTGACTTCCTTTCTTCTAAGATTTTGCAATTGGCTATAGAGTAGAAAAGTCTTAATAATCCTAGGAAAATTGATGGGAAATTTCTGGATTATTTTTCTTAAAAATATAATTAAGCGAAACTGTTGTTATTAGTACAAACTGTTTCATAAACCAGAAATTTCCAGACTATTGCTAGAAAATATATAGTGATTCATGAGATGTCTGCTACACACGTTAGCTTCCAGCCATGTAAAAATGTACCAGCATTCTTACTGAACATGCTGCATTACCCAACGGTAACATATTGTTGTTACTTTCATATGGGTTACGATTGGCTACACCATTTTACAGCACATTTTTGCACCATGTAACACTCCTCTAGTCTTTGCTAGGTCACAAACAGTGGATTTTGTGCCACTTTCATCTTCATGGTTTAACATTTGTTGACCTAGAGATGTAGTTCTAATTCCTGCACTTCTTCTTTCCATGTAAACTTTTTGATACAAACAAGTCTTGATATATTGAAATTTTGGTTTGTAGTTAACATGAAGCAGGAATAATTAGTTTATCATTCTGCGAACTGATAAAGATATTAGTTAGATTTCTTTCAGTGCTCTCCCCTAACAGGCAGGGACAGATTGGCAATGGAATTAAACAGCTATTTATAGGATGCAATGGTATGCCAGTAACTCACTGAAAAATGTAATAAAAGTATCAGATGTCATGAGTATGTGGATTAGCTATGTTGCTAGGCAGCGCTCAGCAAACCAAGAAGTTAAGAAAGTATTTGCACACATTTATCCACAGGAACTCAATCAAAAATAAAAGGTCAATAAAGGTCCAACTGCTGATTTTACCATCAACATGTCAAAAAAGAGAGTCCATGTGAACACACCTCAGCAGTTGAGCATGTTAATCACAAGTGAATATAGCTAAAGATGCATAAGAAAATGATTGAACCACAACATATACACCCCCATGAACTATTCTTGGGATAAAAATGAAACGATAAGATCTTGCAATAAATTGTCGTTCGAAATCTTTTTCTCTGAAATCTAAGAAAGAAAAGTTTTAACACTATATTTGAATGGGTTGAAGTTAAAGGCAATAACTGAGGGAGAATTTTTAAAAAAAAAAAAAAAATCAGCAGAAAATTGATTCATGCTTTAAGCCAACTCAGAGTTACAACCTCAGTTCATTTCTAATGAAACTTTAGGAAAAAGTAGTAAATATCGATTAGCAAATTAGCAAAACCATGAACAACAACATCCCATTTGTTTCCAGTCGGATGATTTAATCTTTTGACAAAATTTCTGATCACCAAAATAAATCACTTTCATTTATTTATATAATTGTTAAAATCTTCATCAACTATAACCCTGTATGTCAGTTGAAATCTTCTTCCCTTTTCTCAGATAAATCCAAAAACTCTTTCTTGCAGAGTGCTTTTTTCTTTTTTTTATTTTTTCATCAGTCCCTTTAAGCACATGCGCGTCAGTTCAGAACTTCCAACCACCTCATCTAGTATTTGTGCCGGATGGGCTGACTATTTCATGCTCATAAAATACACCTGTTTGACTTTGACATCTTTTGACTTTACCAACTCATGCATGCAAGCTTTTGAAAATGTTTTTATTTTTCCTTGCTGACATGTATATCATTCCTCTTCTATATAAAATCAAATGATTAGCCAAAAGCTAATCTAAGATCTTAATAAATTCAAAAAAAAAAAAAAATCAACCTGGTAGTCTGGATATCACCAGTTTAAGCAGGACAGTATCCCATATTAAAGTTAAAATCATATCAACCTAAATCCCATTAAGCAGATGGACAAGTTCTCCTACCAACTCAGATACTTCAAAGAAATCAAAGCGATCACATGGAAGAGCTTTGAAATACATAAAGGGTAATTGACATTACTCTTATTAAGTTATTATGCTAATAAATGTTGACCGGTCACTCAAAGATATCCGGCAGGAAGTGTATCAAAGGTAACAGAGGATAGGGATGGGTCTTCACCAACAAAGCCACAGGTGTAAGAACAATTTTTTGTTTTTTTTTTTGTTTTTTCCCTCACATTCAAGACATTTTCAAACTGAATTCAGCAGAAGAAGAGCATACAGACTTCTCAATTTGTCATCTGTTTGCATAGAACCGAGAACACATGAAAAACAACCACCCAATAATCCATAATACTGGCACCAAATGCATAATTTAAGAATGGCATGTGAGACAGAGTATGAAATATGCGAAGACAAAACAGAAACAAACAAAAACTAAGTATAGACCTTTCAAAACTTTCCAACTGCTGACTTGCGGGCAACTGAGACAAGCAGGAAAAGAAGAGAATAGAAAATTAACCCATGGAAATTTAAATAAGAACTTATAAGACAAATATGGAACGTTATCAAATTTAGAATTCTAATGATAAATAAAAGGGTGAATAATTTTCGCACTAAACTACAATCAAGAAGACACCCAAGCCCTTTTATTAGACCACATTCTTCAAATTTATAGCATTATGAGCATTAACCCCAGTATGAATGTCACATATTCCACAGTTATAAACATAATAACAGCATCAGATAATCAATATGAGAAAAGGGCGTTCCACCTATGATCTCACCACTTCATGTGAGTGGTGCCTGCTTATACTTTGATGGTCACATGTCTAATATATTATTAGATTACTTTATCCAAACTTCCACTTAAAGAATCTATGTTTTCCATAAAATTTTTATGCATGTATAGCCATTACTAGCCCTGTAGATTAAATAATCTCTGCAGTCTTATCTACAGGTATTTTAATTGATGATACCACATCTCAAATGCCCCACATATTCTAAATGAATCTATCAAAGTTTGGCTGTGAAAGAAAAAAGAAGGTTCCCATCTGTGAATTTAACATCACAAGCACTTGGATCCTGTTAAATAGGTAAATGAGCACTCCTATGAGTTTAGGTATGTTCAAGCATTTCTGCTCCCCATAAAATACCAGTTGGTATTTAGATCAACAAATTCCAATCATTTTATCAATTTATCTGTAATCTTGAAGCCAGAAGAGATGAAGCCTAGCAATTATCTCATCATCTCAGTAGATCAAAACCTAGGAACACAACAAGCACAAGCAGAAGTGCACCTGCAAACCTCCATCAAGAATATTATTCTCGCATGCAACCATCCAATTATAGTAGGAGATCACTCATGTGAACTCGGCAATTCAAAATCTGCTGGAAGAGAACCAAAAAACCAAATAGAAAATACAAATCAAAAAATCTTCAAAGCAGCCCTAAGGACATCATTTGAGATTGATAGATGCTGACTGAACACCAAACAAGCAAGGACAAAACAGAAGTAAACAGAAATGAAGAGCAGACTTTTCAAGGCTTTCCAAGCAAGCTGCCACCTTACAAGAAACTAAGAGCTCATGCCCAAAACCAGGAAAACAAACAACTCATTAGATACAAAACAAGGCTTGTGGGAAACAAAACAAGAATTTTATGGACAGAGATGACACATTGCTATTTCCAAAAGTCTGATGAAAAACATAAGAACTAAAGAACACATTCTTATTCGAAGTGAGGGCAACAAGACTCCCAAGCCCTGTGTAGGAACATACATTTCCACATCATCAAAAGTATTAATCCAAACAGAACTGACCAAGTTCACATTCTCTATGCTTCCACACACACAGCTGATAACAACTTTACATAATGGACATAAGAATACTATATTTTCAATATACAAACAACATTCTTCTTGAAATGGCGTGAATTCAAAACAGGGGAAAATTTTCCATATATAATAGAAGGAGGTAGGAAGGATCCGAAAAAACCAAATATCTATGGAAATAAGGTGGTGAGGAGAGAAAAAGTATCAATTTTACCTCCTGCACCTCCAAGCTGAAACTGAGAAAAGTGGCCTCTCTTGCCAGTAGATCATCATACACCCATTCTCATCCTTCAGCTTGTAACCCTCACAACTGAAGTTCTGCAGCACCACGCTCCCCTTCATCATCCCCTGGTAGCTCAAGCGAACTCGGCCGAACCCCGCCAGCTCCAGCCTCTGCGCCCACCTCTCCATCTTCTCGTGCCGCTCCGTCCTCTCCAACCCCTCGCACGCTACGATGTTCTTCATCTCCTCCCCAAAGAGCCTCTCCACCCTCACCCTCTCCACTGGATTCCACCGCATCGTCGACTCCATGCAATCAAACAGCGCCGCATAGAAATTGAACGCCTTGGCGAACCTATCATTCATCATGGGCGCGTTGTGGTTCGACTCCTGCTCCGTGATCAGCATGACCTTCGGCAACATGCCCCTGAGCGAGGCGAGGAAGCTCTCCAACATCGGCGCCGGGCACAGAGAACACGGCGGCGACAATGCCGAGACCGGGCTCGGCGTACACCCATTGTTGAACTCCTTCTCAAGCAATTCTCGCAACGTCGCCTGGTTCATGTCATGAAGCTGAGCCATGCTCGAATTCTGGGGCACTGGCGTCCCCATTTTCCGGAAGCTCCGAGCTTCGTCATTGGTGGCAAGCAAGCAGTGCAGATGGAGGACTGAGTTGATCGCGAGCGCCTCGCCGGTTTTCACCCGGAGGCTATCGATGTCGAGATTGTCGAGCCGGCTGACGACGGGATTGAATTGGAAGGGAATGTCGAGCCTCTCGGCCTCCTTGTTGAGGCAGGTGGCGGTGTAGTTCAGCAGCTCCTTGTTCTCGTGGACGCCGGTGATGCGGAGGTGTGGCGCGCCGCCGCGGCGATTGCCGAGGGCCTGGAGGAGGAAGATCCACTGCGTGGGGTCGGAAGCGTTGAGGTCGATGATATGTATCATCTTCTCTTCGTCCATGGCCTCCATGATTGCCCAGTTGGAGACAGCGAAGGCGACGTGGAGGAACGGGAAGAGGTCGAGGAAGTGGCGGCGGGCGGCAACGGCCTCGTGGAGGGGGAAGGCAGCGGCTGGGAGGAGGGTGCGGTAGACGGCGGGCAGGGAGCGGAGGATGCGGTGGCTGAGGGCCTCAGCTAGATGGGAGACGACGCGCTGCATGGGATTGCCGTCGGCGGAGGCGAAGACGCAGATGTGCTCAAGGAAAGCGTCAGCCTGCTCGAAGTTACCGGCGGCGACGAGGTTGGCGCAACTGACGAGGAGGTGGGCGAGGTAGACGCCGCGATCGTCCTCGCGGAACCACGGCCAGTAAGGGGAGCCGATGATGGACGGCGAGACCGACATCAGCAGCGGAGACGGGGAGGTCACCGACGACGACGAGCCCTTCTCCATCCACGGCCTTCAACACGAATGCTTGGGATAGCGAAGGCAACGTAAACAACTGCAGCTGGCATAGACCAACTTTATAAAATAAGAGGAAAAACAGGGGAATACTTCAAAAATTCTAAACTATGATTGGATATGGAAACAGAGAAGAAGAGAAGAAGGGAGAGACAGAGAAACAACTTTGAGAGGAAACACCAGAGCCCAGAAGATTATGGAGAAAGAACTAAAACTCCAACACCAGTTGATCCAATAAAAGGAATATATACCAAACCTTCTCAAATCCCCTTAACGGAGCTTCAGAAGAGAAGGGAGAGGGATAGCAAAACTTATTGCATGGAATTTATAGGCCACTCCACTTCAAAGGCAATGTGGAGCCGCAGCAGCAGAGAAGGCCAACAAGTTGAAGGGCTCTGTTTTAGGTGCGGGTAGCGACAAAAGCGAAGCTTTTTCTGCCCCTCTTCCTTCTTTTTACTATCTTTCTTTCCTCGGTGCTACCGCGCTTGGTTTATAACTATTATCGAGGATGGGGAATAAAAGCGGCCTCCGCATTCCTTAATCCTCGCTAGAGGCCGAGCAGCCCCTAACAAAACAAATCGTCGGTCATCTGGGCTTTGGCTTTTTCTTGCGGTAAGGTTGGAGGTGGGTGGTGTTTGCAAAGAGGCCTCCTTGATAGCTTCCAAGCCATCAAGTTTGTCTTCTTGTGGGCAGCATGACGTCTCGGCTCCTCCAAACGTCCTTATCTTCTTGAACCAAAAGGCTTGCCATCCTTTGAGCTCAGCCCTGGGGAAAGGGGCATAGCCTCACCTGTGACGCCACTTTCTTTCTTTTTGTGTTTTTTAATCATCCCATGACGACACGCAGGGGAAAGAAAACAGAAGGCTAGTGCATTAGTGAGAGGGACGACCCCTAGCTTTTGACTTTAAAATGGCGCACATGGAATCCAATGGTTCTCAATGAATCACATCCTCACAACGCGTAAGATGACATCAGGATAACAACTAACTCGTTTCTTGTGATCATACCTCGCTTCTCATTCAAGTAAATTTAAATATTATTGCTCTTTATTATCCATCATATGAATGTGATTTGCAAGAATATTAGGAATCACTTTATTTAATCAAGTGTAAATAGTGTGCACATTGATTTTTATATACATGCTTGTATGTAATGATAGGCTAATTTCCATTCATTAAGTGACACCAATTAATAATCTAATTAAAACCTAGCTTGGTATCATTCATTAAGCATTATTCCCAAATCAAACTGTGTTAAAACTAGTGCAAGGCTCTTGCATTAGATATGGTTGGCCAATGCCTAGATAATGTTGGATGGAGACAAAAATTTCTTTCTTATTCTTTGTTTTTTTTCAAATTTTGTTGAGAAACAAGTTAAGATGTATTTTCAAACTTATGCTTCCTTTATTCTTAAATCAAAATGCTACTTCATCGAAATCATGTAGTTTTAAAAATTCAAGTAAAAGTTAATTAATAACAAATAGATTTAAGTTATAAGTACTTAAACATTTTCTTTTCCATTCGATGTGGGATTATTTTTAAAATATTACAATATCTTCCTTACAATGCGATGTTATCATTGCTAGTTAGAATTTACTCCGAATTAGGTCATTGATGCTGTAAAAATGAATTTTATGGCATAGCAAAACTCTACCATCGTTTTATGAGTAGCTCTTTTTTTATGCCTATGAATTTTTGTACATTTAAATCAGCTTTGATACCATTTATAATATCTTAAGTCATCTACTGGTCCAATTAATCCGTTAATGGATCGAAATCATGTAGTCAAAAAATTCGAATAGAAGTTAATTGGTAGCAGATGGATTTGAGTTATAAGTACTTAAATCTTTTCTTTTTTTTTTGGCCTTCAATGAGAATCAAGAAGAACTTCGCATGTACTCATTCTGGGCTATTTTGTTTCAGTTCCCACCATTCCTTCTTTTTGTACCAATATAAAGTTTACACCTATTGGTCCTCTGATGTCCCCAAGAAAAGCTTAGCTTGTCAAATTATCCATTGAATAGCCCAAGGGACAATGACTTCTTTATTGGAATGGAAGCTTGTGAAAGAGCTCCAGTTTTATTGCTCACTCCGTTAAATTACAGAGGGTTCGGACCATGCAAAGCTTAGTGACAAGGCGTTCACGAGGGCCAAAGTTTTCTAGGCTTGTGCCCTTTTGGGTCTCCATCTCATCTTTGGGCCCTCGTTCCTTTCTCTCCTGGCTTTGGCTGGGGGTACCACGAACAAGAGAGTGACGACAAAAGACCATACATCAAAACAAACAGGAATGTATTAACTCAAGATATGAAAGCTTTCACCCAAAAATTGGCCAGTTCTTCTAGGAATTTGGATTCCTTAGGCCGAGGAACATCAAATCAACTAAGGTGGACATAAAAGAGGAGATTGATAGGAGTTTTTGTCTTGTACGTTTTCAGCACCAAAAAAGATAGTGCTAGGTTACGGACACATGACGTCTAGGTGTTGCTAGACAAAGACAACCGGAAACAAGGGAGCATGAGGATGGTAGCCTCTAGGTGAACCTTTGGCTTTAGCGTTGGACAAATGAGATGGTGGCAAGTGGTGTGGGCAAGACAGCTCTTTTGGCATTTCATCCTTTGCCCGACTTGTCCTTTTGGACAGATGCTCTTGTTGCATGCCTCAAAAGTGAACCAATAACAAGTGTACTCCACTAAGGGAAGAGGCTCTGAGTGTTGGCATCCTTCTTTGCATAGGACAATCCAAAGTGGACTGGAAAAGCTAGGTGTTCATTTGTTTAACCTTCGAGTATCGTACCTTTTTCTGGGTAAGCAACCTGCATGTAGAGAGCTATCAGTGCAATGAATCCGGCCGTGGCATTTAGAGAGAGAGAGAGAGAGAGAGAGAGAGAGAAAAAAAAAAGTAACACCTCAAAATTAATTTTATACTAAATAAAAAAAAATATTATATATTTGTAACTTAAACCCACTTACTACCTATTAACTTTCATTCGAATTTTTGAAACACGTGATTTCAAACCCGCTAACGGAATTAATTGAGTCAACATATGAGCTTAGGCCGTTACAAATGGTATCAAAATAGATTCGAGTATGCAAAAATTGATGAACATGAGAAAATGATTACCCATGAAATGATAATAAAGTTTCATCATGATATACGATAAGAACGTCGCATTATAAGGAAAAAAGATTATAACATTTCAAAAATAGTCTCACATTTGATGGGAAAGAAAATATTATGTGCTTAGAACTCAAATCCACTTACTACTAATTAATTTTCATTCAAATTTTTAGGCTACATAATTTCAAGCCCGCTAATGAAATTAATTGGATCAATATGTAAAATTGAGGAATTACAAAAAGAGGTGATAGCCATGCATGACTGTGGCCTAACACAATGATAGTTGCATTCAAACTTTGTTTATCAGGAAGGTGTTGATACGATTGAAAATAATTTTCTATTCAATTTTAGAATGAACAGGAAAAATGGCTACGAGCTTGCACAGAGATGTTGGATATATGTCCTGAATATTTCCAATGCATATGTATTGCATGAAACTAAGTTTGGCAGCATGATATTGCTGACTTCTCACAAGGGACCCTCTCTGAGTCATATCAGCCTATATATTGTCCCCTTTGCATATAAAGATTGATAAAGATGAGCATTTTTAGATGTTCAATATACATATCTTTCATGTATAACACTCCCCCGATAGATATTTCATGGGACCAAATTGCCATTATCAATTCTTTTTAAAGATGGAGGATTTGACATTTGTTTTCAAAAATGCTTGTTAGGATGTAGAGTCTGATCCATGATACAAAATACAGAACTTCTCGGTTGATCATATGTCATGTTCCATCCCCCAGGCCTTGTTTATGATACAATAACATATCTGGGCCCAGGTATTGACCTGTAAAACATCACCATATACTAGTCATGACTTTGGTGTCCATTTAACAGTGCTTATATTATATAAGACAAAAAATGTGTATGCAGTGTAACACCATATTATCTCTCCTTTAAAAAGAGCAACATCTCACACAAAACATCAATCATACAAACTTCATGCATGCAGAAGACTTCAAGTAGTAACGATACGCAACCTTGCGATTTTTCCTCTTGCCAATGGCAATAACCACACGTATCGTCCATGATAACAAGAAGGTTCTATTCTGACATGTTAACAACTGAGAGGAAGTAAACATGCTTCAGGAAGCCCCTGGAGCATAATTTTCTTAAATGTTTAATGGACATGTTTATAACATAGCAATGGTGTCAAAAAGTCTAATAACAATAACATAGCAAAGGTGTCAACAAGATGTAATAACAATCATTCTAATGTTCAGTGGTAGTTACCATGGTTTCAAGCTCTAAGATGGTGAGGAAGATGCTGGCAACAGATGAGCTTTGATCAGAATTCCCTGCTGTTTTTGTGGCCCTTGAAAGATCCAAGATTACAGTCCCAGATTTGCACGGCTTTTGTCCAATTGCAAAGTTGTTGTCAAGCGTCCCAAGAGCTGATTGCAGCAGCCAACAATTATCTATTGAAAGGTCCAGAAATGTTTGGCTATTGTGGTCAAAATTGGCCATATTTAGACTATATATGGTTCTCGAATCCATGACATTTTAGCTGATGTTTTGCAAAGAGAGCTACAGTTGCCGGGACTTGATATCTATTGGAAAGGAGATGTTATAAATGCCAATTCCACTTAAAATGTGATAACCTTTAAGTTACTTTTCCAGTGGCATATGAATTTCAACCTGCTTCTCCCATTCTTTACCTTCGCTTAACAGATGACAGAAGGCTTCAAACCATAGGTCCCCCCATATACAGCATATCATAGAGGGCAGCCAAGCATCAAAATGCACCACCTTAATAAACATCAAAAAATTGCTACCCCATGGGTAAGTTTGGTCTCTGCATTCCCTGGTCACATGATGCAGTAATTTGTTCACCTAGCTTCCAGGGTCAAATCCTCCTCAACATTTATAGAAAATACCTTCATGTCTAGTCCTCATCCAGCTCACAAATATTGGTTGGTTTGGAAAGAGAATTTCACTGACAACTAATTCACTTGTCAAAATCTGCCATACACCAAAGCCACAGGAAATTCCTACAAGTTGGGTTGTAGGGGATCCATTGCCTAGGTTCAGATAAACCAGGAGAAGGCCACAAACTAAAAACAATTCGGGCTGACAAAAACATATACATAGAAACAAGATACCATATACCATATATGCTTGCATAAGAGCCATGGAAGAGAAAGCTAAGAATCAGTGTCTCCAAAGCATACCGTACAATAACACTTGTCCTAGCCACAAATCAAGTTTCTTTAAAAAACAAATAAAAACCACATCTACTTCTTAATCACATGAAAGTGTGATCATCATAACAAAGACTAAAATATTATCCGCCAGTGTGCATGGCACCAGCACAACCTATGCAGCGTCCGTTGTTGGCACCACGTGGCATGTATAGTGCTCTGCCACACCAACAGACAGCTGGCAGCATGTCAGTCCCACGTGTCAGTAAGGCACTGGCATGGTACACCCTGTGCTGTGTTGACCAACACTATACTTCCTGCACAATAGATATGATTTCTCACACTCTTTTCATGATACAAACTGTTCAAAACATGTTGTTAAATCCAATTAATCTCCTAAATCCTGCCACTTATAAAGTCCCATACCATGAAGTATTAATAGGGCCAGTTCAGTAGACAGCACAAAAATTACATACTGCATATAGTATTCGGCATCCAGTGATGTGTTTCAATTGCTCATACTAAATGTTGTGGCTAACTATCTTGTGAAAATAAATATAGATTATCTCTTATATAGACTGTTGAGAAGAACAAGATATTGGCACAATTAACTAGGAAAATAATCATTCTATAAAGAATAATGCAAGTGAGTAATTTAAAGAAGTCAAATTTGGCTTTAAGCTTGAAATCAAGACATTAGACTAGGATGCAAACTTTTCTGTTCGCTGCAGACTGGTGTCTGACCAATATATGGAAAGCGATACAAGCATTAATGAAAGTAGGTCTTACTCTTAACTACAGAAGGTCTTACTCTTGGCTACAAAAAAAGGGGGAGGTCTTACCCTAGCTACAGCCTCACTTGGAGTATTGTTTGATTCCAATTGACAGCTCAATTCTGCTGTCAGCAATGTAAATTCAAGAGCAGAGGCAGCTTGAACAAACTCCTGATGTGACAAACTTTCTCCATTAAGAGAAATGTGAGATCAACCAGTCATAGTCCAGGGTTCTGAAGGATCAGCCAATCCAGATTGCACGAGGCACTCTCATGCAGCAGCTTCTTGCCCTTCTTGAGTTAGCATGTACCTGCACTGGAGTAGGTAATTAGAGAAGTTTTAATTAGAAGACAAGCAGCCAAAAAGATTATTAAAAGTCAGCCATATCAAACTGTACCGATCATATTGTACCATACTGTTAAGGTATCGATATACTACCAAGTCTCAATTTAGTATGAACTAAGCTGGTTCGAACTGAACTAAGCCGCTCTATACCGTCCGATACTAAGCAGTATTATGGTTAAGAGTGAGAAAAGAATGAATGCTCTATCTTGATACGGAGTGCATACCATCCCCTACTGTACCGAACCAAACTAGTTTTGCAGACCTTGATTGAAACCCTAATCAATTAAAAATAACTAAGAAGCTAACAAAATTATAGATAACGACTGAAATTTTCTATCATAGAATTTTTTCAATTCTACAAGAGTTTGTGATGCATGATGCTACTAGAAAAATGATTTGTTCAAAAAGCACATGTTTTACAACATAAAACATTGTGTGTAACATATAATAGAGTCTGTAGCAACATCTATATTTAAGTGTGTGCATTTTTAGGCAATCTAAAGTTGTCATAAAATTGAGGCAATTATTACTACTACTACTGCAACAATATGAAAAGATAGTATTCGGAACAGTATTTGTAATTAGAATTGCAAATATTTTTTTTTTTTATAACAACAAAAACAACAACAACAAAGCCTTAATTTGAGACTAGTTGGTATCAACTACATAAATACTTTTTCTCCAATTCACTTGGTTCAAAGTCATATTTTTTGGAGGATTCATATTCATAGGGTGTAACTATAATTTTATACTGACCGTCAACCTATTGCAACCCTTTTTTATCGAACTTAAAAGAACTTTGAACCTATTAAATAATACATTCCATGGTAACCAGACACTCTACCTATGTTGCTTATGGGCATTCCTATATTATTCACATTTGCACACAAAATTACACATGGTTTTTATAAAAAAACCAAATATACATTCCTGTAGTGGCACAATGCACAGCCGAATATAGGTCCTGCAATTTTATGTATTGGTCTGGATCTTAATCAAAATATTCATCAATTTCAACACCATATCATGGTATTAGAGCACAGGTCATGAGCTGCGATCGACACAAAATCTTCAAATTTCTCATATACAAGATCTATATATCCACCAATGACAGAAAATGAACTAGAGAAGACAGTATTTTCTAGGGCTTTTTTTTTTTTTTTGTTATATTCATCAAGGGATTCCCTGATGCCTTGTGATCACCGAAAACAACAATAGCATGCAGTCATTTAGAATTGGCTTTGCTGGATGGATAAGAGTGCACCCAAGCACTATTTTACACCTCACTATGTGTTGCCGGGACCACTTGAGACATTTTTATTAACCATGTAGATTTTCACTGTTGCCAAGTATGTCTCATACTTTAAGGCACAAAACATTTCAACACATTTATCAGTGCTAATTAATGAAAGCATGAACCCATTGCCAAGATAATGTATGCTAATATAGTTATAACATAAGATGCTGGTAAGCTTTCAAGCATTCTAGTATCTCCAATGTGTTGTGTTTTCAATCTTTTAATATATAATATGCTAATTATTAACTCAGCCCATTTTTGTCCAAAGACATCAAAACAACAGCGCTGCACCTTCTGGCCCAAGGCAAGGCCAAAATCTGCTTTTCAAACAGATATTTTATAACAAGATAGTTATACCCAATAATGTTGTATTGGTGCTACATGAGACTTGCAGCCATTGTTCTGTCCCAACTAGAAAAATAACTAAACTTGGCTGACTGGAGCAAGCCATGAACTGAAGCTAGTATTTTATACCTTGAGAAAGAGAGAGGACCACCCAAAAGTGAAAACCCTGCATGAGAATGCATTTGAAACACAAGTAAATTCCTTATTGAACTTTGTCTAATAGAGAATCTGCCCAATTATCATCCACACTAATCCATTTGTTTTGCATCTTCATATAAAATGGCCCGAGTGATTTTTGGTCAATGTGATTTCGTACAAGTATATTCCAACCTTGTCACACAAACACACGCACGCATACATATCAAGCAAATTGGAGAATTATGTGAATGTAGATTTCAAGCATGGGTCAAGTCCATAATAAATAAGGTAAAACTCATCTAAGCAATTAAAATGAAGAATGAAACAGGACAGAGGGTGTTGAGATGTCAAAATGGCAGTTGATAAGCAAATATTCATCAACCAACTTGGGCACTAAGAGACTGTTAAAGAGTTGAATGAGGGAATACCCTCCCTTTCCTCAACCACTGGACTATACAAAAGGTGGAACCTAAAATCAAACAATGATAACTTCAAATAGTTCAACTAACTACGCCAACAGAAGAAAAATATAATGATAACTAGCTCAAATTAAACATAAAATTCAGCAACCAATTCTCTGCAATTTATCAGAGAACTGTCACCATATTCTATGGTCATTCAGCTCACTTCCCGCAAATTCTAAGGAAACAGAGATTAGGAAAAAAAAAAAAAAAAAGCAGACTGAGATATATATTCGGGATATTACCCATTTACCTGTTAAGATTTCCGTCAACTATTTGCTTACTTTGTTTCTATAAATGTATTAATATTGTTAATTGCAGTCCAGTTTTACCAAGACTTAAATTTATTTGTTTAATTAGCAGCCTAAACCTGAGTACCCAAAATTAAAGGGTATCACATCCAACAGTTAAAAATCCAAAGAAAGGAGGCAAGGCATTCCAACTCTCAATAAGGCAGACCATAAAACTCAAGCAAGGAATGGATCTTACACTTGTTTTTTATTGCCAACAATAGGTGACTATCATTGTTGGCCTTTGTACATGCATAAAAGGAGGAAGCCATGTGCATTGGTTCAATACCACCATGTTTTAGTATTTGTGTGGAGCTTGGAGAGTACAAATGACATATAAAAAGGAGAAACAGTTGGGAAAGTCACTAGGGATTAGATACCAGTGACCTGAAAAGAAATTTGAAAAAATTAAGCACGATAAGTGCGTATGGTGCAAGGTTAGCTTCCTTATGTTAGCATCTCTACATAATTTACCATCAGCCTCATGGCTTTCATTAAGTCCTTGGCAATAATAAATGAGATCACAATTAATCCTTTTGATATCAAGGCTTTTATGCAGCTCGATCGGTATAGCAGTTTCCTGGTGAACTCACCATATTGCTTTGGCTTCCCTTTTCCCTCATCTAGCCTGTTAATAACAAAATCAACAAGCAAACCATCCATACTGCACTTAAACAAAGCATCTAAAAGAAAATCATAAAATCTAGTGGAAGAAAAACAAATATTCGCAAATAACTGAGGGAGAACCAACAAAAAGTTACGCTTTTGTACAGCATTCTTCGTCGGGAATGCATCAGTGTCATTCTTAGGAAAAGATCTCGCATGAGCCTCATAATCCATTTCATTTCTCTTTCAAACTTTGAGAAAAAACAAGAACAGTGAGTGCATTTAAGAAGTTCGCGATCTCACATGATTTTGATCGGGATTTTGGCCCCGCAGATGTTGCGATGCGTGGTGGAAAGAGTCGAGTCGAGGCTTTCCGAGATCCCATTCCGGTCGACCATCTACTCCCGCTTCCTCCGAATGTACCGCGCGATCTCCTCGTTCTTGCTGCAGCGGACGGGCCGCTTGTTCTCCGTCAGGATCAAGCTTTCGATTCCAAGGGGGATTCGAGGGAAAGAGAGCAATCTGTATACGGTTTTGCATTCGGTCCGGGGAGGCATGGAGAACGCTCCTTAGGGCTCGATAAGAGAGCCCGCCAATTCTTTCCTCGCACGCGGTGTTTCGAAAATTCGAACCGGATCTCCTTTGCGCCAGATCCAAACCCGATTTTGTCCAGATTTCGGCCGGGCAGCGTGGACCGGCGGCCCAACTACATGATCCCCATTAACTCTTATTAATTATTTTTTAAGGCTAAAATGTACTGGTCCTCAAACTTGTTCTCAAAACCCATTCGGTTCCCTAGTCCTCTGCATTTTAAAAATATTGAATGCCTTATATCTCATTATGCGAAGGTAATTAAAATTAAAATAAAAATACGTTACTTAAACACGAACATATGAATTGATTGGCAGAACGATATGTTATCCGTTATATCTTATACCGATTGTAATTAACCTTATGCTATAAAATATTAAAAATATAATATTTTTACAATATAAAAGGTTAAACAGTAACAATCAAAAGTTTAAAGAACAAAATGAATTTGAGTGGAAGTTTAAGAATTAAAATTTTATTTTTACCTATTTTTTACCATAAAATGACGATTACGATGATGATGATATAGTATTCAAAAAATAGCAATAATATAAATATAAATATAAGCATGGTTATAATGGCGGCAATAAGAAAGATGGTCAAATTTAAGGTGTCTCAATTTGCATGCTACTCCAATGTGTATGCTCATCTTTGGTAGTGATGGTGATGATGCTGATAGGCAAACCTGTATGCTAACTGCATGGACATACATATTTTTTCACAATAGCATATGACATGACTACTATGCTCCTATCTATCCTACATGCCTTTGCTTGACGTGAGGCTAAAAAAAAGGACCAAATGCTAAGTAGCCTATGGTGCATGCAGACCAAATGCAAGTTTGGAGTTTCTATGAGAAATTTATGGTGTTAGTTTTCAACACAATTTGTTTATCAACAAATTCGTTGGGCCTGAATCATCATTAGCTAGTAATTTCTTCAAGCTTTGTTTTAATAAACCTAAACCGTTTTAAAGATTTCTCAATCAAATTAGGATATCATTCCTAATTATATATGAAAAAATAAATTCTTTAAGAATAATGGCTCATGATGGAAAAGCCTATAATATCTATAGGCCTTATTTAGGATAGTGGTTAGGCCCTCCAACAGTAGCTGTTAGAAAACAACTACTTGTTATAACTGATGGAAATTATTGGTGTCTTTCAATAGCCGTCCCAAATGAAGACATAGACTTAGCTACTTTCTCTGCTTTTTTTACTTACTAAAGTATAATCTTATGGCCACTTCCTATTAATAATGTAAGAATTGAGAAGAATATTTGATTCTATATAGAATAAACTAGCATAATGAAACAAAGAAATTTAACTATAATAAGAACTATAAATAGAAAATTTAAACTAAAAGCTAACAGGCTATTTAGAATGCTCGCTTTTTAGAGTGAGCATTCTTATCTAAATTTTTAGGTAAACTGGCTAACATCTGAAATTACTACATTTGAACTATAACAAGCTTTTCTCAAAAATTTTATTTGCATTCAATTTTAGAAATACAAGATAAATAAGAGAAGGATGTTAATTTTTGATTCCTAAGAATCTTTTTTTTTTTTAGGAATAAAGAATTATCATGAAAATTTGAGACTTAGACTCAAAAAAACCTCTAAAGTTATGAATTAAAAGTAAAAATAATTAAATCTATAAGAGATATTAAAGTTAGAAATAATTAGAAAGTCCTATTCTTTGTCTCCCTCCTACCTTTAATCTCACACCTCAAGTTTTCCCAAGGTCTTAAATGAAATATTTGATCTTTTACTAATTTCTCCTCCAAATAACAACCTCTCGTCATAGGTTTTTGAATAGCCTTTTACAGTACAAGAATTTGAGAAAAAATTTAATAGAAAATTTTATAATCTTTAATGATAAAAAGGAGTACATATTGGAGGGGTATTTATAGGTTATCGAACCCTTACATTAATGGAAACTCATTTTAGTCCCTTAGAATTTGACTGTAACTCAAAAAAAGACCAAGTCCTAACACAATCAACTAGAGAAAACTTGTCTTAAATCTGATTTGGATCATATTGGGAGATGACAAGTTCAAATGGTTGTGTAGTTTCACCATTGAATGAATCAAAATGTAAATCTTTTGTCATCCATTATTTTGATGCTAGCCTATAAACTGTTGATTAAACTCTGATAGTTGTAGGATTGGTTCTCATGGTTTGGCTGGTTGTCCTTCATCAGGCTCTACTTGATGTGGTTCAGGCTATGTTGGGGTGCTTTCACAACATCTATTGTTGCAAAAATGAGTTCCATGTTGGTATGATTTAGAAATTGATATGCTGTTATCAAGGTATGGTTATGATGGAGGATATGGATGTCGATAAAACTTAGAAGTACTCTCCTTGGTTTAGGATATTAACTTCTGATGTAGCTTTGTTCACAAGCCATAGGGCTCATTTTAATGAGACATGCATCATTATGGTTGGTTGTCGGTCTTGTATTACAGGGCCAAGCATGTGATATCATAGTGGTTTGGCTTGTTCTACTCTGATGTTTATGTTAATGAAATGAAAACTATTATGCCTGGATTATGTTATTATAGAATGCCTGGATTATGTTATTATAGCAAAACTTATAGTCCATTCAGTGGATGGTTATGTTCTTTACAAATCATATAGTGGATGCTGATGGCTAGAAGATTTTGGTGAGAGCTATTAATATTGGTTATTAAAGCCAATCCTTTCCTTGACTAGATTAGTCGGATTACTACTTTCTCGGTCCTTTCTTCATATATGTTAGGTGTAATGTTCTCACTAAAATTCATTGATTCTTCTCACATATATGTCAACATTGATGACAAGTTACCTATTTTTAATGTAAGAAGGTATCAATCAGTTATAGGCCACACATTACTTGTTCATCCCTCACACAGAAAAAAACTCAATCTGATTAAATTTTAGGAAATGTCGAATAAAATGCATTGCACAGCTAAACAAGAACAAAGGCCTCCCCCCCCTCTACAGCATCCTTTTTAATGAGCACAATCCAATAACACCAAGTTACCAATCCCCTATCTCTATTTACTCTGTTTTCCATTGAAAATGATTATATTATCACTACATGAGAAACCAAAGAGGTGAACCATCTTACTTTCCACCCATGGTTTATCAGATTGCAGCTCTTCCTGAGCTAATGAATGTGTTCTATTTTGAAGTTATCATGCATAAAACTCTAACATTTATCATGGATCATTCCCTAGAAAACCAAAACAGAGCTGCAGGCCAAACCAAGTTCAGGAAAAAAAAAAAAAACTATTTCTTCATACTTTTAAACCAACAGAAAGCTACCAGTTCAAATTGTGCTTTACTTTGTTCAGAATGTCCTCCATCCACTTTGAAACTCAGTTGCACCGTATCCATCCTGACAAAGCCTAGAATGATCAAGAAGCTGAACAACAAAGATATGTACAACAAGAGTATACTCTTTAACCATCACAGCAGCATTGTGGAACCTGGCTACAGCCCAAACCTCGTCCTAATAATAAGCTCAGGTGCCCAAAGATGGGGCCATTACTACAATGTGGCTCAACTAAATGCTAGATAGCTACATTGGACTCCAAGGACAGTGAGAGTCCACAACGAAGGAATGGAACATGCATCATGGGCACTTGGGTCCCCCTCTCTTGGTCTTCCAATTGTTGTAGCAAGGGCAGTACTGCTTGTTCCCATACGTTCCAGGAGGCACACAGAGGCACTTGGAGCAGCACTTCTGGCAGAAGAACATGCATGGCTTCCTGTAGGCTGTCGCCGAGCATCGAGCTGCGCAGCGGCCGGGGCATTCTGCAAGAGGATGATGAGCACGTAATTCTTAGCGAAAGAAGTGAGATGTAGGAAGATTGAAGTTGAAAAAAATTGGAAAGAAAATGTTCTCACCTTGGGGTTGGAGGCTTCCTTGAGTTGTTCCATTCTGCAGTACAAGAATGATGAAGTTTTAGTTGGCTGAGAAAATCACAGGTGAATTGTGGATGGCAAGAGAATGGCTTGGTTGAGCCTTACCAAGGGAAACTGGATGGGTTGAGGAGTTGGTCCTGGAGTGTTTCCAGGCTGGGCTGCTGGACTTGGGGAATGCTGATTAGCCTGCATTCACCATGGAGCAATTGTTATGCTTCTATGGCCTTCATATATACTGTTATTATGAGGGAGGAAATGTGTTTGATTTGGGTCAGAATTTATGCCAGTGTTATGTAAACCTGTGACACATGGATGGTTTGTGGATCTGAACCCAGATCCAAATGCATTAAAATCCAAATTCAGCTTTCACTGAATACTACCACCCTTGGCTTCAATAGATGATTCACTCACAAATCATGGTGCTATGAAACAAACCAATCCAATATTGGATCTCCACTGCCACCCTATGGATGATGGATCATGGTTATAGTTTAGAGAGAGAGAGAGAGAGAGAGAGAGACCTGGCCTTCAATGGATAGAAGTAGCATTAAGATGGTATAAAGAACCAAAATGCGCATCTTGCTTGCCATGGCCGAGCTAAAGAAGGAGAATATTGGGGGTAAGAGAGCAGCCTTGTGTTTCTCTTGGGTGAAGATTTGGTGAGGAAGCTGGGGTTTATATAAGACATTTTGGTTGGCTCTATGCACCAGAGAGTACACATAATAATGCTACAGTTGTGGAGAGAGAGAGAGAGAGAGCAGTAGGTAGTTTTTGGCAGGCAGCATAAGAACAGAAAAGCCACTTGGTTCCATGTGGCCACCTCCTTGCTAGTTAGCCGGACATATACGGTGGAGCCAACGGGCTGCATCCACTTAATGTCTTAGAGCAAAGAAAATATATGTTTGGTCCTCAGACTTCCACTCAAATATTAGTTTAGTCTTAAAATTTTCAATTGTTACAGATTAACATCTCATTTTTTTTAACAATGTTGCATTTCAAACATTTCATAGTATTGAATTAGTTTAATACATTAATTATTCTATTAATTTTAACTGATTTAATATAAAAAAGTATTAGAAATGTAATATACAATAAAATTTATAAAAAACTAATTAAATTGGTCATCCTGAGCCCATTGTTTTCCCAAATCATAATAGGTTATGGCCATGTTCTTCTTCCCGATGTGTATCCCGTGAGCAAGGCATTCATTGAACCGAGGTGCACCAACATGAGGTGACCATATCAGGATCCAGGCTTCAGAGGGGCTAAAGAAGACCCGTGAGCCTCCACAAGGCAACAAGCTGACTAGAAGTTGAGCCATGAGCACATGAGGTGCACAGGAGAGAGCAGGGGTGCTCTGCATCGCAGTACGTACGTGAAGATCGTAAATTTATGAGTGTGTCTCGTATCACTGGTCAATAACTTCATCAACCAATTCAAAAAGCCCCAAGCAAATCTTCATCAGTAAATATTTTTAAATTTTAATATAAAACTGTTATATTTTGTCAAAATTTTAATATGATAATATTATGTTAAGTTAAAATTTTATCAACTTTAAACTTCACCAAAAAAAATTCAAACTCAAACCCAGCTATTTTATTAAAAAGGAGCATTACCATCCCTACATATCCTTTTTATAATAAATAAATTTTAAATAATTATACAAGATCAAAAAATTCAAATAATACTTGCCCTCTCAAGTAAGAACTTGGATTGTTATAAATGGTATAAAAGTGGACTCAGTACATGACCAATGTGCATTATAAGACATTGAAGATGAACTCTTAGATTAAAATTTCGACCCTTCGTTTGGAAGGATGCCAAGGTTTAAAACCAAGTCTACGATGATGTCTGTCTAGTCTTAGATCAATGATAGAGTTTGAATATTTATACAGGATTCATTAGGTAAAATATGAATTAATCGATATTTTTGGATGGCAGATGCTGCTTTGATCAAATGGACATTTAATGCATGTAAGTTTTGAACTATATATATATATATATATGTCATTTTTTAGTACAATCAAATATGACTTTATGGTTGCAGGAGTAGATGATCCAAAGCTATGAAACTGCACCAAGAGGTAACCGTGGATGCTACCGTTGGGACGCTAGAGAACAAGGACCCCTTCTTCTCATCCATGTGCAAAGAGGGACTGTGGGGTAGCCCTCTTGTGTTCCCTTCTACACTCTCTATTCACTTACGGCTAACTTGAGACCACCATGGGAGGAACCGACCACGTGAAGCCCCAAATATGACCCCAGGGGGACAGGGCTGATCCACTTGTCATTCTCCACCTTTATCTCTGCGATTGAAGCTATTCTTCTCCCGTGAACTTTGGAATCTTCTCCCATCCCACCACCCCCTGTTTTCTATGCCAACCACAAGGCTTGAGGTGCGTAGATTTTGTATTTGAGATCGCGTAGGGCTGGACTTTTCTTGTAAAAGGGCACGAGTTGGGCATGCAGGAGGGATGACTGTGCTTGTCTGTGGCGTCTCGTGATACCGTCTTGGAGTTTGGTGGTTCTTTCTCCCATCAGTTCCACGCCCACAAGAAACCATTCAATTATTGCCATCATAGAAGAAAAAAAATGGGGTTTAATTAGGTTCTGGGAGTAGACGTAGGCCGGCTGGAGTTACCAACACTGGAACTCATTTCACCTCACTGAAACCGAAACCTTGTTCACAAACTGGCTGAAACGAAAACTTGTTTTCATACCTTGCTCTTGATATAATTTGAGCTTTTTAGCCTATAAATATTTTTTTTATTTATTATATGAAAGCTTATATTAGCAAATATTTAATTTCACATGGACTATATACTGAATAATCTAAATAATATTTTCTTAACTAACTTTTTTTTGTATGAGAAATCGAGTAGTTATAAATGATATCAAAGCAAGCCTATCACAAATAGGCTCACAATATTTGTGACTTGATTTGATTAGACTCATACTAAGCCTAGTAAGGATATCAAGATGTTGATGAATGTTTAATCCCGTATCAACTATGAATTAGTTAGAACCATGATGTAGTTATTTTTTCTGCCCTTAATTTTTCCATGCTAACCTGTTTGTGACTGGCTTCACTGATCTCACTTCCCTTATCAAGCTTATGATCTGATTTACAGCTAGAGTTCTCTAGCCAATAGGGCTCAGAAATGGTGATCTATTATGAAAAACATATGAGATGAATGACAGGGAAGTCATCCGTATGAATTCTTCATAGAAGTGTTCTTAAATATTCGAAATCAAACTTGAACTATTCTATGGAGAATAAGGCATTGTTGGCCAGTGATGTATTCAAAGAACATGATGGGGAGATCAGTAGATAGCAAAGCCTCCTCATGATCCAGTGTTTTAATAATCTCCTTCATGCAAATATATCTTTGATTCACATTTTAATGTCAGGGTTTTCTTGGCCTATGTCTGAAGGTTGCAGCAACAATTTCCATCTCAACTTAATCATGCAGCATAGATGCTATGCCACATCTCTAGATCCCTTGTATTCTTCTATCATATATCTCTATGGTCTCATAACTTCATGAAGTTTGTGGATCCTTCTTGACTTTAATTTGTTTTCATAACTAATGGCTGGTTTCAGTGAATGATGATGGCTATTTCAACTTCCATGGATCTAATTGTTGAAGCAATTCCTCGAGTATGAGAGCTTCTAAATTTTTTTTGCAATTAATTGCTCCATTTATGTGTGGTGCCAAACAGTGTCAAGCACACTTTCCTATCATGTACATGCTTGGATGATTACCTGCCGGTTCTGTCTTCAAACCTGGTGTGAAGTTGCCTTCTCAGGACCAAAAATCCTCTTCATTGTTCCAATAAATCCTTGATGTATTGACCTGAAAGGATGCTAATGTAACAGGCTTCTTTGATACCCTATTTATTCTAATTCAGATGAAGTTAGATGGCTTAACGACCAGAGTTCTTGATTGGAGGGGAAGCTTAGGCAAAACCAGGTACAAAATGGGCCTTTAGTGAACTTGGAGTGCCCAGCTACGCTGGTGTAGAGTTTAGTGGCTGCTCCGAAGGACCGAAGGATGTCATCTGGGGTTCAAAGTTCATCTCTAAATTCTTGAATGAGTATTACCACCCCTCGGTCCCGCCTTGTCTCGTTGGAGATTATGTGGCCTCTGCTCGTCTTGGGATTGGGCCTTTTCTTCGGATGGCATCAATGTTAGTCCAAGTGCGTGTTTAGCGGTGCTTTTACTTTCATACAAAACGGAAACAAAAACTAGAAGCCAGTTTTTTTTTTTTTTCTATATATATATATATAGTTGGACTTCCTGCAAATATATTTTTTAAGACACTTTTCAAATATAGAATCAAACATTTATGCTTTCAAGGAAGTTTTTTTTAAAAAAAAATTATTTTTAGTTAACATGTAGGGCTAGAAGTGGACTTAGGCCGATCCAACTTTAGACTAGGCCACAGCCAGGATCGAATCAATTTGGACTCAAAATTAGAGACCAAAAAAATTTTAAGCCGAGCTTGAGCTGTTACTTGGCTCGGTCCAAACGTAGCCCAAAGCCTTGAGCCCAAAGAAAGCCTAAAGTATTGGCCCTTAGTCAAATCCAAATCCAACCCAAATATAATCCCAATAGTGGGCTTTTTCAATTTTATATTAAATTTTATATCAATTGTGTAAGAATAACTCTTCATATTATAGCAAATTTTCTACTATAACTTAATGCAATTATCTTATATATTATCTATTTTTATGTAAATATTTAAAAATTAAAAATTAACTCAATCGACTTAATTTTTAATTCAAACGAATTATTATGAGTAAACCTCATTGAGTTTTAGGCCGGACTTGATCCAAAAATTTCTAAAAATAATTTTAGATCCATACTCGGCCCAAAGCCCAAAAAAAAATTTTAAGCTAAATTCAAGTAAGGATGTGGCTTGCCCCGACCCAGCCTACTTCCAATAAGGGAGAAAGCTTAAAGCCTCAAAATGGATGAGGTTGATCCGATCCTTAAACTATATTGTAGTTTCCTGATTAGATGCCCTCCAATTAGGCTACATTATAGTTTCCTGATTAGATGCCCTCCAATTCATTTACTTGGGAATTTGTTGCTTAATTGGCTTCACGATAAACATGGATACATGCGATAGTGGGATATATATAGCTCATAGGAATATATAGCTGATAGCTCATAGGAAGGGATGAATACGTTTTATTATCTCATCATCCAAGAGAAAACTGTGGCAGAATCTTCGTCCAGCACAATGTATTAAATCTGGGATACAAAATCTTCTTTCAGTACAATGTATTGAATATGAGTTGACTCCAACACTACTTTGAGACACGCTCGAGCTTTCAAACGGGAAGAGGGAGGCTAATAAACCCATTACAACATGCTGATATATTAATTGTTCAGTTACAGGCCTCATGAAGGTAGGAGAAGAGATATGAGGTCTTCAAAGAAATATAATTTCCACGCAAACGTCCTACATGAGACAATCCTTTGGAAATGTAGGTTGATCGATCCTGATGTTCACATCGCATGTCTTTAACCAGCTGACCATGCTGAATCGCCATCAGGGCTCATTAAGAGAAACATCTTTATGTAGGAAAAATATTCACATCAAAGATAAATGGATTTTTTTCCTTTTCTTCTCAATAAAAAAAAAAAAAAGCATGGAATTTCAACAACATATTGCATCTATGCCATGATCATACAATTGCCTTGGCATATATTGCCCCAATGATATCATCAAGGAGTTTAGATTTATCCAACTCATACATAGTTTCCTGACAATTGGAAAAACTTATGTCGCCTCTGAAAGCACAAAAGCCCAAAACAGCTCAATATTGTGCCCATAATTTCTTCAGCTTAAAAGACTATAACTGACAGATTGTTGATCATTTGAGTGCCATGCACTAAGCTGCTATGAAACGATCAAGAAAAGAGTCTAATTTCGAGCTCAAAGTGAATTTTTAGGACAAAACAACCTGCAGAAAGTTCTGAAAAAGCAGATGGAAACATAAACAATAAAACCATTGTCTCATTTTGCCTGAGGATGTGAAGCAATAAAGTCAACGGCCACATTGACGGAGTCAATCTTGTCTGCTTCATTATCCGGGATCTCAAACCCAAATTCTTCCTCTAGGGCCATGACAATCTCTACAGCGTCCAAACTGTCCAGACCAAGGTCCTTCTGGAAATGGGCATTTGGTGTGACCTGCACCGACACCATAATATTAAACCACTTTAGTCTTAGATCTCACTGAGAGTACATAACTTTAGTGTCAAGTTTGACCCAAGATATTACAAATTTTTGGTATTCATGAATTTGGAGCCAACAATTTTCAGTTGCATTTTTCTCTGAAGTTTTATTACATTATTCTACAATAATTCTTCCATAGGCTAGTCATCAGCATTTGTGACCTGCAATGGTTGACCAACAATAGTAGGGAATAGTGATGCTAACAATAATGATGAACACTTACCACCACAATTCTGCAGCCGAAGCCTTGAAAAATATCACGGCAAATCTCAAGTTGGTCAAAACAGCAAGTAGTACTGTTTGGCAGACCATGCAATATTTCAACTAAGCATATTGTAAATACTTTAATTATTTTATGATAATAAAAATAATATCTCAACACACATGTTTCACATTAAAACAACTACAGCTTACAAAGCAACATCTTAATGATGCCACCGCATTTTAAAATTCTCAAGTAAAGTAATCACTTTCATGCAAAATAAGTATAAATTCCAATGAATATTGGCCAACCTCTAAAGTAAATGTCAGCCCCCCTCTGCTCTGTTGGTAATGCAACTCTGGTTTACCACCAACACTATCCTTTTTGACATCACTACAACTCCTCATTGTGTTATGCTGTTTTATGTTCTAAGTTCTTTTTGTTTCCAGACATTCATATGCCCCACATTGTGGGCCTCATGTGACTCATAATATTTTTCCTCAAAAGTCCCCCAAGCATGCAGGATACCCAAGGCACGCTTCCTCTAGCCTCATCCGACTCTGTTTAAAACATCTACTTTTGATCATGATTGATGCACAAATTTTGAGTAGGCAGTATGTCCAAATATTCCACCCTAATTCACAATCTATATACCTTGATCTTTGATCTGTTAACCATAATAAATTAGATTTAGCACTGGACATAAATTTTTTTCCATCAAGAAACAATACAACATTTGTGAATTAAACCCAATGTGGTCCTTCCTAACTCAATAATCCATCTACACCGAGGGCTTAAAGGTTGATAGATAGTGGAGGCTCAAGTATAAATTTCATTGTGGTGTCACAGCTAATACATGTATCACTGCTCCATGAATGTTTGTGACAACATGAAGATCATCCTTTGGTATATGCTACTGATCAGTTACCTGTAATGATCATATATGTCCAATATGCCAATAAAAACAGATAAATCTTGCTCTCATCTAGATTTTTTCATCGATTGCCTATGCATGACACATATCTCGATTCTTTTCTTCTTCAATATAATCATTTTCTATAAGCAACATCCTAGCAAGCAAGCCTAAATTAGAACTCAAGCACCAACCCCTCCCAAGGAGAGATTTCCAAAAAGTAAGCGACCTAGAGCCTTAAGAATGCAAAGAATAGCATAAGCTTTCAAAAGCTGCAGAAAAAGCAAGGATTGAAAACAAAGAAACATCAGACATACAGAAGAAGGGGAAACAAAGTAGAGTCGACATAGATACGGCCTCTTATCAAGGTGTTAAGATGCTAATATCTTGTTAAAATTCGAACAAGAAACAACAATCATTTCCTTTTGATTAAGCCAAATGAATGCAATTTATAATTGTATTCATGCAGTAATTTCAAATGATTTCATGTTATATTTCATTTTCTATTTTCTTCTCTAGTGTCATTAATAGCATAAGTTCATGTTGTTTCTCCGAATTCCTGAGACTAAGCTAAAGATGCTATGTTTCACCAAAGGCTATGGTTTAGGATTGTGGGAGATCTATACAAACTCATGCATAAAGAACCTTAATCATAGTCCAGATGAATGTGTGCATCCAGTGTGCAATTGAAGTACGAGTAACAACAGTAATAACTTACAAAATTGTTCTAATATGGTTTATACACTATCAAAGGATGTAAGCACCAGTTTAAAGAATTCAAGGGGTAAAAACACAAAGGAATCTATGAGTTTCCCTTAAAGTTCAGCATTCCAGTAATAAGCATAATCAGCTAGCAATAAACCCATAAAAGCTGGGGGAAAGGAAAGAAAGAAAGAAAGGTGATATGACAAAGATGGCAAGACATTGAAGCATTCACATAAGTAGAGGTTACAGGATTTTTCCAGCTTTTAGAAAAGATACAAAATAACTGGATCTTGTTAATCATTAAATTATGCATAACATAGTATTAGTCTTGTAATGGATCATAACATCATATGTTCACCTGCAATGTGATTAATTTAGTGAATAACTAGAACATAGAAAATCAAAACAGTAAAGCAATGCCGCAAATGTGAAACACAGGGAAGAGGAAACCAATAAAGTAGAGGTACTGCATCTATTTATTATCCATAGGCCAATAACATAGGCCAACAATAATAAGCGATGGTAACATATCAAGGATGAGGACAGGAAAAAAAAAAATTAAGGTAGCAAATAATAATAAGAGCTTGAGCAAAGATCTAAGAACTTTGGTTACAAAGACACCAGGGCAACAAGACCTACTTTCCCACATGCTGAGTTAGTTCTGTGTTCTAGAAGTCACGGATAGAAAAAGTGTTCCATGAATGTCCCTTGTGTCACTTGGAGTTGCAAACAAAGCCTTCAAGCTCTTTCAATTAGGGTTAAATTAATATTATTTCACCCTTTTATACCCATGCTTTGAAATTAGACCATGGTACATGAAATTAGAACAGTAAGAAATTATATACATTATTATGCATAGATGCATATAGACTAAAGTTGAAGTGTTAACTACGATGATGGGTTTATAACTTTAATAGCACTAATCAAAGCTATTAGTTGATCAAGTAAACACCAAATTACTGACAAGAATCACAAGAAAACAATAAAATACTTTCACTTTCTTAATCAAGCGGAAAGAGAGTGAGAACAATACTATTTGCAAAACAACTCAATGGAAAGACGGAAATAAGATGCTAATCGAGTGACGACTTATAGTAATCCGGAAAATTTCAAATGCAAAGTCACATGGAATATCGGAATAAAACAGTGGCTTAAGGAGAGTCTCAGCAATGAAATAAACCCTTAATGAACCCCAATTTCCAAGATAACACTCAAATCAGAGAAACCCTAGGTTTCCAAGGAATCGGGGAAGTCGGGGATCGAGATTACCTTGGAAGGATCGACCTTCTGGAAATTCTTGACGACTGTTATGATCCGATCGGCAACCTCGGATTTGTCGAGGAAGGTGCCCCTGGCCTCATCGGAGAAGCCGCGGCGGCGGACGAGGAGGTGAGCGAAGGAGAGTGGGGCCGCCACCTGGAGAGGCGCCGGAGATGCCACCGTCACCCTGAGGTGCTTCAGGAGAGCGCTTCTCACCGCCGCCGCCATTGGAGAGCAAAGCAAGAAAGCTCGGAACTTTGGCAAAGACCTCTTCCTCGCGTTTATAGCGAGGGGAAACGACCACGCTTCCAGGGACGGGGGCAAGCCCTTTCGAGCTCCGTTCTGGTGTTCCCGCGGAGTAGTGGTTGGCTGGTTGCCCTTCTTCTTTCGTGGACTAGGCCGAGAAGCCCATTACATTAAGTTTCGAACGGCCCACAGTGCCACTGTTTGATTTAAAAATTCGTGCTAAATTAAAATGGATTTGGGCAAAGTTTTATTGGGGCCTCCAATGAGTCAATAATCCTTGAAGTCTAACCCTAAATTATTATTATATTATTTTAAGGAGAAATTACAGTGAGATCCCTTAAATTTGATCGATTTACACACTGGTTTCAAAAGAAAAAAAAATTCAAGACTCTGAAACACCTATCTTAGTCCGCAAAGATATATTCCGTCTATCTAACTCTTAACATTATTAAGCTATTGAGTGAAAGATCAAATTTTTTCTTATAAAATTATGATAGTTTTACTTTTATTCAGAGTTTGAAACTAAATTTAAAAAATAATCTGGATATTATCAAAAAGATTTGTTATCATGTGATCGCATGCTAATGCTTTATGACGGTGATGAGAAATTTTTAAGTACCTAAATAAAAATATTACGTTTTCGAAAAATATTTTTTTCTACTAAGATCAATGTACAAATCAGTCTTGTTGTAATTCTCCTTTATTTTAATTTTTTCATGATCTAAGCTGCTAGATTTTTTTTAAAAAAAAAGATAATTGATATACATTCCAAAGCTTCTTCTTTAAGCAACCAAATATATAGCAAGAGAAAAGAGGGAAAGTATTACTAGTAAATTCTTTTACGTATATACCGGTAAGGATGTTTGAAGGAAGGCTACTCCTTATTCTATATTCTATTACTTATAAAAAATTATTTGAGCATATTAAGAATTTATTATATTTTATTTTTTTAAATTTTTTATTTTTTATCTGTTTGATTGTTGATTTTTGTTTGAAGGAAGGCTGCACATTGTTGTATATTCTATTGCTTGTAGGCCTCTTCTGTGGAGAAATTATTTTAGCATATTAAGATTCTATTCTATTTTATTTTTTTTTATTTTTGTGTTTTTATTTCTTCCATTATTGATTTTTGTTTGAAGGAAGTCCGCCCTTTGTTGTATATTTTATTGCTTGTAAGCCTTTTCTACAAAGAGATTATTTAAGCATAGTAAGAATTTATTGTATTTTATTCTTTATTTTAATTTCTTATTTTTTATCTCTCTCATTATTGATTTTCAAAGCCCAACCATGGTTCTCCTATTTTTGAATTTTTTGGTCCTATTTGCACCAATAAAAATTATAAAACTCTGAACAAGATATTTGTGTTAACCAAAAAATAAAGAAAAAGAATAAATTTTTGCTATCCTCCATCATAATTTTTTGCATGATTTTTCAATATAATTATTTAGACAAATCTCATATTGTTTATATCATTTTCTCTCCTAATTAAGATAATGCTAGAAGTCTAAATGATGATATATCAATAACAATTCTATGGAAAACTAACTTTCACTGATTTAAGCCAATTAATCAGTTTGTTACAGCTCTCTTTTTAGTTTTGTGTAAACCATCGTAGGCCTCATGAAAAAATAAATAAATAAATAAAAGAAAAAAAAGCATTGGAGAAGGCTTTAAATCAAGTCATTTAAATACAAATTTTTATTATAAATCTAATTTACATTAGACACTAATGGAATATACCTAGCTCAACACAACTATTGAAGTTTAATTGAAATTTTTTTGGTACTTGCTCCTTATTCCCCTCCTTTGGCTAGCTCATGCCAATAGAATCTTATAACCTAAAATGGATGTTAAACTTTAATAAGCTTATTATAATCAAACTTGCATGTATCAAAAATAATATGGAGATTATCATGTCATGAATAATTGTTATGGACCATTGGTTAACTATTTGCATGGTGAAATGCTTTTGTAAAATGATGAAAACTTTGGTTGAAGTCACTTTTACTATAACTCATTATCTAAACAAATTAACAATGAGTCTTGCCTTTCTTAGGGAATCATGGATGTAGTTAAGGTTTCTAAAAAGTCTTAAAGCAAATTTTGGATTTCTCTCAGTTAAATGGGTCAAAGGCAATATATGGTAAGGGATAATGTGTCTAAAGTTTGAATTGGTAATGCTTGCTTTATGAGCTTTTTTTGATCTCTAATGAATGCAAGATACTTTTATGTTTGTTGCAAACTAGATGAAAGGACTATAAGAATCCTTCACAAAATTCACATATTAAAATCTAAGAAATAAAGATGTAATGGCCCAAGCCCACCCACTAGCCCAATTAACTTCTAGCGGGCCGAAACCACGTGGCCCAAAAACTCGAGTGGAAGTTAATGAGTAGAAAGTAGACTTGAGTTATAAGCACATAGCACATTTCTCTCACATCCAATGCGGGATTAAATTTGGGGTATCACAATCTCCCCACATCCAATGCGGGATTAAATTTGGGGTATCACAATCTCCCCACTTTATAATGCGACGTCCTCGTCCTCGTCGCACGCTACAAGCTAGCCAGAATCTACCACGAGTCGGATCATTGGTGCTACATAATCTTCCCACCTTATAATGCTGATGTAACGCTCCAACCCACCTGCTGGCCCAATTAACTTCTAGCGGACCGAAACCTTGTGGCCCAAAAACTCGAGTGAAAGTTAATGGGCAGAAAGTGGACTTGAGTTATAAGCACATGGCACATTTCTCTCCCATCCAATGTGAGACTAAATTTTGGGTATCACAATCTCCCTACCTTATAATACAACGTCCTTGTCGTATGCCATAAGCTAGCCAGAATTTACCCCGAATCGGGTCATTGGTGCTGCACAATCTCCCCACCTTATAATGCGACGTCCTCGTCGCACGCTACAAGCTAGCCGTTGCACGTCACAAGCTAGCCAGAATCTACCATCCCGAGTCGAATCATTGGTGCTGTAAGGGTGGCTCCATGGCGAAACTCTACCACCGCACCATGGGTAGCCCTTTCCTCGTGCCTACCAACTTCCGCACACTCGGATCGGCTCTGATACCATTTGTAACGCCCCAAGCTCACATGCTAGCCCAATAAACTCCGTTAGCGGGCCGAAACCACGTGGCCCAAAAACTCAAGTGGAAGTTAATGAGTAGAAAGTGGACTTAAGTTATAAGCACATAGCACATTTCTCTCCCGTCTAATGTGGGACTAAATTTAGGGTATCACAAAAGATAATGTCCCTAAAAAAAAAAAAAAAAGATGAATATTTTATTATGGTAGTAGTCTATCTCATTACCTCAATACCCAATAATCTTATTACCTCAATACCCCACAATCTCATGACCTAATCTAATGATCTCTAGTCCTCCACATATATAATGTTTATGTAGTTTAGGAGATCCAATATGATTTGACTTCAATTACCAATGAGACAAGGATAAGATGAGTCATAGGTTTTATCCAATCAGATTGGGTCAGATTTGGATCGATTTTAGGATAAAACTTTTTTTTTTTTTTGTGCGCATTAGCTTTGAATTTTTTTTTTTACTTTTTTGTCATTTTCAATATATTAAATATTCTTTCTTAGTTATAGAAATTGGGCGAGAAGCTGAGCCATCATAAAAATGCTCAAAAACTTATAATATTAATAAATATTATTTAATTTTTCTCTTTTCCTTTAAATGACATTATTCTAAGATCTAATGACTAATTTTTTTCTTAGTTGTATTAACAAAAAAGAAATATGTATAATCTTTGTTGATCAATTTAACACTAAATATCTTTAGTAGATATGGCACATAACTTATGAGGTATATATAAGGTCTCAAATTTAATTCCTAAGAGTTCTTTATTTTTTTAAAAAAATTTATGATCAGTTCTCAGGTTAAAACCAAGGAACTAACTTATAAAACCGAGAACTGACCTAATAGCGTCAGTTCCAGGATTTTGGACTCAGAACCTACCCAATAAGTATTTAAAACTAAACCAATCCGATCCAATCAAATCAGGTTAATATCGATTCTCAGATTATACTAACTTAGTGCTTATCCCTACTCCTGCATCAAGACTCAAGAGTAGGATTTAAGTAAACCTAGTCTACCGCATGACATATAAACCAACCAATCATGTGCAAGAGTGGAGCATAGCTCTCACTTGCATTCCTAAGCCCATGGCTCCACTTTTGCACAATTAATCTCATCTATCTATCACATAATAGATAGGTCTATCGTGGCTCTTATATGGACTATGCTTTAACAAAAAGCCTCTTCACTATTTTTCTCTTATCAAGCGGTCTCTAATAAATGTATTTAGTAAGTGGATAAATGTGTATACTAATAAGCTAAGCATATACAGTGGAAACATAAGTGCATACATTAATAAGATAAGTATATATAATAAGTGGATAAGTGTGTACATAAATTAAAAATTATATAACTAATCAATAGGAATTAAAATTTATGATCTCATTTTCTTAAGGGCCATCTATCAAATATCACAATATTTTTTCCTTCGCATAAATAGCCAAAACTATCACCATAATTCTCTGTAGCTTGGTTTTGCATTGCAGTCCAGATAATAGGTCCCACTAATCTTTAAACTCATCTCTAATAATTTAATTAAAAAAATTATTCTATCAATTATTTTTTATTTTCATCTATTATTCGCTCGCATGATGCACATCATGATAAGCTTCCTATCTCAAATATATAAGCACTAAAAAAATATATTTTTATAATTAATCTATCTCACCTGCTTAGTTGTTTATGAATGCGACATATATTTTACATCCAAAATCATTAGCTAAAAGACCAACATTGTGTAAAGGCATAGTGACGACAATTAAAATTCACCTAAAACTTTCAATTCATTGCATGTACATTCCATGGGCTCCAGCTAGCTATCCATCAATTACATCGTTTCGGAGGATGCTTTGGAACAATATGTCAAATAGTTGCAGTGCGAATCATACGTTGCTCTCATGTCAGATATTTGTTAGATTAATGCTGTCTCTCATAGTTTCAATCCATCTCTCAACTCTTTGCCATTGGATAAATCCGTCACTCCTCAAGCCCACCAATGGGTAGGGGAAGTGGTAGTCTAGCGGTGGCCCGCGTGGGGGATGAAGGTGGGGCGGTGGTGCGGAGATGATGGCTGTTGGAGTGGAGAGTAGCACCGTGGAGATAAATGAGAGATGGTGAGAGGTTTTTTTGTCAGAACTTTTGTTGGTAACGAGTCAAATTATGTTATAGTTTTTTTTAAAATTTAATATTAAATTTATTATTTTATTTAAATTATATTTTTATTAATATATACGTTACTAAGATATTATATAAGTAAAAAATAATTAATTATAAAATATTACATTAAATTAAATAATAAATTTATGCAGTGTATAAATTTTAATTGAATACCAAATTGCTTCTTATAGTATTTGAGTTTTTTTTTAGAAAGCAACTTTAAGAAAATAAAAAAATTTTTTACATCTGCACTAGTTTTCTATACGGATATTCAAATCCGTATCTGAATTCAAAATTTAGGAGTATTTCTCTTTGAATCCATGTTTGAATAATCTAAATCTGACTCAGTTTGGATTCAGAACAGGATTCGATCGATGTATAACCGACCCATTTTGAGCGTCATGGCCTTCTCTCAACTTACCTAATTATCTAAATTCTTTCCTTTTAAGAGTTGGAATAATATAGAATAACCTTCAAAGCAAAGTTGAGAGATGAGAAATTCACATCAAAGTTTACTGCAACCAATTCAACCAAAGGTTCCATATTATGATCATAGGCCCCCTTAACCATTGATGATGGGTTATTGCTTAAAATTTAAGCACGAAGAAAAATGAGAAAGAAGAAGAATCTCATTGCCAAGAGGATCACTTGAAAGCGAACCATGATGATGATATTGACCCCACTATCCATCACCAAGGTTTTAATGCATCCAGACTGATAAACATTATATATCATTTTCATTTTCTGCACCAACTTAACTTCTTAGGATGAATTAGTTATTTAAGATGACATCACTGCTAAGTTTTGAGTTGCACATGAGAGAACATGTTAAAGTTTGACAAGTGTTATTGATCTTTGGGCATCAACATAAGTTTTTTGAGAGCAAAAATTAATCAGCTCGAGCTCAACCTAAAAGATTAAAAATTAAAAAAATAATAAAATAAATTTAATTATTTTATTAATTTTGAATGAATTAAATCAAGTTAGATGGACTAAGCACAGAAGTCAAGCAAGGAATTCTCGTGTGGGACCCAGATGTCTCTTGTCACCATGCCGGAGTGGCGTGGTGGGAGGAAGGGCCATGTGGAGGCTTTGATAATCCCACTGTAATCATGGATGGAAGAGAAGAAAATAAAGAACTCAGAAGGCTTTTTCTCAAGCACACCTACCACGTGCCAGCAAACTACTCAGCGTTCCACGGCAATTTAGGTGGGTAGGGCCACCTTGGTCCACCGTAACAGCGCGACAGCAGTGTTTGTTGCGCTCAGGACGCAGCATTACACTCATTTTAATATTATTTTAGCCCTCAAACTTTAGTAGTTGAGCTGAGCCTCTCATATATATATATATATATATTCCATTAAGTTTAGTTAATGTTGGAGGAATGACTAATAACTCATCCTAACATGAACACATAAATTAATTAAAAAATATAATAAAATATTTGAAATATTTTTAAAATTAAATTAAGCATCAAAATTAATTTTGAATGAAAGTTTAAGAATCGAAAGTATATTTTAGCTAAAAAAAATATGTCTCCTGTTTATCTGTGTGAAGGATGCCGAAGTAATCATATTTTTTAATCTTGCTTTTTTTTTTCGTGTATTTCCTATAAGATCAAAAGTTTCATTCCTTCTTCTCATGTTTATTATTTTGTTTATATAAATTTTATTTTTATAAAAAAATGTATTCTATTTATCACATTCTAGTAGAATTAAGTAGGGGCTACTTCTTCAAACAGTTTTATGAACATCAAAGTGCTTCTCGAAAATAGAAGAAAAAAAATTAGTTTCATTTCTCATCATTTTTTGGTTTTAATATGATAAAATTCGAAAGATGACCTCACATACCTAGGCATAGTGATTAGTTAGGTAATAATTATCAACAGTTGCTACAATATATAGACCATTGGGCAATCATGTACAAGTTGTATTGACATTGCCCAATAGGTCAACTTCTAATATTTAGACAAAGAACTTAAGTCTGTGTTGGACCTAACCCTACCTAGGCTTGAAAGTGATAGGCTAACCATTATTTGATAAAATACATAAAGTTGGAGTCGGAACTGACCCTATTAATCTAAATAAACCTTAATACTTGCCCAGTGTAATCTAGTGAGAAAGATGATATCAAGGTTTTATCTAACTAAAATGAAAGCAAATGAGAGAGATTAAGTAAGAGAAAGGAGTTGACATATTATTATCATTTTTATACCAACTTGATGCATACATTAGAGGTTATTAAAATGTATAGGTTTTGACTTCTAGATTTTTTTTTTTTTTTGTAGTTTGGATCTATCACTTAAATAGTTTACCATGGATCTAAAATTATATATATACATTAAAGAATTAGGTCAGGTTCAAATTTAGATAATAAAAATATCATAGAAAATATATCAAACCTTTGGGTTAAATTTGGATATAATTAGTTTAGTTTCCTAAAGGATTAATAAATTATATATCTTCACAAAATACTTGAGCAACGTACAAATAGACACTCCAAAAATTAAATCATGACAAACAAGCATTTGACAATTAAGCATATAAAAATGATTGATAAAAAATAAATTGATAGGCTTAATTTAAAGCTAAGTAGAACAACCTAAATTTGTTCTAACATGTAATTATATTTATTCTCTATACCCCATTAGATTATAGAACATATTTCCTCTACCAAGAGTTTAGAAAATAAAGAGTATATAAACAAAATTAATATCACACATGAGTAAACGAAGTAAAAGTTGAAACCATGTTGGATTGGGTCTAAAAGCCTCAAACGTAGACTCAACTTGAAATTTTTAATCAATCTAGATATCCATCCTCATTAACTGAGAGCTCAAGGTCATGCCCGGATTAAATATCGGATTTATGAGTTTTGAAAATTTATGTAAGCTATGCTCAACATTTTATGCAAATAATATTTAAAAAACATACAATCAAGTTTCTTGTATAACAACGTTAAGTCTTAATTTTAGAATCAACGTTGTCAAAATTATGCGATTAATCTTCAATTATCGAATCCTCTATCAAAAAAAAAAAAAAAAAAAAACTCTAAGGGTAATGCAGACGAGGAAAGGAAAAAACGAAAAACTCAAGGCCCATTTGGTACTACTTTTTAACAGCTTTTGATGGTAAATAATTTTTACTTTCAAGAAAGGGTAAGAATAAAAATAATGGAGGGGATAAGTTTTATGCCAAATCCATTTGTTACTTCACTTGCTTGCAGTGGAACAAAGGAGAGACAAAAACAAAACCAGTATCAACCCCTCGCTGTTACACCCTATGAACACTGTTACATGAGTTATCCCAGAGTTTAAAACCACTTTGCTTGATATTAGATTATATATATATACACGCACACACATCAACACCACCAAATGAGTAATTATTATAATACGACATATAATGGAGTACAGGTGTCGGCAAGATGGGTCCCACCCAGCAGAGCCAATCACATGAAGATCGTGGGTCAAGTTGATGGGGTCAACTTTGACGTCTCCATTCGCACCCAAGGTTTTTGGCCTTATTATCCATCGCGCCATCGCCATCATCGTCTGCCCCCATCCAACGGCTGAGATCTGTCCGGCCCGTGCCGATGGCGACTTGTCCGGAGAAAGGTACAAAAAATCTACTCACCGTTTATTAAGCCTTGATCGATTGATTGAGACGTCAATTACGGGTTGATGGAGATTAAGGGGAAGGATCACGGTGGGTAGGTGGGTGGAGGTGCGCTGGATCTGATCGTTGATGCGGAACGGATGGGCTTCTGATGCCGTTTTAACGCTTGGATTCCATCACTATCCGTTAATTCTCGTCCATCTCGCCCTGACAAATGGTGGAATAGCTGATGCGTTTGGGTTTACATGGGTCATGAAATCTTAGGTCTTGGAAAATCTTCATGATGGTTACATCAGGTTGTAGAGGTGCATTCCATGGGATAATTTTTGCCTCTATTGGACTTTAGTAATTTTAATGATAAATTCCTGATTAGTGTTTTAAATAATTATGTGCTATTTTACAGCCGGCTAAATATACTTTTTAGTCCTCAAACTTTTTTTCAAATTTATTTTCATTAACAAATTTTCAGTTGTTATAGTTGAGTTCCTCGTATTTCAAAAATGTTGCATTCATAGTGTCCTGAGATCAATTAAAATCGATTAGATAGCTAATGCGTCCTTAAATGATAATTTATGTGTTTGCATCAAGGTGATACGTCAAATATTCCATTCATTTTAACTAATTCCTTGTAATGAAAGATTAGAAATATAACTTTTTTTAAAATATGAGGGACTAAACTATTGACATCGACATTTACCTTCTGTATGCCAATTGAGGTGGGATGATGATATGCTCAAATAGAATCCTTTTCTACTTCTGCATTAACTTTTTACGTTCAAAAAAAGGATTTTGGAGGGGCTTAGAGGTTTTTTTTGAGAGAAACCCCTTTGAGGTACAAGAGGTACAAGATGAGGAGAGTTTCTGAGCTCTCTCTAAGTGAAGGCTTCAAGTTTTAAAGAACCAATTTTTCGATTCTCATACCTGAGTGATCTCTATACTTTTATAAGCGTCTAGGAATGGTAGAGACAGACTTTATTAAATTAGTCACAGAGGAGAGACTTGCACCGAATTGATCGGTAAGATTTTTATGTGAGCCCTGATGTTGGATGAAAGCATAATACATGGAGATCAGTGAAGTTTTCAAGATGATGAAATGGATGAACTTATTTGGATAAGCCAACCCACGTAGGATGTGTTTGTCCAATGATTGCTTTTACCTTTTTTTTCACTTTTTTTTTTTCTTTTTTTCTTTGCATGTTGATAGATCAACATGGTTGATTAGAAGTTATTTTCAAAACTTAAAATAGCAAACATGCTATCAAATTTTTGAGATTGTACCTAAAATAAAAGTTAACTATTATCTTAATAATTTATTACTGCTGCAATGTTGAGGGTTAAAGCAGTGTAAAGTGATTATCAAAGATAAACAATTATAGGGAATCATTTAATAAACAATTATAGTGAATCATTGACAGAGATTATCTTATTTCAACCCACTGCCTTCTTTGAACTCTTTGTCCCATTTGCATAATTATAATATCGGTTTGTTTTATTGATGAAGGATAAGACATCCCGTGCAATTTATTTTCTTTGCACTTTTGTTGCGTTGCATTGGGTGATATTCTTGAATCAAGAATAAAAAAAGAATATGACTGAGACCTATAAATATTTTATTTATTTGTATTGTAATTGTTCTCAAATCAAACCAAAATAATTCTTTCTTTTGAAATTTATTTTAAGTTATTTTCTCCTTCACTTCAAGGAGGTCAATCTATACTATAATTATCTACATTTAAATTCTTGAAAATATATTATCTATAACTTGAATTCAGGCGAGCTCTAATTCAAATGTTGTATTATATTAACTTTTTTATTTTAAGATAAGACTTAATTATCATCATAAAAGTTCTTTCAAAAAAAATTCTTGAAAGAAGAAAAAAAAAACCAACCAAAGTATAATTATTCAAGATGCCTCGTCTAACAATCAAACCTATGATCTTTCATCGCTGGGTAGAAGGGTATGCTCATGGTTATAATTTTTCTTTTTTTTTTTGAGAATATCTCACTTGAAAAAAATTAGTAACAACTATTAGTGTCACTAACTATTAATAACTATGAAACCTAATTCATATCATAAAAATCTTTATGCTTTTGAAAGTGCTTTCTTTTCATTTAGACTATCTCCATAACATCCATCTTGTTTCATTTAGAAGACACATTCTAATTCAATTGCTTCTATGTTAAGCAATAAGCGATAACACAATAACTAAATTTTGAGCTTCCAAGAAAAAACCATGGAATAAAATCAAATGTTTGCATCTAAAACAATCTCACATATACCTATTTTTGTTGTGGTCCATATGATATTCATTTTACCAAGCTAAAACTTCTTATCTAACATGTATCAATTTGCAACTTAAATTATACAAGTGCTATAATCATCAATGCATTAAACTAGTTCAATTCTTATGGCCTACCACTTTTTATTGAACTTAGTTGACTACCATTTTACCTATAATCTTAGTATACTTAGTACTTAATAGGCTAAAATATACTTTTGATCCTCAAACTTTCAATTACTATAATTTAATCCCTCATGTTTTAAAAATGTAATATTTTTAGTATCTTATTAAATAAGTTAAAATTGACTAAATAGATGATATATCATCTTGATGCAAACATATGAACCAATTAACAGTACAACACGCAAGTTATATCATCAATTATAACTGATCCATGTAATAGAATGTTAAGAATGTAACATTCGTAAAACATAATGAATTAAAACGTAACAACTAAAAATTTAAGAATTAAAAGTATATTTTTACCTACTTAATATTTTATATTTTTATACTAGCATTTCGTATGACTTATATGTACTTATTTATATTTTTTTTACACTATATATATATATATATATATATATATTAGATATTTAATATTAAATAGTCATGAATAAAATTTATTTTTGATCAACACAAATAATTATCAAATGATCACCAAACAAAACATTTGATTGTGAAGCCAGGTGGATTTTATTCACAAGCAATAAGGGGGAAATTAAATTTTATTCACAAGCAAGCAATCCAACTCTAATTTCATCTACACCAAAGAGTGAATTAAACTGGCATCACATATCCAATTTAACGCAAGGACTATTCAACCCTTCTAGATTTTTTTTTGTCACCGGTCTACGCTGCAACCTCCGCCCTGCTGAGGCCTCGTTGGCGCAACGCAATGGAGTGCTGGCCACCAGCCGGTAAGTCCACCGCGTCGGACCCGCGGTCGTCTTCTTTCCGAGCCTCTAGCCTCGGACGGAAGTCCGAAGCACAAGGCTCGGAACTCGTACACGCTTTCTCGCGCTATAAATAGCACCCATTATCTCTTCCACCCTCGCGCGTCTCATCGGCTTCCGATCGCTAGGTTCGTAGATATTTCGAAGAAATTCCGGCGAGGTAAAGACTCATGTCTGATTTCTTAATTATTTTTGTTTGTTGGATGTGCGATCTGATCTCCAAAAGCGAAACTACTGCTGGATCTCAATAATTTGATCCAGATCTCTATTTAAGAAGGGCTGCTCGAACTCGTTAGATCTTGGAAGCTCTCAAAAGGACTTGGCTACGTGATGATTTAAGATTTATTCTGGGATTTCTATAACGTTTTAAAGATCTGGAAGGCTTGCTCTTAGATGAGATTGTGCGTGTGTGTGCGTGTGTGTGTTTTTTGGACTAGATCTGAGATTATGGAATAAATCTATGGACTCGTGAGTTGTCGGAATGTTTTTGGCTGAAGCCACAAAGCTTAAGGTTGTCAGATTATTGGTAGATCTTTGATGATGATTATGTTCTGCTGGATTAGTTGTCTGATTTATGCTGTTATCTGAGTTTTTGGAGGCTGTTCACTGTTTAGAGTCCGTTTGGTTATCTGGTTTCAATTGAGCCTATTTTGGTTGGTTTTCTAGCTGTTTTGTTTTTATTTTAAAATAGTTCTCTGTTTTAAGTCGACTAAAACTACTAAATAGTTTCGGTGTTTAGATATTTCGTGAGCTGGTTTGAAACAAATAATTTCCATCATCAGATCTTGTAGCTGTCACAAATCTATATATATGCTTTTGAGATCACTGAATGAGTTAGATCTCTTGAAGTTTTAGAAGGTTTGTTTCGATCTGTTATCATGGTGATGGGATTGTGGCCATGAATTTGTTCTTATGTTCTTTGCCTATATGACCTGTTCAAGAATTTAAATAGTTATCTTTGACAATGGTTTAAATTATGTACACCTATGGAATGAATTTATTTTTTTCTTTCAAGTGCATATTTGATCAGAAACATAATTCACTCTTTGTCTTAGATCTGTTCTGAATTTAATGTGTCTGTTCCCCTTAGCACAAAGCATATCACCTCATAACAGGGCAATTGGATGCTTAGAGGCAAATCTGAACATTATTTGTACATGGTTTGGTCTGTGGGGCTTTTTGCATGCTGCAACCTAAACTTCCATTATCTATTTTGTGTTCTCTGTTCTGTAAATGTGCTAGATGCGGTTGTATTATTTGTTTATTGTTAGCTGTGGTTATTGGTCATCTAGGATTAGTGTATCTTATCAAATTTCTCTTTGAAATTGTCTTACATGTGTGTTCCTTTTACTTGTTCAAATTAGACATGGCGTTTTGCAAACAGACTCATTATAAGTCAGTTCTTTATTTGTGCATGTTAAGACCTACTGAAGTTATTGCATATAGAGGTGTTTTCTTGCATTACATATAGAATTACTGGGGAAAAAAGAAGTGAAGAAGATGATGAAATATAAAGTTTAGGTACAAGTCATGAGTTATTCATAGAGCTTTGAGGAACTGCATTATTTCACAAGATTTTAAGCTTTGGGTGGGACATCAAGGTGTTGTGGAGGATTTTTAACTGTTTCAAACTGATGCAACTAGCTAGAAGAGCTCTTACAGCATTCAACTTTCTTTTAAGCTTCTATTTCATAGCACCTACTAAATCATTATAACTCTTTTTGTTCCATTTAATAGAAAAGTTGCTGAGTGGCTAAAGAACAATGAGTACCATGGCAGCATCAAGGTCTACACTCAACCCAAATGCCCCGCTTTTTATCCCTGCAGCATTTCAGCAGGTGGAGGATTTCTCCCCCGAATGGTGGGAACTGGTGAAGACAACCACATGGTTCCGTGACTATTGGTTCCATCAGCACCAGGAGCAAGAAACTTTCGATGGCGATGATGAGGAGGACGTTGCAAATCTGCTTCCAGACTCCTTCGATCTTGGCATCGCAGATGAGTTGTCCATTCTCGAGGCCGAGTTCGAAGCAGCAGCTTACCACCAAACCGTTGGTGGTGCTGAAGGACTAGTTTCTGGTGTTCAGAAGAAAGATAAGCTAAAGACTGGTAGATGGCTCTGTTTCATGAAATGCATCTTCTATCGTATGTGATTACTAGAGTATTGTGCATGGTAGTGATTTAGTACTTGTGATGATGTCTTGATGTAGGCTTGGAGAGTGATGCAGAGGCATTGATCAGGAGCCTGAACTTTAAATCTCCTAAGAATGGCAGGGTTAGACCTGTGATGGAATCAGCCAGGTATCCAGAGAAGCCAATGCAATGTGTGAGCCCGAAGGGCAGCGCTCGCCGCCTTATTCAGCAGCCCCGTTGAGAACTTGTGGCACCGGCCGTTGCAGTGGTGGGAAGCAGTCCATGTCCGGCGTTTCTGTGCAACTTTAATGTACTTCTGTATAGAACTAAATGCAGCTCTAGTGTTGTCTAGTTCTTGTTCAGGCACTGTGTTCATCTAATCAGCTCTGAGAAACAAAAAAGAGATAGAGCAATGTAAAATTGAAAAAAAAAAAAAAGCCTGTAGTACTTGTTGGTGTTTTCACTGTGCCCCATTTTTCTTCTTCTTTTAGGCCAAATTTAAGACTAACTATATCACTACATTATCTATCATCATCAACTACATATCCATTGGATATGTACTTAACATAGATTTCTTTAAGAAAAATGTACCATTTGTAACCTAATTTTGTAAAACATCCTTATGATAGCTTTTTAAATGTGATAATCAACTGAGATTTTATTTTTCACCTTTTTCATTTTCTAAGATCAACTTATTTTATTTGGATGCTTTTGGATTGCCATGGTGATTGTTCTCAATCCACATACCACATGGCCTGAGGAGTGTAGGGAAGAAAAAGGTGGCTGTCGTTCCTCTCTTTTCATGGTACATGTACCAAATCTTTGCTCTCCAAGTCTTTCCACTTCTTTTAAGATGCAGTAAGTTTCTTCTCTTCGTTTCTTTCCCGATTTCTCCTCGGTTTATCATCAAAATGAAATATTTCCATGCTTTTTAATCTCTCCTCTCCAAACCGTAGAATTTACGCATCACCTTTTAATCAACTTACTATTGTTCATCATCTCATTTTTTTGTTTCTAAAATTCAGACAATTCAACATAGACAAATGAGGAGACCAAGACAAAGCCTAAAATACCATTGGGCTTGACGAATACTTATAATACAGGTCGTGGTTCAGGCGTAGCAAAGCACTGCTATTGGAATGGGTATATTTCAGTTGTATGCTTGCATATTTATCTTTATGTCATAAGCATTGCATGGCATTGCGCCTCTTGCATGGAAAAGAAGCAACTTGTGTCCCATGGTCCGAACTGGTTGAGATGTCTATCTCACGGGCATTGCATTCCACCTACCAGTCATGATGTTGGTTTTCATAGAAAGCATTGCTCAGACTTTATATTCTCAGGTCAGCTACCACATGTTCTCAAGGAAATAACCCCCATAGCATCCATAAATTTTTTAAGAATCTCAAGCAAATCACGGCCTTCTTCATAAACTGCAGATCATCTGACTTTAGGTGTGGGAGAGTGACAGGCAGCCTTGATGTCAACTTTAGGTACACAGCCAAATACGAAAATGATGTGATGCACTTCAAAAGGAGACATCCAATGGTGTATAAAAACACACATCCACCTTTTGCAATATGATTTGTGACATGTAAAGAGATGTGCACTGATGAAAGCAAATGAAAAAAGGGTAATCATAAAGCATGCATGCCTCAAAAGAGCAAGCTTATCTCCCTGGATGATGAAAGTCCATCTGTGCCATTGCTTTCCTTCCCCCCCCCCCCACAAGGCTTTTTTTACAACATATCTATCAGGCCTTCCATTGGCATGAGCAACTTGGGCAAACTAGTGCATCCAAGTATCATTTAACCTACACCAAGGACTTGGGTCCATAGGTTGCCACCCCTCCTTAGCCTGTGGCATTTTCATCATAGCACATAAAATAAGCATCATTTGAGTCCCCATCTGCCATAGCAGAATAAAAGTATTTTATTGCTTTATTGATCCAATTGTGCTGTAGCCTTTTTATATTCTTTCAAGTAATTCATAATTCACACAAAATAGGAACTGGAACATTTTAGAAACAAATGGATGGATGACCCTAAATTTTCTCAGATTTTTCAACAAAGGAAGGCAACAGATCTCTGACATATTCTCAAATTATTTCTCATGTTTTAACTATACATTTTATGTAGGAGATGGAAACGTCTCATTATATTATCATGCCAATTCAAATTTTACTAGATCCTTATTAAAACTATTTTCTAGATCCAAAGAATACAGCTCAAGGGCATCAGTGAAGAAGAGAGTATATTTTTCATTGGAAGGGAGGACAAGGATCCAACTAGGTGATTAAGAGAATACAAGTTAAAAAGAAAAGTCACATTTCAATTGCTCCAGCTTAGCTCCTCTTATCTACAAAATATTGAATCCAGTTAAGTTTACCTTGCTTTCTACCAAATTCAACTTCACTAATATATAAATAGTAGAGGACTTACACAATAATTTTATTTATCTTTAATGAAAATAAATAGCTTACAATATCATTTTTGTAAATCCTTACTATTCTCTAATATTTTATTTTGAGATTCGAAGTTAGCAAGTTGAAAACATACTATCAAACAACAGCATACCGAGAAAGAGGAACAAAACCTCAGTCAAACGTTTTTATTTTCATAGTATTAATGCTGGACCTTCAGTCACCACAGCTATTAGCTCAGTTAGTTATCACCCTTTCAATCTGAAAAAAAGGTCTTGGGATTTGAATGTTCAACATAACTCTGACTGAAGAAATAACAACATCCGAGCAATACCAAGACTTTCCTTGGGATTTGAATGTTCAACATGATTCCAGCTGAAGAAGTAACAACATCTGAGCAATATCAAGTCTTTCCTTCAATATCCGAGCAATAGAGAGCTCTTCATCTATTCAGTTGCTTTATAGCAAAAGGCACGCCATGTCAGTTGGAAAGTTCATGCATTTCCTTTCATTAAAATCCAATCCCACAGAGCTCATTAGATTGTCGACTTGGCTGGCCCTGAAGATTTAGATTGTTGACTGCGTTTAAAGCATCATTCTATCTCCTCTAACTATTCCTAAAAATATTTTCAACCAACAAAAAACGCTTCACATGGTATGTAGTAGGATAATAACCCATTTCATCCATTCCTCTTTGCCACCACTAAAGTGCATATTTTTCCTGAGTGAGGACCAACATATGATCGTTTCATGGAAATTAGTGGTCATAATATTTTATAAGCTTGGCCAACCAAGGGAAACCACCCATAATTTCGGCTAGTTTGGAAAAACAAGGATAGAGAATGGAATTGTAGGACACATTATGGCTAAAAAGCCGAATTTTATTGCATGAGCTTAATTCGTAACAATGACAAAAGAACAACATATAAATCAACAATGATGATATTAGCTATAAATTTTAATATGAAGTATGGTAGTTTGAGGTAAACAAAGCTCCATGGAAAAATGGGAAAAAAGACATAAGAATAACAGAGTAATGAAGAACAATGAATTCCTCCTTCCTGCATGAGTCTATGATACAAATTCATAGAATCAATCAAGCTAGGCAGGCTTGTAGGTCTTCTCCACCATTTTCCTGAACTCTGCATGAAAGAGAGCAGGAAACATTAGAAAATTGCTTTGGAAACCTTTTGCTTTCTAAGTATCATCACATCATACTCACCCTCTTGATTGATCCAAAGTGCTGCAGCTTGAGCATTGAGAGGAGAGTCATTGTTTGGTTCTGAAATCATTGCCACCACATGATTATTATAAAACCACATAGCTTTTAAGCCTACTAAAACCGACATCAATTGCTTAAAAATATAATATTACCTCCCAAAAGACTCTGAATTGAGAGCAGTATGGTTCTCACATCATATGCTGATGACCATTTATCCTGAAAGCCCAACAAAATATCAGAGCTCAAGTTAGTCATTCTTCAGCAGACTTTCTAAGTAAAAGAAATATGGAAGATTAAAGTGATGAAGCATGGCAAGATTCTATATCATACCTGAAGAATATCCAGACATATGGCTCCATTGAGATCGACATTGGGATGGAAGCAGACATTCTCAAACTTCACCTTTGGAGGCTTGAAAGGATAATCATTGGGGAAGGAGAGGGAGAGCTTATAGACCATTCCCTCATAGACAGTGTCTCTGCTCCCAGTGATGGTCCCTTTCCAGGAGAAGATGTTGTCTCCCTCTGGAAAAGCTGATATCCCAGGATCTCCACACATCTGAAGACCAAGAAACCAATGGGATCATTACATAAGACATCAAAGATACCAGGTTGCAGAGATTGATAAGTAGCACAAGAGAATTCTGAAGCAAGCCTAACTAGACTATAATTTGGGGGGAAGAAAATAAGTGATCCTTTTCTTACCATTAAAGCCATCAGTTCTGACTGTAGCCTGTTTGCACAAATCAAAGAACATGAAAAAAAAAAAAAAAAAAAGGTAAGTATAAAATAGAGATACATGAAAAGTTATCCTCTCAAAAAAAGATGCAAGAAAGCTTAATGAAGCGAAAAAAATAACAAAAAACCATCTCAGTTAAAAAAGAGAAGAAACAAAATCGTTAACAAACTGAACTATGAACTATTCTAAACAAGCTTAGGATACTTGGGATGAAAAGTATAAAAGAAAATATATTATAGAAAGAAATAATAAGAAAACCCAAGAATTCGGGGACGAAAGATCAAGAACATTTTAGACAGCCTAAGAGGAAGAGACGAAGACCTCCTCAAGACGGACTGGCCATCAGGGCCCTTTGATGCGGGGAGTGACTGTTTGGCCGCGGATGATGGAGGAGCCGGGGTGGCTGCAGTGTTGGGGATGTTATCTTGGACATCTTGGTTCTCCCTTGGCATCTTCGCTCGCTTCCGTCTGTTTCAGAGCTGGAATAATTCTAATCTACCAGATGGAAGAACTGGAGAGAGAGAGAGAGGGGCTGGTTGTGGTTGGCTCAAGGAAGAAGAAGAGACTGATGGCGGTCAATCTCTTCTTCTTCTTCTATCCAGATGACCACAAAGGAGAGAATGGAGAGCGAGAGATGAGAAGAAACTGGTGAGAATGGGAGAAGGGGCTCCTTTGAGAGGGATCTTATACGCGTCTCTCCAGGAGGAGACAATGAACCTGGCAGTCTTTCTCAGGAGATTTGAATTTATTTTTGACCGTTGGAGGGAGGCGCGCTGCCATTGCTTTTTTTAAAAAAAAATATTCTACCAACGGCTAGTTTACGAGCCCGGCTTTTACAAATGCGAGGGTTGGAGTGTTGATTGAGCTGCTGCCCAAACTGATTGAACCTTTTTGGTGAATTGGGCACACCGTCTCGTTCCATCTAAAGGTGTACATAGACCGAATCGGTATGATTCACATATATTTTTAGAATTAAATTAATTTAAAATAATATCTTGAAACTGAAATAATCGTTTCAATAAATCGAATCGAAGTAAATCAAAAAAATTAATTTAATTTCAATTCGATTTGCATATGCCTATCTTAAATGATCATAAAATTGATTTTAATAATAAATTTTATATGATCAAATAATAATTTAATTATTTACAATAAAAAAATATAACTTTTACCTAGTATAATTATTTAAATATAATAATTTAATTTTAATTATAAAACAAAATGAAAACTTATGTATATATATATAGTTTAGTTTGATTTATATTGATTTTTTAAAAACTTAAAGGAAAACTAAACATATATTTTTGGTTTCAAGAAATTTTTAAACCGAGACAGAGATTAAAAAAAAAAACTAAATAATCCTTCGGATTGATTTGCGGTTTGATTAATTTTTTCTGCCACACCCGTAGTTCTACTCCATCCCAATATTTAAGACAAAAGGTGTTTTAAAATGCATCGATCGAGCCCATTTATATGGCTGCTTCAAGGCATCTGGGCTTCCTTTCGCTGGAGGTCTCGTCAGAACGTGCGCTACGACAGTTGAGCAATGTCTTGAATTAAAAATATCAACGGAACAACATTGTTAACATAAATTTGGACAGCTAGTTTAGATATTATACAAAGAAAAATATATCAACCGATCAGGTGATCTAGCATTTGTGAATCTGTGGTCGGAGAATGAAGACCACGTTCCCGACAACGATGTGTCCATACGAAATGGACCATTAAAAAAATATGACATTTGAGTGACGATAAATTTGACGAAAAAAAATCCTTTTGAAAATCAATCTCAATAGGATTGAGGATGTTGTTTGGTGGATTGTTTTATTTCATCCTCTGCACAAGCGAAACAGGCCTACTTGGATATGCAATCTCACATAGTTTCTTTGTTTAAATTTTGATGCCAAACATAGAACATGAGCAGCAGTTACTTTAATTTTATTCAAAAATAGTCTACATAGATCATGAATATACTTTGATACCATTTGATTTCATTCAAAAAATAATCTATCTTGGATTCAATCTGATATTATTTGATCTCATTATAGAAAAAAAAAGAAATACTGCACATGAGATAATACTTGGATGTTTTTAATAAGTATCTAAAATTTATTAAGTGCAGTGAGGCTAAATATATGGGCTCTCACAAGAGCAATCTAAGATTTTCTTTGAGTGTGATCTACAAATTGTATATGCTGAGAAGAAGATGTTACATATTGGAGGTCTCCTGGAAGGTTAGCCTAACCATTTACTTGTGAATTGTGATTTTGTGTGGAGCATTCAAAGAACAGTACTTGAATGTCTTCGGATCAAGGGTCGCCTTCCTCCTGCTTTATCCTTCCAGAATACGTCGAGGTGCCAACGATTACCATGAAGATGTCGGATGGTTTAGAAAGAAAGAAATGAGGCAACTCTTCATCGAGAGAATGCCACGGTCATGGTAATGCTAAAATTGCCTCCAAGCTTGTTCAAAGATAAAGGAAGCCTAAGAGAAACTGTACGACTAGTTAGGCACGGTTTAATTTAATAAAACTGTTTTTTTCTTTTCTTTTCTTTTCTTCTTTTTTTTTTTTTTTTTTTTTTTTTTTTTTTTTTTTGAGGTAGCTTCTGCTTGTAGATTTATTTATATTTTTTTTTTTTCCCTTCCTTTTCTTCTATATGTTCAATTTATAGGAGAATTCTTTCCCTCTTATTCCTCCCTACAAGACGAAAACCTTCAAGAAAAGGACCGGCCAGAAGAAAAGGCCTTGCACCTGGTGAGACTATCCTACCATACAACCCGAAATAGTGCGAGAAATTCTTTTTCCTTGAAAACAAAAATCTAGTGCCTTTCTTGTGATTTAATCCTTGAAAAATAGATTTAGACAAGTTAATTATATAAAAATAAAATATATAAAAAATAATAACATAATATCAAATACATAAAAATAAGCCAAATATTATAAATATCAAATATATAAACATGCAGAGATAAATTTCTTTAATATAATAGGTTTGATTGAGTTAGATCACCAGTCCACCTTAAAACTAAGCTGAGTTACTGACTTGAATTGATTTGGGTTTTTAGTTAGAACATTCACTCAAATTTAGTCTTTCCAAAAGCAATCCAATTACTAATCTTGTTGATCTAATATGAATTATGTGACTCAAGTTAGATTGCTGAGTATTAAAACAATGTTTGGATTCATTAGCAGCACAATATTTAAGAGCCTGCTTCTATTTTTCCCTCCATTCATGCGCAAGTTCAAATTTTTATAATTTATTTTCACTTCATATAAACTGACCAAATGCCCATACAAGGACAAAGCCGAGGTTACCTGCTCACAAAAATAACAAAGCAGCCACTACAATTAAAATTACAATGAGATCTCTACCATCATTGTTTTTGCCATCACCACCTCTTATGCACCAATCCCAAACCAGCCACCAACAGCTGGTTCAACCACCATTATCGTAATATATATTTTTTTAAAAAAATAATTATACTAAATACGTTTATCGTAAAAGATTTAAAACAACAAAAATTGTATTTTTGAAATAAGGGGGAAAAAATGAAAGTGACATGCCATGGCACCTAAGTTTGCTGACTTATGCCTCTCTGCAAGGAATATGGCTTAGGATCAGATTCGATTGGGCCTATAAATAGACTTACACTGGTTGTCAGTAACTTGGTGACACGGTCGAGTGTTCGGTGCAAACAAAAGCAGCAAGCTTAGAAACAGTGCAAACAACAGTTCAATTAAAACATGAGACATCAGATTCGCTACAATAATTTGGAGCATAGTAATCATGGCTCAGAGGCAAGGATGGATTAATCTTCAATCAGTGGCGACCGATGACTCTTGATATTCGTTCGAAGAAGACGGGACACATGGTCATGCTGAAAATCATATCTTCCTTCATCCAATCCAGAGCTACCCTCTCTAGTGTCCCCAGTGAAGAAACATGGTACAGCAGCTCACCTTCTCGACCTTCATGTCTTATCCATGTTAGGTTGAAAGTATAGCCTGCAAGTAAATCATTCCAGCAAATAAAATTAACACAATACTGTTAATTTGGGCAAAAGTATTCATGGTCAGACAGCAAACAAAAAACATAATCAGGTGATGTAGCACAATTGGGTAAAACACTAATTATTGCTACTTGGTTGGTCATGTGTGGGTAAGATGACATATTCAGTTGAGGCTCCTCCCTGATGGTATCAGAATAATCTGTTTACCTTCAGTTCATTTTGACAACAAACAAAAAAATAAGCATAGTTTAGAAGCGTATCAGTAAATGAAACGGAATTTGCTTAACTTATGCTCCACCCTCTAGTCCTAAGCCATTATTCTCAAGGCCAGCTTCATTGTCTTGTAGGCAACTTCTGAAAAAATAAAAACTTCACTGCAAACTGAGTTCTTCATTTAGCACCTCCCACTTAACCTTTTCCTTGGACTAAAGCTTCTCCACCCCTCAATCCACCAGGAACAGTGGTTGGTAAAACAATAAATTGGCTACCAATAGGAAAAGACCAAATTATGTAATTCTTATAGGTCATCTTTACTGGCCAAAAACAATCATGAGATCTTGCACATGCCAAAACAAGTGCTATCTACATATAAGCCTATTGAATGAATCTACATGAATCCAAGCTAGCTTGGTTAGTTACATGACAACCAATGCCAAGGCAAGCCCTCACATGATCCTGAAGAATGGTCACATGAAGAAAGCAGTTATATGGTAGTAACTTCAATTAGCTTGACTTCCCTGAGAAAGACCACAATTTCAGGCCATAACAAAAAAAAGAATCTAAACAGCTTAGACAAAATCACAACTCACAACATTGAGTTAGTCCCCTAGTGAAGCTATAAGGGACCAAAGCGAGGACGTGCCATCTCTGCCTAAAATAGTAATTATGAATGTGAATTTTGCAAAAACATTTAAGAACATGGTTTCAATCCAAGCCTGGGCTGAGATGTTTCGGTAGTTTCTCCTGTTTTGGCTTCCTTCTATTTTGACAGTTCCTTTCTAAAATTAACAAATGGATGCATCATATGTGTGCGTGCATGTGAAATTGAAGTTACCCAAAAAAGGAAAACTGAAAAGTTAAGTGAGATGGTAAAAATTCTAACAAATTAGACAACATTTTGTGTTGTACAGACACAGTTTAAGTGCTTTTGTTCTGAAATCGAGGAATGCCAAAACAGAAAACAGAAAAATCTACAGAAGCAGTTTAAAGATTTTTTTTTTTAAAAAAAAAAGATATTGCATGAAATCATATTAGATTAATGCATATCTCTCAACAACAAGCAGAATAGTTAACAGATCCCAGTGATGTGCCTGGTATCATCTCAACGGATAGTCATGAATATCAATTAAAAAAAAAAAAAGACATAATAGAATACAAGACCCTAAATTCTCAATATCAAATATCAACTCAGAGAATTACAAAGACATAGATTAGGAACAATACTGCTGTAAAAATCACTTCATTACTTGTAGGCTGAACATGTTTGGTATGAAAACAAAGAGTCATCTTCAAACCTAACCTTAGGTTTCAAATTGTCTTCAAAAACCAGAAATAAATTTTTTGAAAAAAGTAATTTTCTTTTATACATATTTATTTGTTTCCAAAATATAGGTATTTCATGAGACACAATAAGATCATGTTTTCATCCAATCTTGAAACATAAGAAATTCATATTTCAAGATTTGGTTAGCTCCAATGAAATTTAAGACAACTTTACACATTTAACTGCCGAAGAAAAGGAATAATTGTAAACGTCTCTCTTCTATCAATATCGTGTAACCCAAAACATGAATGCTTCAGCATTCTCTCAGAATTCATAAGACTAATGAGTTTTAACAAGGCAACCTATGCTGGGACCAAGTTAAGAGCAAACTAAATGGAACCTGTTATAAGTAGGGAGGAAAAATGAGGTGGGTGCTTCTATAATATGAGAGAGAATTCAATATTTGACAGATTTCAGGGTGGATGAGCATTATCAAATAGAAAAGAGACTGAATGGCTGTTGATCTTTCATGAAAGAGGAGGTTTGTACAGAACATTGTTGTTAGACACATTTATACAAGCTATGAATCTCCACATATATTCTTCAAGTTATTTCCTCATATGGTGTTCTTTGTATATTTGCACTTCTCAAGTTCTGGTCTCCTTTTGTGTGGGGGAAGGGAATGGACAGCTGTTATCTAAATCCTCACGTGACAAAGTGTTAAAAATAGGGTTCACGTGAGGAAAATTACTTTCTGATGGAGATATATTGAACATGAAAGGATGTGTAGTCATGTAAGTTGAGAACGGTTCTCTAGAATTAAGATAGATGAAGATGGGTCTCAAATCAAATGCAAATCATATGCCTATGCAACATAGGCTAGAACAGAGGTAATGGCATAAATATGAACCAACAATTACTACTATGAACAAGCAAAATCACGCAATATATCAAGTTAGCAGTTTAATTATCTGCAGATACCAAAAGAACTTATTATTATACTGAGTGTTAAAAAATTACGATTCATTTATGAACAACTGAAAGGTATAGCCCTTAATTTGACTATCTGTGAAAAAGCTTATGCCAACTAGAAAATCTGTTAAGAGTTTGGAACACAAAGCTAGTGTGATATTTCTCTGTTGCATCTCATAAATATCTACATGATTGCATTAAGAGATACATAGATATATAATACACTACCAGTGGAGACATATAAATACAAGCATGCATGCATCAAAACATTGTGTGTGCAGAGCACACCCATGTGGGATAAACCCCAATTATATTATGTTTTGTATGTGTAGTTCTCAAGTTATAGTTATGATACATCATAATATAGCATTATAGAGACTAGAAGTAGGATATCAAATGAAAAGATGGAAAGATACTGATGTGAAAGGAAAGTTATTGACACGATATTGTAGAACAGATATAGATGAGGTTCCATGTTGGTGCCCCCCGCCTTGGTGCTTGTGCTGGGAAAGGTTCTAAGTTCAATTCCAGAAGGTGGCACTTCCACCATTATCCTTCCCCCCCCCACCCCTGCCCCCAACACACACACAAAACAAGGAGCACATGTCAAAATACAATGCAAATAATTCATCTTTATAGCATAAATTAGTATAGATAAGCAAAATAACAAAGCAGCCATATCTGACAGCATATGGTGCACTACAATGACTGATGAATTGAAAACCACTATGCAATGGCAAATATTGACTTCATGTAAATTAGTACGTCAGTGACTTGCATACAGTAAAAGAATTGGTTATATAACTCAGTATAGAGCAGTTACCACTCATTTGGTGAACAACTGAAAAACTTAGCCCTTTGGTTTGTCTGTCTATGGAAAATTTCATGCCAACTAAGAACTCAATTAGAGTTTGAAACACACAATTGTTGTGACCTTTTCCTGCTGCATCTCCTAAATAAAATAGAATGCAAAAGTTAAAATTTTGCAGAGAGGCCATACAAAACTACTACAAGTTTCAGTAACTCAGTGATACCTGAACTAGACAACTCTCTTCTACAGCAGTCGGGCTGAAAACTTCCATTCCCACCGTCAAAATCAAAACCAAGATGCAAGAAGTTTGGATGATTAATTTAATCATGTCCACAGTACACGTCAAAAACATGACCAGATAATAGCTGTTGCATGAATACTGTTCACTTACCACAAACTGCTCTTCTTGACGGCTACCATAAGGAACAATAGCTGCCTCTTCATGTTGGATCCCACTTTCCTTGGTGCTTGAGTTTGGCGTCTTCTTTTTTGGTGGAGTTCTGGATTTCTCTCTTGATCGGTCTCTAGGAATTGTTTCAGGAGACCTCAGCAGTGCAAAATCATTAACATCATTCTTCTGTGATAAAAGATTCTGAAGTCTCCCAACTTCATTAGAGAACTCTTTTGCTGTCGAGAAAATTAAACACTTAACTTGCGAAGCATGGAAATAAGATTCTGCGAACAAGACATAAGCACATCCTGGTATATAATTATATCTAACTAGATATCATTCCCATAAAGAAGGAAAATATGTAGATAAGTATTGAACACAGGTCCTCCTATAGAGGAAGAAATTGTTTTCTGCATGGTGATTCACTAGGAACCTGCACCATACCTAGGAACATGGTAAAAACCAACATTCATTCACCTTATAAAACATATCAACACTAAATCGAGTATAATCTAAACATGCAAGCAAGAGTCACAAACAAAGTAAAGGGCACTTGTATCTCACTCTTTTGGCTCTCTTCAAGAAGAAGCTTTTCGCACTCAGCATATTGCTCCTGCATAGATGATCTGCAACAGGGTACACACACTTCAGTATTTCAAGAATACATCCACAGTTAAAAATAATCAAAACGTATGGAAGACGGCCGTCCATCAAGTCATACATCTCTGCACGTAATCGGTCATTTTCATTCTTCAATTCTTCTATCAAATCCTCCGTAGCTGCAATAGATTTCAGCATCAGGCATTGAACTAGTATAAAATGTTTTGCTACTAAGAAACAGAATACTTTTTTTTTTTGGGAAAAAAAAAAAAAGAGACAGCACGTTATCTTAGATAAAGATGAAATTTTTCCGTAAGGTCAACATCAAAAGTAGTGAAATTGCGGGGTTAGGGAGTCAAAAAATACCCGATTGATAATTCCTTATGTCGGAATCTCTTTTACGACTCCACTCCTCACCAGGAAACCTCCTTTTCTGAACGCATCCAGCTCAAATCATAAATATAAACAAGTCATAATAATTTTCCGTAACACGAGAAGGAGAGCCGAGATGAACATAAAAATACCTTCAAATTCTTGTACTTTTCATATATCTCGGAGTTAAGCCGCTCCATCTGCACCAGAAATCAAAGATTAACTACAATCCAGATGGCTGCCAGCTAGATCGTCTGCTGAAACAAAATCAGGCTAAATAGACCGAGGGAAAATGAAGCAAAAGATCTTAGATTAGAGAATAAGCGCCAAATTTGTCAGCAAATCTGAAGATTGAGCTACTGAGTCTCGTTCGAGGAAAACCCTAGAGCTTACAAAGCATCGATGCGAGGAGACCGCAAGGAGACGATATTAGATTGCGGAAGTGGAGGGTTAGATGAAGCAAAGGAGCAAGAGAGATGGTGTAAAGGAGAGGGAGAGAGAGAGAATCTGGGAGCGACGAGAGGGTACCGAGGGATGGGGGAAGGAGCGAGAGAGTGGCGGGAATATAGATTTTGAAACGGAGGGAGCGGAAATTTGAAGCGGCGGATACCTTAGACGATGAGGAGAGAAGTGATCGGGACGGGGCGGAAGACCGGAGACGGTGGGATTAAAAAAAAAAAAAAAAAAAAAAAAAACTTTTTGGATTAATTTTGATTTAATTTGGTTTGGAAAAAGAAAATAAAAATAAGAAGCTTGGGCCAGGCTTTCGCATCCTTGACCGTCCGATTTACCGAGCCATGTGAAGATTCACGCGACGCTGATAGACGGAACGGTTACCCTTCGTCACGGAAGCCTTTGGAAAAAAACCGTGCTTTTGGAGTGCAGGATTAGCTCGAGGGTAGGGTTCTTTTTTTTTTTCTTTTTTTTTTTTTAAAGTTCTTTACTTTGTTTTTTTTTAAAAACAAAGCAATATTTTGTTCCATAAAATAGCCGTCGAAAGAACAATAATTTATTCTATAAAAAATATATATTTATTTTTATTTTATTTTATTTTATTTTATTTTATTTTTATATTTATTTATAATAATATTTATTATTTTAAAAAATAAAAAAATAGAAGATAAAATAATTTTTATTATATTTTACTCTTTATACCATCCTCTTCTTTGCACCAAGCGGAGTTTAAAGAGGCACGTGTCACCTTTTAAGTATTTTTTTTGTTCGGAAAATAATTAAAAAAAACACCGCCTCTCACTCGAATCCCGGCTCCTCTCTCCTCCGACGACGGCGAGCCGCGCCTCTTCTATCTTGTCCTCCCTACGACGGCGATCGCCACACCAGCCGTCGTAGAAGATGGAGGCGGAGACGAGGACGCGTGTCGGAGAAGGGAGGGGGAGAACTTGTGCGAGATGAAAAGGAGAGCGGATCTCAGCTCTCTCTCTCTCTCTCTCTCTCTCTCCGATCTTTTTTTTTTTTCCGTTCCGAGTTCGACCAAAGTCGTTCTGTACCCTGCTCGTCTTGTTGCAAAAATCTTGAAGCGGATCAAGGAATCGAACGGTCCATGCAACTTATTCTCTTTAGAATAATTATTACTATTCTCGCTTGCCTTGAATTTCTTATTTCTGAACTAAGTGAGTAATCTTGCGCGCATGTAATAGAAGAGAAATAGGAGTAAAAAAAGGAGAGACTGATTTGAAGAATAATATTATTCCAACCTCTGAATAAAGTCCTTTAATCCATCCGTTTATTCCAACTGCAAGTCATCAAAAACTAGAAAATAAATTAATCCATTTTGAAAGCAAAGTAGGAACCTTGAAATGAGAAAACTTTTTTGGGAGTAAAGTTAGTCAAGGATAGTTGACCCGTTTACTTCGAATTAACTTATTCTACGATCATGCATAACTAAGTTAAATAGTTATAACTAAAAATCTTTGTGGTTCCACCTTTTTGACTCTAATAAGACCTACTCTTGCTTTATTCGAAACCAAATGCAGAGTAACAATGGATAGATTCAAGTAATGCTGGCATAACGAAAAAAAAAAATCAATGCCCGTGGTAAGCTGGCGCTCGAGCATATTGACACTGACACCCACAACCACAGATAGCCAGAGCATTCAACCTTGATTTTGGCTCGATCTTTTGAATCCAGCCTGCAGAATTACACCCTTTTCCCCCTGTAGTTCATGTTCATGTTAGTTTTTCATAGGTCAAAACAGAATGTAGAAAACATTCTCTTTCCCTTGATCAACCTCCCTAGATACTAATGAACTGAATGTAAACTAGACTTGCATAACTAAATTTGCCAATTTACCATTATTGTAGGTATCTATGGTTTTAAAGGATGTGCACACTAGCCTTGTTGTTATAGTCTTATTGTAAACTAGCCCCAGTCACAGCTCAAAGAACATGAAGAACAGCCAAAAACACAGGAAATATGATTCGGAGAATAATTCCAAAAGATGTTTATTGTAAGTCAAGTGAAATTTACATACTATAGGCCTATTAGGTTGTGAGAGCTGAAAGCAAAGCTGTTAGTGTGCACAATGAGAAACGAAGCATGCAATGGATACAACATCCCTACAACAATGAGAATTAAGAAGGAAATGTTCCAAAATCAATAAATTTAAATGGACAATGGACTTCTTGCTTACATGATACAAGCATTATGAAGCAAAACAGCTGTTAAGCCATCTCTTTTCCCTGTCTGAGGTTAATATGAGCTCTTATCAGTGGTTCGATGTTACCATCCAATATAGAATTTACATCAGGCAGTTGGATACCAGTTCTTACATCTTGGACCAATTTCTGTGGACGAAACATGTACCTCCTTGTTTCCAGCTTCCACTCATTCACAACTGCATCCCTTTTAATTTTGCTTGGTTCTAACACACCCTGATCCATTGCAAGAAAAAGAAGTTTTGCTTTCAAGCGGTTCATGGCCTTAATCCTATTTGCAAAGTGACTCCTTTCACCTGCACAGAAAGAGTGTACTTTATAGTAACAATGACTAAATTTTGCAGCCACTGAAAAGAATAGTGGTCAAATGGAAGCAGTTTGAACTAATAGAAGTCAGAATGAAACCAGAGAAACTGTCTTTTAGGGTGATTAGCTAGAGTTTGCTCTAACTGCTAGCTGTTTAATTATGTTAACAGCTCAAAAAATTGACAAGCTGAAATCATGGCAATTAAAATTTTCTGTGCATGACATGGCATTTCTCTATGTTGAATAGAGTATTCATCTCGTTTAGAATATCACACTTCTTAAGATACAAGTAACTTTGCTCCTCTGCCAAATCAGCTGCAAATTCCTCATCCCCAACTTGCCGCTATTCTTGAACCATTTGCATGGTTCATTAGAACTCTTGCTTTTATGTAGATCATAACCTCTTGCAATCCATTGGCATCATTTATGGGCAAGGTTCACTGTACCAGAAACTAGCACCGTTTCGATAGCAGATCGGTATGGCTCGATACGACGCATATCAATCAAGACTAGTCATCAATCCAAAGTCGGTAGGTCACAAAACCAATAATATATCGATCAGGTGAACCGAAAGACCTCAACACATAAACTGTCTCATATCGAGCCAAATTAAACGACTCAACACGATTCATGGTAAGGGATCGGTTTGGAGCAATTTAGAGTAGTTTGGGATGGTTCGGCCGCTGTGCCAAATCAAACCACCAAACCATACCAATTCTAGGCTAAAATCAAACCACCAAACCATACCAATTCTAGGCCAATTCGATACGATTCGCCCCGAACCATCCAGTTCGGTATGATTCGGCCGTCCTTGTTTATGAGATTATTTAACATTCATTTAAATCATTGATCCATTCCCTTACAATTTTGTTCCTTTTATAAGCAAAGCTCCAACTATGCTATCAACTCAAGACAAATTCCTAATCACAATTCCATCCACATTAAAGTCTACACACAAACATCTGATCCATTAAACAGGACTAAACTTGTTCCTCACTTTCACAATCACACTATTCTCTCATTGAACTATGTAGGCTGGAAGCTATGCAGATATTTTGCATCTCTTATTTTTACTACAACCCTCACCACCAACTTAGTTTACATATATCTTGCCATGATTATCCTTTCTAAAGAGACAAGACGACATTGAAGTTTGGCCTGATTCTTGGAAATTAATTAGAATTGTAACATGTTCATTGGATAGAATATGATGCTACTGAGGTAGCAGAAGCTGAAATCCATCTCCCATGACTGCTCCCCAAATAGGGAGTGTTTGAAGTATTATCAATAGCACTAGATACTGCAGGGATGGGGCACCATCTTTGAGCTGCAAGCATACACCAGCAGGTGCCCCTTGGGTGAAGGCTTCCAATTGCCTTTTGTCTTGAAAGCAGAAAGTCCAGATTAGCGTCCCACATGGTGGCAGAGGTTTAATCACCAATATATTAGCATGCCATTTAGCAGGCATGATGAATAAAGAGGGTCGAAGAGCAGAGAGGTGAGGCAGCAGCCTGGTCATCACCGTGGATGTCTTAGAATGATCGAATCCAAGGCATGGTATTATGCCATATATGCAAGCTGGAGGAGGCTTAGTTGCCAGGATTGGGAGGAGCAAGTAAGGCTGCAGATCAAGGAAAGCATACAATTTAAGAACTCTTTAAGGAAGCACCCTACTTGCTCCAGGTTAAGGAAAGCATACAATTTAAGAACCCTTAAAGGAAGCACTTAGTGGGTTCGGGTTTAAGAGTCAGGAAGTTTCCAAAGCAGGTTTATACCCTATAATAGAAGGTTCCTGTCAGTCAGGGCAGAGATATCTTCTGGGGTGCCTTCAAGAGACCTATCTCCTTGTCCTCACAAACTTCCATACCAACTTGAGACCCCTCATGTTGCTCATGGTAAACTGTATTAAATGGTTATATAAATAGAATGAATGAGAGAGGAAACAGCATTAGTTTCTTGAGAAAGAAAATGAATTGGAGGAGTTTAAGAAAAGGGATGGCGGTCAGAAAAGAACGTAGTTAAATGGGAGAAAGGCATATGTTCAACAGGGAAGATGGGATATTGGACATTCCTTCCTCAAATTTCCACCATTTTATAGGGAAAAAATGAGAAAGGTAAGGAACTTCTTCCCCTTGTTCCTAGATCTATATTTTTTCTCTATAATTTGCTTTCTATCTCCTATATGCTCCATTCTTGTAATGTGTTAAAAAATTAGATGAGCTACAAAGGAAGAGGGGGATCGGGCTTGTTATAGGAGGAAAAAGGGAAGAGTTGAACTGTTCAACCAAAAAAAAGAGGGAAAAAGGAGAGGAGACCTGCATACACTCAAGTCTCAACATGTAGAGACGAAGAAAAAAAAGAAGGAAGATAGAGATAAAGATTTGAGCAGAGGAAAGAAACATGAAAAGAAGTAAAGGGTTGTAGCTTTGGGTGGCTTTATAGTATAGCTGAGACCTCTACGAAGCCTAAGCCAGTTTAGTTGATATTTATTTTCTGACCAATTCATGGGTTTGTTTATTTGGTCTTATGAATTTTAAAGGTAGAAACAAACCATTGCAAGGGAGAAAACATGTCCATGTCAGCACAAAACTCAATATGAAGTGATCTCCACATAGCAGCCAGGAAGGTATAGAGTTAGGCTTCTAGATTGAATCCCACCAGCTGACCTAAAATGTATGGATACTAAAAAATTGAATTCAAATTCTGATAAAAGTGATCTCTAAATAAGGAGAATATTGAGATTTTCCATTTCATTGAAGAACAAGAGTTAAACCATTCAAATTCCATCTTTGTGGGGAGATCAAACTATTAAAAGCATGCCTAAAACATATAGGGGTTAAAACCTCAATATCAACTCTTTCTTAACTCATTTTGTGCATATGATAAATATACCTACTAAATAAAAATGCACTTAAGGTCATATCAGTTTATCACTAACTGAAAATTAAATTTTCACATTCAAGAATCTATTTTTCGTTTTTCTCAAAATATTTTAAAAAATTTTCATGGCACTTCTATAAAGGAAGATAGTCTCAAATCTAATCAACCCGTCATACTTCACAGAAGCAGAGTCAATCAAATTGTTCCAAATCGAATAGTTCGAACCACACCAAATTGAACCAACCATGATCTAAGACGATTTGACCACCAAAAATGAAATAGGTTTTGAATCAGTTGGAATTTAGTTCGGACTAATTAGTTGTCCCAGCCGAATGGATCCTTTTATAAAACCTTGATTCCCCCATTCAATCTCTCTTTGTTCACACATCTTTGAAACCCTAGCCATCACCCTTTCTCTCCCCCCAATCCCTCCATGTCACCCTTCTAATGTCCTTCTTGTCTTGCAGCAACATTGCCATGGAGGACCTCATTGAGAGTTCCAGCTCTGATTGGTGAGCCCTTACCCTCAATAAATGAGATCCAATCTCAATCATCAAGCTTAGGCCCCGACTGATAAGCTTCTGACTGATGAGCTTCAGCCCTTGATCAACAAGCTCTAGCCCCTAGTTGACAACCCTTGACCTCGATCAACACTCTTTAACCCTCAATCCATCTCTCTTCTCCTTCTCTGGTAGCTCCTTTCTCCCTTTCTCTCTCTAACTTCTCTCTTTCTTGCTCATTCACTCTCATTGATACTTGATTGATAACAACATCATACCATAAGTCAATACAATATGGTATGGTACCATATCAACCTACTACTTAATCGATACAGATCAAAATACCAGCTTTGCAAATCTAGGATAGAAGTATATTAGCTAATGAACAATGAAAACATGTTAAGGCCATGAGCTTTGTTTCTGGTTAAATGCCGTTGTTAGCACAAAACCTGGTAGTTAGTGGCTAGTACGGCACATGCCATATCATGCATACCAAAGCAAACAAAAAAAAGGAAAAGGAAAAAGAAAAGGATTTTTAGTTCAAACATCGAGTTGTATTGATCCATAATGAATTGACACAAATTGATATAGGCTACAATGCATCATGCCTAATACCAATCCAAAGATAGGTGCCAGTATTATATTGGCATAGGCCAACAGCTGAAACCATTTGAATGTTTAATGTGTAAATGATGTTTCATATAAATGGTTAAGTACCTGAGCTTTGGACAGTTATGCCACTAGGGAGATGATGAATGCAGACTGCATGTTCTGCTCTGCAACCAGACTGGTTTTCTCCTTGAGATGGGGAAGAAGAGATGTTCAAATCATTGTCATCGATGTGCATCTCGATAGCTCCTTCAAGGCATAGAGGGATCACATCCACAGCAGCTGAGCATGTCTGCAAACTTTTGGCTCAGAAGATCTGCTGTAACTCAAATGAAATAAATCTAATCTACACATCAATTTTCATTTTCAAGTACCTACAGTGTACTTTAGACTCTTAGGCTATTCATTAGAGGTAGATTCAGAATTATAGCAATAGAAAATAAAAAGATAACTAAATAGCATGACCATGTCCACCAACAAATATGAACGGTAAACCTCAGCATGAAAAGAAAAGGATATTAGTTGTTTCACTGTACGATCATTCTCCACAATAGTGTACAACAACTGAGAATTTATAAACCAGGACATACTTATAGAATTAGCGATCCTAATAATGGATGATCACCAGGCTACCATGTATCTATGCATGTATCAGAGGATACATAAGGTCTCATCATAATATAAACTTACAAGAGCAGTATAACTATGTTAAATAATTAATCAGCATCAGGCAATGGTTGTATAACATGTATGGCATGCATGTACATTATTTTGTCAAATATCATACATCAATTCATTGCATGCGAAGGGCATCCTCTGAAATATTTGTAAAACTCCACTATCTGTTGCTTCAATGACAAGTTCTCCCATTTAAGTTTCCCTAGCATGTAGTTAGTTTGATAACTTCTTTTGTGCATAATGACTTATGATTCACATCACAAACGAGAGCTAAAAATTCTTGGTAGATCCACAATCTATATTTGAGGCTTGCAACCCTTCCTAGGAACTCCTCCTTCATAGTTATGGCCCCAAACTAAAGAACAAAAGGTGTTGTCATAACAAATTAACCACGCTTGGAGTTGCTAGATCCCCCTCCCCCCGCCACACAGACCTCCCCCCCCCCCGCCCCAACCAAAAAACAAAAAAAAAAGAAAAGAAAAGAAACAAAAGTCTTCATTTTGTCTATCTGTGCTCCTTCCTATATTATTCTAAGTTGTTTGACCTATTAAATGGTTGTATACTTGCCATCCACTAATGGTCACCTTCAAAGGCTGGGATCATAATCACATGCTTCATTTTTGTTCCTTGCAAAACCTAATAATCTCACTCTACAAAGTATGCTCTTCTTGAGTACATGGTGAGCGCAAAACTTCATTGGTCAGTCCCTTAGCATTTGCATGCTTCTTGGTATGTTATAGGAGCCTACAACTACATCTATTCCCTCATCAAAATCTTGCACCTTCTAATTCATATTGAACCATACCATTCTTTTATTTTCTTTGTCAACCAGAGTCAAAATATCCACAACTCCAGTCATTAAGTATGATTCTTCCCTTATTATTACACTTATTTCCTTTTAGAACCTACATAAATGTCCTATAGCAACAAGGCCGCAATTGGGTCTTCTAATCCAATTAAACTTACCGTGTATGTACTCTCATTCCATGTTGTTAATGAATCACCAACCTGGTGGTCTTGTTCATTCTGTTGATCATGCTACCAAATCTGCTCTACCATGCCTCCTTTCCTAACATAAAAGTCATGCTCCTATTGTTATGACTTCCTTCTTGACAAATTCTGGTTTCTTGAACCTTTTCTTTTCAATCATTCTTACTGACTAATTATTGACTAGTTATCTCTTTTAAGCATCGCTTCAAAGTCCTCAGCAACGTCACATTGGTGACCTTCCTTTCCTACAGACAAGGTTCACATCAATTGCAAGTGGATTTACTAGAAGACTTACTTTGATAATTATTCTGAGCATTATAAAGCCCACTTAATAATTAACGATTCACTTGAATGTACATCATCAATTGTCTTAAGATTTCCATGCTTGTGAGAGAGACAAACTGTGTGCACTGTCATTGCAATTGATGACTAAATACTGATTATATTACTAAATATTGGCTTTCAGTATCCCTCTTCAATGCATGCCATCTTTGTTGTACCACATCTAGAACTATCATCGCTATTCATGTTTGCGCTTTTATAGACTTTTTTTGTGTGCGTGTAAGTGCTTTTTATTTTTTTATTTTTTTTGAAGGGGGGGGGGGGGGCGTGGGAGGAGGGGGGGGAGCTTTAGGGGGCTCCTCTTAAGTTTATGTCAAATTTAAGGGAGGGGGGAGGGGGGAGGCGGGGGAGCTTCAGGGAGCTTTTAAGTTTATGTCAAATTTAAGGGAGACAATTACCTCACGAATAATTGATCCATCAAGAGATGTACAGATCATTCTATGCATGCCCTTCTCTCCAGAAAGGTAGCCAAAAATGTATTCTGATTCAAACTCAATTGTTGCCAATCTGATACCATCACCACTGCAAGAACATTTTTCAGTGATCCTTCCCTCACAACCATGCTTTTCAGCCCATCTAGTGTACATGCTCAAAAGCTTCTTTGCCCATGCCTGGAATCAAAAGTTTACAAGACATTTCATATAACCAAACAAAACAATAACTTCATCACAACAGAACACTGCTTATACTTAACCAAGAAAACACAATGCTTCAATAGCTATCAAAGAAAAAAACAAAGAAAAAAAAAATTCAAACTTGCATTACAACTACTTAGATATCAAAACAACCTTTTATAACCACAATAATTTAACTCTCCGTGCATCTAGGTGCTGTATGACATTATATTATGTTTTTATATATGATTCAATCTTTTGGAATCTATGGACTTCTTAAATTCCAAAACCAACTTTGAATCAGTAAGATATCAAGCCTTGACCATGACATCATGCACTACTTTTTCCACGGTTCTCTCAAACTTGCTTATTTCCATTCTAAATTTCTTAGGCAAAATAGAGATTATAATCCTAGAGTCTAGAGTCTAGATTTTGTTTTGTATTTTATTATCAAGTAAATTGAACACTTATAAATGCATAATAGAGCCTATTAGCTCAATCAGTTCAAAAGGTTAATTCAATATTTTAGTGTGTACGAGTTGCTGACTAGTTTCTCCCTTTTAAGTTTGAGCTTTGCATCCTAGAAGGCATTCAGGCAGCTTACAAGCATACAAAATGAAGCATAGATTAGAAACTGAAAAGGATTTGGAAAAGAACAAATGAGATTGCCTACCATAATTTTTTAGGATGATTTCTTTGATCATATTCCATTGGCATCATTTTATTTTTCAAAATGGTCCCCAATGGTATAAGTACTCCACTTTTTTTAAGTAAAAAAACTCTTTTTCCAGTTTTCTTTGGATTGGTCTCAAAGGGCTTCATTGAGATGCATCTCAATGGAGCCAAATGGAACGTTTCCAGGACTTTAATCAGTTTGGATTGGTCTCAAAGGGCTTCAGTGAGGTGCATCTCAATGCAGCTAAATAGAACATTTCCAGGACTTCAATCAGTTTGGAGAGTAAATCTTCTGGAGCAATACATTATATATTACTGTTGTAAGGCTGTCAGGCTGGGCTTAAGCAATGACAGATTTAAAATTTCTTTTGAATATTTTGGGTTGGGGACAAGTTACAAGTATATTTGAATAAAGAATCCTTAATCGGTATAGCCATGAGAGAGCTCCAACAGACAAAAGGCCCAGTAGAGGGAGAAACTCTGAAACAAGTATTTGGGCTTCTTGAGATCAGCAGACAAAGGAATCATGGATGGCATCTGATAATGGTTAGCTGAGTAGGGATGGTGAATGGAAAAGGAACTCCTTCATTGGGACAGAAGTATGCTCTTAGTCATCTCAGTGTCTGATTTAAGCATCATGACATGTATGCTGAACAGGATAAAGAAAACCCAAAGCATTTTCCACGAAATGAAGTGGGAGGTGCATGGTGAAGATTAATGGTATGTGAGATGAAGACCATCTATAAGGGTGAGGAGGAGGGGGTATTCCAATTAGAAGGTACGGTACATTTTTCCAGAGGTTAAGAAATCAAAACGACTTGAGGTGGTGTATCAATGGTGGTGCTAGCAACTAGGAACTTTTGTAGCATGTTAGAATGGAATCGCTAAGACATATAGAAATAACTATCCTTTTGGTCTACCGAGACAATCATAACTTTGTCATAGGAAGGAGGTTGGATTTTGGAAATAGAAGTGGCTTAATCTCCCTGTAGAGAATGTTTCTCCAATCATTTATGTATTTACTTTAATATCGCCAATCATAAAAAAAATTCTAGAAAAGAGGGGATGTGGTGGTTTGTGGACTGAAGCTAAGAACAGCACAAATAACACAAAACTAAGACATATCAACTCATTCACTCTTACAATTATATTTTGGTCAAGATGGATGATTCGTTTGGAGAAAGGAGGCTAGCGAAACAGAGGAACCTTCCAAGTGTTTGGTGGACACTCTTGTGGACTTCTAAAATCAATGTGAGACTAAGGGGGAAAAAAAAAAATCAAGGATCTAAAATTCAGCATCATCAGTAGAGGGATGGGGCCTTGATACAAGAATATAAGTTGGGCAATGAGAAGCCCATCTCTTTTTATGATTGGAGGGGAATTCTGCAATTCTCAGAGGAAAACCAACAAAGCTTTAGCCTCCTTGTTAAGCTGGACAAGGTAAGCTTAAATGACAGAAATACGTTAGCTCTTGCTTTGCTCAATAAGACTGCTGATGTAAAGAGACAGTAATGCTCATTTTCTCTTAAAGAATGGAAGAAACCATATGCATGCTGGGATGATCATAGTAGACTAGTTAAGTTACAGGAATCCTAAATTCATGGTTTGAAGGTTGGAACTTGGAATATGCTTGGCTCTTTCTGTGTAATGCTTAGCAATGGTACAGTAGACATACTTTACAATTCATTTACCATAATGAAAACATCCAGTAATTAAATTTGTGATGCCATAATATCTCTCCATTACCATTCAACAAATAAACATCACCTCAATGAACATTATACAAAACTACTTGATTTAGTGTTCTGAGAACCATAACCAACAAGCGATTCCCACTTATTTTGGGTCAGCAGCATCAACTTTACAAACCCTTATCTGTCATGTCTTCCACCAAAAGCCACATCCTTTACCCATAACTTGTTTCGGTTCATTTTTGTTTGTCCTTATTTCTAGTTACTTCATAAAGAACTACTATATAGTGTCCCTATAGCAATGGTTATACATGATCATACCATATAATATTTCTATTATTGCCCATCATCTTATCCTCTACCAGTGCAGCCATCTCTTTTCTTCCTGCTTATACTAAATAACCTTATCAATGTTCACAAACCTACAAAAAATTCATTTCACGTGCTAAAGCCCCATTTTTGCTAATCCGCCCTACAAAACACAGTTGTCTTAGATTTAATGGCATAAGGTAATCACCCTACATATTCCATGCATCACTCATTGAACATTTCATCGTCAAACTCTTCATTTTCCAATACAGCAAACTCTGATAACAATAACATATGAATTTACATCTGTGTTCCAGGAAATTTAATAAACAATATAACAACAACTAGACAAATAATTAAAAATGGGACAAAATCGCTAATTCATGTATCTGCCTGTATTTTTCCACTTTCCCCTCATACATGTTACTAACATGCCTTGAAGATTTGTGTTATAATGAATAATTTGGCAGATTAGCTGATCCTAATGTAGAAAATATTAATCTCCAAAATACACCTATTTAAGTGACCAAAGAAACAAAATATGATGCTCAGATACCTAGGATCCAGCAACATCTTCCTCAACTTGGATTTGATCCCTATCATCACAACCATACAGTTGATCAAAAAGAGCACATTGAAACACATTCTTGGCTTTTGAATAATCTCCCCATCAAACTCTCTATTTTAATCAAAGCAAATTCATAATTAACTGATCATAAACAGCCTTTGCGTATTTTTGACTTCAACAGCCTTCTCCATAATACCTATGTAGCACTTGCATTGTGCACCACTTAGATGGCCCACTTAGCGAAAGATTGATGTCTCAAGACAAGATAGGCAGTGGTGATCAGATAGGGTTTAGGATATAATAGGGGAAACTTAGGGTAGCACAACTGATTAGAATATCGAATCCTATGAATGCCTCTTTCTCTTTGAAATGAACAATTACTGAGCAAGGAAAGAGAGACAGTGCAGATTTCAACTGGTATAGAATTCTTAATGTATTATGTACAGGTAAAAATGGAGAATTAGAAAATTATTGTACTCAAGTTAGTTGATGGACCAACCTACCTTTCATTACCCTATATTATTGAAGCATCCTTTAAAGTTGACTTGTAAAAGACAAAACAAAAGTACGCTATTTTGTTCGACTAAAAGTTTCATTTGTAAGAGGAAAAAATAAGGAAAATCCGGATTCTGAGAATCAGTTAATATCTTATATTGAAAAAGAAAAGGTCGCAAAAATCAAAATTTTGGAAGGCATTCATAGGCTAAGACATTAAATCAATGTATTATAATAAGATATAGCTAAAGTTTTATGAACAAAACCTAGCTTTCTAGTTTTATATTGAAAGGAAAAAATATGTAAACCTCAGATTTAATGCCCTCCGGTCCAGCTCTGATGATCACACAAGCTCCCTCCTTGTCATATGGACCATTCAGAAGCTTTGAAATCTCATAACGATCCAGTAATGTGCTAATATCTACAGAGGCTTTGTATGCCTGTTTAAAAAGCTGGTGGTTTATGGCATCCATTTCTGCCAGCTGGGTGATCAATTTTGCTTCTTCCGCCTGTACACAGTAGAATTATTGAATGGATGAATTAAAATGGCAACCGCTTTTATCACAGAGAAAAAATAGACTAAAGCAATTGTAGAAGGAAAAAATCAATGCCAATGTCCAACAAATAGAATTCTCCAAATGAAGTGAGCTAAAACATTGGTAATTGCAATATGGATATGAATAGCATATTGTATGAACAGATTAATGATATTGATTAAATAATTGGGTTTGTCGAAGTCTTTAGAAAGAAAACTGGAGATAATAGAAACCCATACAAAAATGGCCTGAAAAATAGTTTCATTCATACAATTAAAAGCTCCCATCCTGGTCAATTCTATCTTCATTTGTTCAATTAGAAGGTTATAGTTACTCAGCCAAGTTGTAAGCCTTGAAAAGCAGGGTCATAAGCTGAAAATTTTGCAAACTGACTTACTAATCCAGCAGAGATAATGTCAGGCAAATCCTTTTTATTTATGGACAAAACAATAAATTCTTATGCATTCATATATGCCTTTTTTTTTAGTACAGCACCTTGTATTGTAGATCTTTGAGATCATTCACTAATTTGTTGGCATCAGCTAAGGCTGTAAGAGATTCATTAGATCTAGCCAGGTCATCCCACAGATTATTATCGCGAAGCACTTGTTCCTGCTTAATTCGTCTTGCTTCTTCTAATTCCAAAGCAGTTGGTGCTATCATCTCAGCACGATTCACTATATCTTCAATTTTCTTTTTCAGGGAGTACAATCCTGGGCAAAATTTAAAAAAAGATTAACATTGATCAGTTTAATGGGATATAAGAAAGATTAATTAATCAGGAAATTGGGTATAATTTTCTGAATAGGATATAGGAATGATTAACTAATCAAGATTAACATTGATCAGTTTAATAGGATATAAGAAAGATTAACTTATCAGGAAATTGAGTACAATAAATACAAGGTAAACCAACTATGAAGCATTGGTTTTCTGATTATTATGCTTCATTTCTACTAACCACTTGGCAAGAATTTAGTAAATTTCATTGCCTTGATCACCTCTCAAGAGTTATCCAAGTATTTTGTTCACCCTCTCTTTCACCTTTCAACCCCTTGATTTGAATCCAGGGTCCCTCCTCTTTAACCTGTCTATAGCATATTATATGCACAGCAGAACCAATTGATTGTCTGATCATACTACCCACTGGTAATGTGGTGCCAGTCTTATTGATGTACAAACTTCTAAATTTATTCCTCTTTGCTTTAGTATGCATAAACCAAACCTCCCTCAGCTTTTTGCGCTTACGATATAGTCATCTGCCCTGTTAATTACCAAACCTTCTAATTTCGACACATGTAACTCAAAATTTAATGTGTTGCCATGGTCATCAATGACAGTCATGGATTTTTTGTGACACACATGGGGAAGATACTGGTCATGATAAGATTGAAATATACATGTATCAATATGGATTGAAAGAGAATTTTATGGCTGCATGAGTGTGCGAGTGTGGTGGACTTATCAGATATATCTTTCTTCCGATACATTAATAGAAATTTAGTTATACTTTCTGTGGAGCAAACAGATTTTCTTCTTGCAATAGATTCAACAAGCCCATTTATCAGCATTTTTTCATGGTTCTCCATCATTTATATGAGATTGTCCATCTTTAACAATTCAACAATCTATAACTATGGCATAAGTCAGCCAACTTGCTGTAAGAGGTGGAACCTTAAGAAGGCTCTCATGATCCATGATTCTTGCTTCTATTTAAAACAAAGAAACTGCGCCGGCTCCCGGTTCATATCCAGTTCCAGACGTAATAACACATTCCTTTCCCTGGCAGTGGGAAATAGACAGAGACAAGGGAAGGTGATTCACAGAGACACCATTAATTGCCGTTACGCTCCAAGATTACTATGATGTATATTTTTTTCATTTTTACCGCATGGAGATTGATTTAAAAAAAAAAAATCAAATCAAATCAAATTTTGCACCACAAGAAGACATGGACCGAGCGATAACAAAAGTTACAAACTTAATGTTGGCATGCCCATTTCTACTCACTGTGGGCATGAATTCAAAAGCCCGTTAAAAAACATCATCTTTTTCGGCATATAGACAAAATTTCAGGTGGGAGGAGACATATAATTAATTCGCGTTGGAATCAAACTGGGTGCATAAACGAGATTGTAGCATTAGAATCATCGAGAAAGAAAAGATAATACAAAGAAAGGAAGATAAGAAGGGGAAAAGAGAAGGGAGAGACGAACCGAGCTCCTTGTAGACCTTGCTGTTCTTGCTCTCCATGGAATGGGAAGCCCGGATGGCCGAGAGGAAAAGACGGGAACGCCCCGAGACCAACCATCTCGGCCGAAGTGCGGCGGCTTTTCCGACCGACATGGAACCCGCCGGCGTTCTCGCCATGAGAAGGTAGCGATCAGAGCTCCGGAGAGGTAAAAGAGCGAGCGTTGGTCCTCCGGAGGGAGCGAAATTTTAGTCCCATATCACATCGTGAGGTGCCGATTTGGGAAGCCTGGCATGCCGCCGCCCACACGGGTCTCATCCGCGAACGTACGGTCTAGCAGTATGGAATACGGTGGTCCAAGGCTTCAAGCTCACTCGTCGTATACCAGTCCGCACCCTTATTTAAAATAATAATAATAATAAATAGAGAAATTAATTTGAAATTTAATTTCTCAAGTCAAACCTAAACCTCTGCCCTTTTAAGAGTCCATGGAGTATTTGACTAACTTTCTAAGCATTAATAATTTTAAAAAATCTATCAAATTTTCTTGGGAGTCCTTGAAAAGATTATGTTAAAAGAGATTATGTAGTATTTCTTGCATGCTTATCATGTGGTGAATCCATAAACACTTAATTATTGTACAATAATTTTTTAAAATTTCTCAATCTATATAATTAAATATAAGACTAGTTTTATTGGTCTTAAAAGCCAGAGTAAGAATCGAATTTTATTACTCAGAATCAAAGTCACTAGTTTCTTCTAGCTATATCATTCATGTGAGAATTCAAATTGGGCTCAAAAAGAGTAAGCAAGCCAAATTTTATATGAGTATACCAAAAATAAATTAGAAATTATAGAGATTGTACAATCAAACTAATCATGAGAAAAAAAAAAAGAAATAAAAGTTTATCAAAAAATACCATGTATATTTGACCGTAATTTACTCAATTCTAATAAGAAATGGCTGAAAATACTAGTATATGGATCGGCTTACCTTTGCTGATAGTGTGGCTAAAGAGTTTAGAAGGAAGACATTAGATAAAAAGAGGAAGGGAAGGAGAAATATGTTTGCTTACAATTAAAAGGTATTTTGATAGTCAATTTTTTTTGGATATCTGGAGTTGAATAATAATCTTGGTAGGAGGTTTGGATTTCATATTTTGTACTTCTGATTCTAAGCGGAATTGAAATCAAATTCTAATTCTATTCAAATAAATATTTAGAATCAGAGCCATTTGAACCAATCAAATAAATTTATAAATATGTTAACTAAAATTTAGAAAAAAGGACCAATAATTAAAAATCTAGAGTCAAGAGATACATATCTATCATTGATGTAAAATTGAAATCATTTTATTTTTGAAATATGTATAATTTGTGGGAATTATAATAAGATTTCTATTTTATTTCAATATAAGTTTCATACCAATGCAAACTCACTGTCCTAATTTGATCATCGAAGGATAATTATGTTTGTAATTGATAATTAGCCAACTATACGATAAACTTATTTTTATAATTAGATAACATAATGATGTGACCTTTATAAATTTGTATACCACTACTAATTAATTGGCTTATTAGTAGTTAATCCACCAATCTAATGTAGCAATTAAGGATAATGTAGCAATTAGATAACATGGAAGATAGATCTTGAATATCACTCAACCAATTACTAACCTCCACGTAGAATAGGTAAATTAAGCACAAGTGATCTCTAATATTTTTATATTTTTCATTAAATTTAATTAATCTACTACCAAGAAAGGATGATTGTATTTTATACACAATTTATTGAGAATTTTTTTACCATGAAAGATAAAAATAATTTTGTTAAGATATATAACTTACAAAATCAAAGTTTAGCCCAAATAAATACTACCTTCCATCATTAGTAAAATACTTTATTTGACTCAATTACATCTAAGGCTATTAGTCGAATCTACAAAACTGATATTTAGTCTCAATTTAATCTTTACTCGAACCTAACCATAATTTGTTGATGAATAGGTTGGATATAGGTTTAAATTTCAACCTTTTGAGTTAAATCTAGATTTGAGGGTTTTACACTTGACTCAATCTACTCATGATTAATTATGTGGTTTATTTATGTTTTTTAGTTTCATTTATATCTTTCAATTTCTAAATATTGGCCTATGTAATTTATTTTATAACTTAATGGGGTAGAAATAATAAAATAATCACATTAGGATATGTTTGAGTTTCTTACTTGATTTCTAAATTAAGGTTCTTTTTATTTTTATTATTTATTATTACATAAATAGCTATCAAGCGACCGTTTATCATGATTTAATTTTTGAATCATATAATTGAATGTTTCATTGTTAAACTTTTTCGAGCATGATGCTTTTAGCTTGATTATTCATTGAAGATATATACTCTAGTTTACGTTTTTTTTTTTTTTTTTTTTCTGTCAGTCATTACTATATGGTTAACCATTAAATACCTTTTGATCATGATTTAATTTTAAGCATGTAATTTGTTGTTTTATTAATAAGCTACTCAAAACATATGTCTTTTAACTAGATCAATTATTTAAGATATATAATAGATACCCAATAAGAACTTGGGCTTATATAGCTCAATGTAACTTAAAGATTTAATAGATTTTATGATATTTTAATTATTCGAGCTTGTTCGGATATGATCGTATCTAGATTGGATATGAATAGGTCTAGAAGTAAGTTTATCGTAACTTAGACTTAACCTAACCCAACTTTTATATATATATATATATATATATATATATATCTTTTATTAATGAGCTTCTCAAATAATATCTCTTTTAGTTGTATTCAAAAGCCGCATATCTCTTCCAGCCGCATTCAAAATTTGTTGAAGAAGTAGGGTCCCACCCTACTTCCTATTAGCAATGCAAACTTGCAGTGCATTAAACTTAAAAGCAAATTAGATATGGACTCCTACAAGGTTGGAAGAAGTTTTGGTAGAGTTGGGAATGTTGGGAGGTGACCATCTTTGAATTGTCATTATTTGTTCTCATTTTTCTATCCTACAAGTTGGAAGAAGTTTTGGTAGAGTTGGGAATGTTGGTAGGTGACTATCTTTGAATTGCCATTATTTGTTCTCATTTTTCTATTTCTTTCATAGTAATAAACTTTTTTTTTTTTTTTCTTCTAGTACTTTCACTAGTTTTATTACAACTCTAACCCAAAAGTGAGAATTAATGGCCAAATAGGCGAAAAGATGAAGGAAAGAGTTACTAATAAACTCCGTAGCATAGTTAAATGAAACAAAAAGTCTGAATTTTATTTTCTTTTATATTCCACTCGAGCTAAAGGATTCAATACCATCACAACTCTTGCATACATCATGCACATAGCATGTGAGCTCATCGTTTTTGTATGAAATAAATAAATAATCATGTAACAAGTAGCACTATATATTTTGTTTTCATTACTAAGTACTCACATATAGTCATTTTTCTCTTTATAAGTTTAAATGTTAACAAACTTAGGTATTAATTTTGACACAACAGTGATCATCCTTACTTAAATGCTTAGATACAATCATTTTTTTTTTCTTTTTAAGTTTAAAAGACAAATGTCTCTAAATTAATTTTGAGATATTGGAGGAAATTTATTCTATAAATTTTATCATATATCTAAATTAATTTTTAAATATTGGAAGAAATTTATTCTATGTGAATTTGATAAGCAGTTTCTAATTCAATACAAAGTTGGTTTTGGTTCAATTTCTAGCTTCAGCTTTAGATAGGTCACTCGAATTGTATATAAATTAGTTCTAATCTTTGTTTGGCTAATGTTTAATTAATAAATTCAGGCTAAAACTGTGTTTGGTCACCAAGAATTAACCTTAATTGAGTCAAGTTAGGTCTAATATCAAGAACTATATTTGAATCGAGCTGAGTTTTATAAGAATTGTTCTAGTATTGAGCTTAATTCAATTCAAGTGATTTACTATATTAGATCACTGTTTATCTCATTTAATTTAGCTCCCTATCTCTCTTTGTCTTCTTGGTCTCAGATCTAAATATGAGGAATGATTTATATAATATTTTCTCTATTCTTTCTTCTTATGTGTTTATAGGTAAAGCAAATAACTTTATATTTTTATCATCTTATCATTGCAACAAAAAAAAAATTAATATATATATATTAGATGGAGAGATAGATAAGAAGGATGAATCATGGTTTGAAATATATATATATATATATTCTTTTTAAAATTTTATATGAAACAAATAATAAACTTGGTTAAAAAAATTAAAATAACTAGCCAGTATACACTATAGAGATAGGTTAAGAGAAAATTGTGGTAAAAAAGGAGAAAAATCTAAAATTAAATTTATTATATTTGAATTTTATATGGAAAAATAATAAACTCTCTAGTTATTAAAAAATTTAAATAACTAGCTTCTATACTAGCCAATATATATTTTCTAAAATCATTCTATTTAAAATTAAATTAGAATTTAAAATAAGTATATGCATCACTTTTTGCAATTTTTTTAAAAATTAAATTATTATACTTATATACGCTCTTTTATTTTTTCTTTTAATTACTCAACCATCAATATATGGTCATCCATATATCAATTTTGGAAAGACTAGTGATCTTAGCTAAGCATTGAAGCTTTTATTGCCTACTTGATTTTACATCGAATATTTCATCCTAATATTGATTTAAACTTAAATCTCTTAGTTCATGGAAAAAAAAAAAAAATTTGAGGACACATCATTGAATTATCATGGATTATTCATTAAGTTTTAGTTGACACACACATGGATGTCTATCATTGTTTAACCAATTGCCTATTGATTAAATTATTTTTTAAAGTACAACTATAAGGAGTAGTCACTATACACAAATAAACTTAGTGGTTTATTTGCTATATTCAACGTTTTTGCTAAGATAACTTACTGTAAAATGAAACGTTATAGGCACAAGTTTTAGGCCTTTTATGTTATATATATATATATATATATATATATATAAAGCAGAAGTAAGGGATATTTTTCATGCTTCCTATGGTCCATCAATTTTCTTTGTTTGCAAAAGGAGAGATGAAGGCAGAGAGAAAGTTTTATCTTTATTTCCACACGGCATATCATTTCGTGAAGCAAGGAGATGAAGGGGTCCAACAATTTTTTGTCATTTCATGAAAGCAGAGAGAAACCTTCTCTCTGCTTTCATATGGCAGCAACATTTTTCATTCGTTTCATGAAATGGGAGAAATATGCAGCCTAATTCTTTTTTTTATTGTCGTGGAACCATTCAGCTTCGCTCATAGCACTAACGTATTAAAAAAAAAAAAAAAAAATTTAATTGATGTCAAAGTAGTAATGAAGCCAAAGTAAAAATCACAATGCCCATAAAATAATCATCTATTGCATCTTCAAGGGTTCGATTAAAGTTGCAATGTAGAAAAAATAGAAAAAACTAAAATAAAGAAAGCATCTCTCTACTTCTACGTGAAATATAATTTTTGTAAAAAATTATTTATAGCATTTTTAAGGGTTTTATTATTGCTTCAGCCTATGAAACACCGTGACAATAGGGTTATAAGACTTCAAAGATCTTTCGTATACCATAGAGAATTGCTACGATAGATAAATCGAAGAGTCTATTATCGAACATATATTGAGCTTTAAGCTAAGATGATAAGCAGCAATTCATTATTTAAAATTCTAAATTTGAGGCAAGCTAAAAAAAAAAGAATATAAAGTAATTTTTGATTAGCTTGAAGCAATAATATATTTGAATGATTTTTTTTTTTTATAAATTTGGTTGAATAACTTGTAATATGGCTAGATTGCGAAAATTAATTTGTTAAAATAAGTTTATAGTGAAAAACTTCTTAAACAATAATACACACCTCTTATCTTAGTAATTCATATAGCGAATAAATATGAAACAATGAGTGTCTATTATAAAGGCCTTTATTAGCTTTCATCAATGAAAAATATTAAATATTAATAGTGAAATAGTAGTGCTATTTTTTTCTTTGCTAGCAAATTGTAATGCCATTTAATTATGTCATGGCTCACATTTCACAAATATAATATATTACATCTTTATATAAAATATATTTTGAAATATTATAATATTCATAACTTATATTTTAAGATGACAAATAATTTCCATCACACCTTAAATGCAACAGCCACATCACATGATAATAGCTTACAAATATCATTATAATTACCATTTATTTTTCATGGTTAATAGAATGAGACTTTTCCTGTGTTTATGATGGTCACAACAATGCGAAAGGGACGTAAGAACGAAGCATAATTTTCGTACCATATTTCCCGAACTCTTGGAGGTGGGATTTTATAAAATAAAACAGATTGTTTTCATTGTTATATGCGTCATCTGCAATCCAACGGCTACCTACTCCATATCAACGTCTCCCAAGTCCCCGAATATTCCCTACTTTTAAGCGTTCGATAAAAGCCGACCCCCTCTCAACTCTCCGGTTGGTGCCGGCCGCGAGACGACGTTCCGAACTCCGGTGCCCGAATTCATCGCAAGATCGTTCCTGGTGCGTATCTATTTCCCGATTTTTATAGCGGATGATTTGCTGTTGGATCCGATTTAAATTTCTCATGTTGTCTGGCTCGTGATTTATTGCGAGCAGTGTTGATACCTTCTTCTTCTTTTTCCTTTGAAAAAAAACCATCGACTCCTTCGGAAGTTTGGTTAAGAGCAGCAGAAAGAAACATTAGATGTGGATCTTTAGGGTTGTTATGCGTTCGATATCCGCCTTTATGGAATGGAATTCGAACGGGCTATGATGCTGAGGCTTGTATGCATGCTTTCTGTGTGTTGATATTGGTATTTAATTTGGAAATTCATTTGAATCTAATGGATATATATATATATATATATATTCTTCTTTTTCCTTTGGACAGTAAGGATTGCTCATTTTTTGTAAGAATGGCGAGCGATGGATTTGTTCATGGGCATTCGCGGGAATTGGCCCTTTCTTCTTCGTATGAAGCTGCGATGGAAGCTCTTTCCTCCCTCATTAGTGGTCGCAAACGGGGTGATGGATCAAAGAGGGGTGGAAAGTTTGATTTGATGTTTAGGTATCTTAAGGTAAGGTGTTTCTGAATTCATAGAATGATGTAACATATATATTTGGTAATGATTTTGTTTTTCATAGTTCATTTAATCCCTCCATTCTTTTTCTCATTCAAGTTATCAACTATTCCCTGACTTGAGACTTAAGATTTTACACGGACTAAGGTATGTGTATCAAATGAGATTGTGTTTTCTTCTTATGGACCTGTGTCTGATTCTCAAACCAATATCCGTATTAAAGCATTGGTTATGGATATGTTAGGCTAAATCAAAGGGTCCAGATAGCATAGGGCTTAAGCTAAGTGAAGAAACTTTCACTGATGTGTTCAATCATAATTAGTTGACCTAGGTTTTTGAAAAGGATTCCCTTAATATCACCCCCTACAATAATTACAAGGATGATCGATTTGCCATGTCTGCTGTAGAAACAGGAAGTACAAGCTAGTAGGGGACAAGCCACATTTTGCAAATGATTCATGCTAAGGATTTTTGTGAAATAGGTACCAAATAAGATGTTTGTACCCGGAAAAGTTAGATGTTTCCAAGTTCTCAATGGACGTTGTGAATCAACTCCTCCAGTGCATGAATAAGATTTTCACAAAAGAAGCACTTTTTGCATTATTGTCTATGGTAGAGACCTTCAGTGTGATTAGGCTTTGTCAGTAATCAAGAGGACTTGATCTAATTTGTTTAAAAGTTTAGCTCTGTTAGCAAGCTCCGCCTCAGTTCTTTTCATTGGTGCATCTTTGACATTATCATTATAACGGGTCGAAGTACCTGTACTGGTATGGTATGGTAGCATAATGATGCATGAACACGGTGTGCCTATTGGTACTGGCACAGCATAAGTGAGGTGTGTACCATGTCTCACAATGATGCCATGCCAAAAGGTGTAGAGTTGCCAGTACCTTATTGGTACAGTATGATGCGGTTGGTATGCACTGCTAGATAGTTAGTTTCTTCATTATTATTACTATTGCTGTTTCTGCTCATGGTTATGCTTAAATTCCACAAGTGTCATCTCTCACCTAAAAGTGTCCCTGGTACATCCCCATGTAGGGACTCTTCTAAATGCGCCCATATCATGCCCAGTTTATTAGTCATTATATCAGCAAATCCTTATGCACAAAAAGTTCAGATCACTGGCATGATTATTAATTCATATGGACAATGCACTAAACTTCCCACACACACATGTATATATGTGCATGTGCATGCATGCATGGATACACACACATATATACATGTCTACTATTATATTAGAAATACAACAAAATTCCACCTGTCGTCCCTCTGAGCCTTTGTCCATTTGGAAACTCTGGTACCTGTTGAGGTGCCATGCATAGTCCCTCTTTTAACAAAAACACACCATAATTGGTTCAGCTATTACTTGAGGAAAAAAAAGGGAGTTCAGCTGCTACAAATAGGAGTGCATTTATCTGGTTGGATCAAAATTGCAGATGCTTTCTTTCATGTAAACACTCGATTTGTGCTTTCCTTCACATGCATTTCATCTGCCCAGCACTAGTATATATAGGTGCAAAGCCATAGGTATAAATACATGGTTATATCTTTATACGCAATGTCATCTTTGACTTGTAATTATCCAATTTGATCATGTTATGAATGAGATATTTTCTGCATCCATAAAACTTCTTAGTCCTCCTATCCCTAAAACTTTTCTGTTCAACTTTTCAACATTCTGTAGAACTATCTTAATGATTCCCATATTTTATGAAATGACCATAACTATGTTGATGTCCCAAATTTTGTAGAGTGATTCACATTCCTGATTTGGGATTTCTGCTATGTTATGTAGACAATCTATTTGCATCTATCCAACTTCCTAGATAATTCTTGACATGTCAGAAAGTCATGGTGTTCCTGCAGCCATCGTCCAAATAACACTTCCTAATGTAACATCTCCTATCCCTGATATGAAACCTCTGGGTTTGTTATTGCCATCTTCCTTGACCTGGATTTGTTGTCCATTTTTCTGCTGCAAATGTCATTATAGCAGTCGTTTAGTATTTCAGTTTAACAAAATGCTTATTCAAAAAATTCCAGCTCAGAAACAAAGCTTGCTAATCCTGATGTGAACTATGTATTCCAACTGTGCTTCTAAAGTGACCTGCACCAGACAGTAAATTTAACCGATGAGCCTTTCTAGATGGCATATGATTCGTTGTCAAAACTAGTTGGCAAATGCAGAAGATATCATTTCCTTCAAATTCTTATTCCCAACTCAACCAACATGCTTTGCTGTAGGTCACATCAATATCCTTGTCATTTGTGTGAACTCTAGCAACAAAGAGTAGGCTATTTCTGACAACACTTTAACAACAACCAGAATACCTGGTACATTTATGAATACGCCTACATATATTTGTCTATAAGGATATATTTGTACAGAGTGGACCATCTGCATATGCATGTATAAAGTTAGGATGACATTTCTTAGACTCATATAAGATGTCAGAGATAGAAAAATTTCATTAATATATTAAAAATTGTATAGAAAAATTTCGTTAATATATTAAAATTGTATTTGTTTCAGTGAAGCGTGTATGCATTGACAATCTAAACACTACTATAAGGAGAAAGCTATATGCTTCACATCTGGGAGGTTATAAATAATGTAGATAATTACTATCATGTCTTGTTTGTTGTCTTGATTTGCTATTACTTTCATGTATTGGTCATTTTGTTGCGAGGTAACTGAGCTCAGATAGCATTGCCACATTTGCTTTCTTTTTCTATGAATTATTCTTATTGAGCACCGTTTTGATTGTTTGAGTGCCAACTGTCTTATACTGGTTTTGGCATCAAAACTTCCTTTTTCTTTTTCTTTATGCGTCCAATGTTTAAAAATATAATTTGTCTATTTGTTTACAGATATTAGATTTGGAGGAACGCATAGCTACTCTTAAGATTATCCATGTTGCCGGAACTAAAGGAAAGGTAGTATCCTTGTTATTTTGAAATTTGGGTATCTATATATAGGACATTTTTCCTTAGCACTTATTCTTATACGCTGTCTAAGAATTCAATTAAGTAAATATTTTATCTGGCTTAATCAACACACTTAAAGGCCAGTCAATCTTTTTAGTCCATTAATTTTTTTTTTTTTAATATTTCAACATTTGATTGCTTATATTATGTTGATCCTAAATAAGTCGAATGACTTGCTGTATTCTTTAACATGTAAGACCCATCTGTTTACATGAGAAAATCAGGTATTAATTTGTCAGAAAATTGCGGATACCATATTGATATCTGGACACATTGATCTTGTAGGAAATTTAGAGGTCTTGAATGAATAGGTCATTCAAGTCTTCTGCTTTTATCCTTTCTGACTGACAAAACAAAAAGAACTATTACCTGTTAAAGGTCGAAGTTGATGGAACAGAGAATAAAAAATCTGCTGTTTCTTTTAATCTCTGTCTGTCTATTGCTTATCTGTTTCTTATTATCATCAGTGGTTTTTGCATTGTCACTGCAATTTACTATGAAGACGTTAAATTTGATTTGGGAACTTACATCATTTTAAGGATTAATTTATAATGCATTTTTTCTTGTTGTCATTCTTTCTGTCATCTGTTAATCCTTTTTTTTTTTATTTTTTTTTGCATGTTAATGTTCTAACTGGTTTTGATTTCTTTCTTTCTTTCATTCTTTCTTTCTTTGCCTTTCTTATTTGTTTATTCTCTCTTTTTCTGTTTTTCTTTCTTTTCTTTCTATGCAATTTTCCACTTCCAATCTAGCTATTAGCACTTGCATAGACATTTATGTTAGGCTAATTTAGAAAAGGGCCTCCATGAAGCTTTATTTGACCAATTATAAAGTTTTCTTCACCTCTACAATTTTTGGGATATAAATTTCTAACATACTACCATCTTACCAATGGGCTTTCAACAAGAAAAGAAAAGCATGGTAACCAAAGAGAGCACCATGTATAACTGTAAATTTGATCTGAATCGTTAAGACTACTTAAAAGAAAAAGGGTTGGAACAGAACCAACTCAGCAAAATATATTGCAACTCATTACAACTCATTTTGATCTTATGTCAGTATCCATGCTAAGATGTCACCAATCCAATTTTCTGTGGGGCTTTTCTTTGGGACATGCTTAATACATCTGGTGGGATCTTGATTTGTTTATCTTTTAGCCCAAGGCCAGTTCCTAGCACACATAGAACTGTTCACAGATCTGTTGTCTTGTTTTTAATACTAACCTTATTTCATGTATTTTCATGTTAAATATATTACTGATTAAACTTGCCATTTAGGATTTACTTGCATCCCTTTTAATTTAGAGTAAATACAGTGCTCAATATTTTGATATTTGTTTTTCATGGAGTATATATATTTTATAACATCAGTGACTCTCTAAATTTAAACCATCTTTTACGAAAATGGATGCATGTGGATCCAACCTGCTCTTTTCTTATAGTACTATTATTTCAGGGTTCAACATGCACATTTTCTGAGGCTATTTTACGGAAATGTGGTTTTCGAACTGGACTTTTCACTTCCCCTCACCTGATGGATGTCAGAGAAAGATATCGTATAAATGGGTAAGTATTAAAAAGCTATAATGCACACAATTGTAGGGAACTAGTTTGTTTTGAAGATGTGACTCCTGCATTCCCATCATACATATAGTATCTCTGCTGCTGATTCATGCTATTCTATACTGATATGACTAATAATTCTACTTAATATGATGCACAAGCTTGAATTTTTTTACTTAATGAATGAGTTGGAACAGTTTAGTCACTTCCAAATTCCAAAGTGTGCAAGCAACTTCATTCTGTTGCAAATTATTGCCTGTATGCCACTATTTTCAGAGGAGCCACTCCCATTCACGTCATACTAAGTCCTTGTGGAGGCTGATCTGCAATTCTAAGCACATGATGCCAAAAAGTTTGTGCTAAGGGATTGTAGTTATTTTATTATAATACTTGCTAAATGTAATATGTGCATATGCTGTTGTTATTTCAAAGGCATGTGACATTAACTACATCATATTGATGTTCTATTTTGGTTTCTATAGAGAAATATTTCTAAATTTACTATCATTTGACTCTTTGTTCTTAGAAATCTTTAGATTTCTGCTAATGATGCAAAAATCATATTGAGGTTTGTGTGCATTATTAGGGGCTAATTTTTTTAGCTAGTGCTGCTTTGTCTACCAGCAACATGAGCCATATAGTATAGTATATAAATGGAGTACTTTTAGGTGTGCATAATGTATCTGAAATTGTAATTTATGAATCTGTTGTACATGACTATTACCCAATTGCCCTTGCAGCTATAAACCCATTATGTATTATGCTCTTTAAATGGGATGCTGATCTTTGCCATTGGTTGATTGATTATCAAAAACCAAACACACTCTTTTATATTCTGTTAACAGAATGAATTCTGATTAGATTGGTTTAAAATTTTAGTGAATCAACATATCTTTCAGAGATTTTGATTAAAAATGTTTCACAGAGTCACCATTAAACTCATGAATGACTTCTTCAGATGTTACAAACACTAGCTATGAATACCATCGTAAGCCCTTTCAAGGGGAAAGGCTAAGATTTGTGTAGCAGACTTGTTAAGAGAATGAGAAGGATTAACAAGTCTTTCATGGGAAGTTGTGAGGACTAAGGAGAGCATTTTGTCAGTTTTCATGTTGCAGTGATTACAGAAGTAGCCATTAGTGGAGCTGATTAATGAATATAGGTTTCAAACCATATTCCGAATAGATGGGATAAGGTTTGTTTACATTGTTCATGGCTTCGGTGCAAGTTTATAATTAGTTAGGGCATTTGCTGATAAGATTAGAGTAGTAGAGAAAGGTTTCCAGGTGGATATGAGGGGAAACTGCAAAAGATAAAACTAATGGTTAATTAAGTGTTCTGTGGTGTAGCATGGCCACAAAAAGTTCCATATTTAGGCCAAAGGCAAGGAAAGGAGAGGAGGGCTAAGGAAGAGCTAGATTATGTCAGAGATCATAAATTTAAAACTATTGTGAAAGTGAGGGATGTGAAGCTGTCATTCTCCTAGTGTGTTCTTATTTGTACTTTTCAATGAAATAAGAAAACCAATCATTTTTCTTTACCATATGGTATTTCTTGTTAAATTAATAACCTCTTTTTTTTTTTTCCTGGATGGAAGAACTGTGCTTCTTATGCTAGAGCATCGCAAACAGATATTGTCACGCCCCGGACCCAGCTGGTGGTGGCCCAGGGGTGACAGCCCGCCGCATGCCAGGCATGCAAGGCATCCAGTACAATATCAATTATAAACAAGGAGGGTTAATAGCTATATAATATACAAAGTTTAATTCTTCATATACAAATTATGTAATGTTGGGCAACAAACCAAAGTTCCAAAATAATTCCAAATGGGGTTACATATAACAAAATAAAATCAATTTACATCAAGAAACTCCCAATTACCCCTGTTGTTGCCCCTGATAATTCTGTGGCTCTGAAAAAACATTGTAAGATTTAATGAGTTTACACTCAGTAAGTAAGCCTACTATTACATATTATAGCCAAATAAGAATTTTTTTATCAAGTCAAATACAAGTTATGCTTCCAAATTTAAAAACATTTCATCATATTATAAAATTGTACAAATCTCATATTCGAATAAATTGGAAGCAATTAACATGAAATAATATTTCAAAATACCATTTCAATTTCAAATCACTGTAAATCTCATTTCATACTAATGTCCCACGTCCACGTAATAACATCCCAAGGATATAACCTCCCTGTATGCCCCCAGTGGAGGAAGGGTGCCGGAGTCAATTAGCATCTAATGCTATATCCTGTCACAGCACATTCCTAGGATGTGTGTTCTCCACATATTCCCCCTGTGGAGGTGGGTCCCGGAGTCATGTAACATGTAGTGTGGACCGTGACGACATATAATATCACAATCACAAATAGTATTTATTCGCATAATAGCAAACATGTATCAATTTACTTTTCATATTTTACCAAAATTTGGTAATTTTCTATAATCATGTAATAACCAGATGCATGTATCAAATGCCAATTTAATTTACCAAAATTAATAATAATCAAATCAAGTATTCATTTACGAAAATATGGTACCACAACTATCATTTTTCAAATAATACTATAAATCAATTCATTATTTCAATAATGGCATAATTTAATAATGATTTAAGAAAAATCATTATAACTGGCTTACTTACCTCACAACGCTAATCCAAAGCGTAAACTACTCGTAGGATCTCTCGGGGTACCTACAACATAATTTTTCAGATTTTTAAATTTTAATTTTTGGATGTCAAACTGACTCCTCCACTTACCCCAATCTAATCCTGGGCCCAACTTGGGGCTTGAATATCTCCAAATATAGAAGCCCAAATGGGGAAATAAAAATTTTCCGACAAACTAGAATCAACGCTGATCCCGACCATATTTTTCTTTTTTATTGGCCGAGCCCAAATCGGGGCCCGAAAATTCAGCCCAAAGGGGCTACCGGACTGGGCCGAACCCGGCCCGATCCCGTTTTTTTTTTTTTTTACCCCCCCCGGTTCACCCGAACCGTGGTGGCCGGTGGTCGGCGGCCTGTGGCCGCCGCCGCCCTCCCCTCGGGCCCGCCGGCCGGCCGCCGACGACCGGCCTGTGCCTGCCGCCGCCGGCGGCCGGCCCCTTCCTCTTCTCTTTCCTCTTCTTTATCTTCTTCTTCTTCTTTTTCTTCCCCTCTTCGTCACCGTGCCGGCCGCACGGCCGGCCACCGCCGGCCGGCCGGGACCACCGACGCCGCCCCGCGCCGGCGAGGGCCGCCGCCGCAGCCCGGCCCGCGAGCCGGCCTGGCACGCCGCCGGCCCGGACCAACGCGGAGCCGGTTTGGCTCGCGTGCGGAGGGCCATTCGGCCCTCTCCCTTCGCTCGTGCCATGCCGCGACCCGGCCGGCCACCGGCCGGCCGACCCCGCCGGGACGTCGCCCCGACGCCGGCCGGGGTCGCCGACCAAGGCTCAGCGGCGGGCCCGCGGGCACGCCGTCGGGCCCGAACCCACAACCGAAGGAAGGGCCGCGGGAACCCGCCCTCCCCCTTCTTCCTTCGGCGCACGGCCGGCCGGGACCCCACCGGACGCCGCCCCGCGCCGGTGGGGCTCACCGCCCAAGGACCGGCCCGGCGAGCCGACGGCACGCCGCCGGCCCGAACCGGCGCCGGGAGCCCGCTGCCCCCGCGTCGTGGAGGCCTCCCTGCGGCCCTCTCCCTCTCTCTCACGCTCTCTCTCTCTCTCCCTCTCTCCTCGCCGGGGTGGGGGGAGGCTTACACGGACGGCGGCGAGGTGTTGGGGACGAGCGGAGGGCGGCACGGCGGCAAGTGTTTGCGAAGAGCAGGAGGGAGGAAGAAGACAGGGGGAGGGGGCTTCAGTCCTCTCCCCTGTTAATTTCCCTTTCCTTTTAGCGAGGGGAGGGCTGAAGAAGACAGGGGGAGGGGGCTTCAGTCCTCTCCCCTGTTAATTTCCCTTTCCTTTTTGCGGGGGGAGGGCTCGGCCCCTCCCCCGCACCCCCCCATGTGGGCGCGCGCGCGCTCGCGCGCATGCAGCGCGCCGCGTGTCGCGCACCCACGCCGCTTAAATTATAAAAAAATTGCCTAACGGGGGGGGGGGTTTACAGATATACTGTAATAAAGTATGTGTAACACATCAGATTCATTTAGCTGAAATGCTTGAATACTTTATTGATGAGGCACTACAAACCTTCATGATATGGGCATGCGATCACTAAGACAGAGATGTGATCAGCAGTAGAAATACTCTGAGACATTAATTTTGGTCGTAGCTTATATTAATCATCTCAGTATGACCTAAATCTATTACTCTTGCCTGTTCTCTTTTGACATTTTCTTCTTAATATCTGCTGCTTCATCTTGTTTCCTGATTATCAATGTACTTATCCTGCAGGTCAGATATATCCGAAGAAAACTTTCTTCATTACTTTTGGAATTGTTGGAACCAACTGAAGGTGCCCATTTGTTCTTTTGTTTTTTGCTCTGATGTGCCTAGAAAGTTCACTCTATCATATTTTGGGAAAAACAAAATCTTTTCTTATCTTTTATTTTTTTCACATTTGGTACTTGATAAGTGGTAATCAAAGACAGAAAAGATAAATTTGATACTCCAAATAATTTGTGATACATATTCCTAAAACATTGTAGAAAGGAATCATGGTTATTTTGGCATTTGTTCTTAGGAGGTGACCATTAATTATCACATGAAGATAGATTTGATATATGTTAATTATTTAGTAATCTTTTGATACTATTTTGTGGTTGTGTATGTGAAATCGATGTTTCCATCTTTTGATTCATTACTGATCATCATCATATGTAAAGTTTTTGCTATCACTTCCTAGATTAAATCCTATATTGACTGATAATTATGATTATGCTTTGAGATCATTACTATATGAAAACGTAGCTACTTGATAACTTCACCTTCAACTTTTACTACAACAAGGTACTTATGTGCCAATTTTAATTATGAAGTCACCTAACAAATGCAAGATATGTCTTGATTCTGGTATGGCCATCCTTGCTTTTCATACACTCTTTGGTTACTGGAAGAGGGAGTGGATGTGGAAATGGATTCAACTCTGGGTATGGGAAAGCATCTCTCTCAAGAAAACAGAATAAGGAAACGCTTACAGAGAGGGTCCTGGGACAAGTTCCAAAGTGGGTGCAGCACCCTGATTAGAGGTATCCAGTTACTAAGGTGTGGTCATAGTCCATCATGTTTATTCAAACTGACATATTGAAGACTAAGCAGACCAGATGATCAAACCAGGCTTACCATGAATGGTAGCTTTGGTTTGGTTATTAAATGAATCAGCTTATAACTACTTAAGCTGGACAGTTTGGTTCCACGACCATTCAAACCATATAGTTAAAATGAATGGCTATGGTGAAGATACATATTCAATTGAATTTGTTTTCAATAGGAAGCAGCAACCAGTTACTTTTTACTGACATCAACAGATATCAACTTCGTGGATTCGATTTATGGTGAGAATTGTGTGTATCTCTATGGATTTTGTTGAGCTAAACAACCATTCTGAATGTGTGACTCATAGACATTGCAGCAGTCTGGGATCGTGACTTTCTTCTCCAGTGTGGTCATTTGATCTATCAGAATCAATATTTCCCTGTGAACCAGATTTCAAGAGGTTAGGATTGTGTATGTTGTGGGTGAGATTAAAATCTTGCTGTCTAGAATGTAATAACAGGACAGAACAGGACAAATTTTGGTTTTCCAAATATTTAAGGGCCACTTTGGTTTAATTTGTGGGGATATTGGAAAGAAGGTTATCAAGCTTATAGGTCTAATGCAAAGATTTCTTCAAGCGAACCACATCTGAGCAAAAGTTGATAATATATTTCAGATTAGATGATTCTAGTGGGTAAAAGAGAGCTAAGACCAGGGTTCCCTAAGGTCACCACTTGAATATAAGGCTTCAATGATTTCTTTTGACTCAAAAATTTTGGTTTTCCAAAAATTTAAGGGCCACTTTGGTTTAATTTGTGGGGATATTGGAAAGAAGGTTATCAAGCTTATAGGTTTAATGGAAAGATTTCTTCAAGTGAACGACATCTGAGCAAAAGTCGATAATATATTTCAGATTAGATGATTCTACTGGGTAAAAGAGAGCTAAGACCAGGGGTTCCTAAGTTCACCACTTGAATATAAGGCTCCAATGATTTCTTTTGAGTCAAATGTAGGCAAAAAAAATGGTTTTTTTATCAGACAAGACTTTAAACTGTACACAGATTTCACGTGTTTTGCGGTAAAAATGCAATTAAAAGAGTTACAGCAAAAATTATTAAATGAACAAGAAAGAATAGGCTCCAATTTTACCTCAGAAATAAATCAAATATGCAACATCTGATGTTCACATCAGATATGAAGAAAACAATTTGAGTAACATTAATAAAACAAAGCAAATAGGTAGGAAGGTAAAAAGAAGAAGAAAATCAGAGAAGTAAAGGGAACAAGTATGTCCGAGTGCTGAAACTGGCCTGCCTCTCTTCTTTTTGCCATGTCAGAAACAATACTATGAGTTGCTTTACCAGCTTATTTTATCCCTACCAAACTCTTTGTGATGAGTAAACGAGGATACACTTCATCAACAGGTTTTACTCTTCCATAAAAATAATAAGTGTAGCAAATTGTGTCATGGGTCATAAACGAGTCATGTTAACTTAAGAGTATAACAGCAAATAGGTCAACTCAAGCTCGACTTGTTTATTAGTTTTGTCAGAAATCTAGCCCAGACCCAACTTGTGTATTATAGGGGTTATACCACACGACTTATGTAAGTCGTTTAATAATTAGGTTGTGTTTGGGTTGACACAAATACTTGACCTATTTTTAACTTGTGTAACTTGAAATTAGATTTTACTTTATTTAACCTGTATAATCTATGTCACCCATTTGATACTAATTTAATTTAAATTATGACTTGCGATGGTATATCTATCCAACATAATTTAAATTGTACATTAGTCTCTTTCCATCATTGGATTCTGTGTGTTGACAAAATAATGATCTTGATAATTGAAAATTAAAGGGTGAAATTAATTTGGATAAGTTAAACAGGTCGACCAGGTCGTGTCTAAATTGGCGGATCATATTACACAAATTAATCCATTTAATAATCGGATCAATTATGGGTCAATGTTGAATTAGTAGGTCAACTTAAGACATGACTTGTTTATTAATCATATTTAATAGATCAACCCAATTTTGACCTGAACCCATTATATTGAACCCAAATCCGCTAACTCCGTGTCAAGTTTGAGTTATGTTCATGGGTTGTATCCAAAATTGCTACCCCTAATAAACAAACCAGTGGGCTACTCCTATCACTTTCCTATTTGAATCTAAGAGGTAAACTACATTTATTTAAATTGAAAATAGAACTTCTCTCGATTTAAATGCAATATGTTCTACTATTCTTGGTTTGATGCAGTTCGATCTACTGTATGTGATCCAACAATCAGTGCTTTGTATTTATATTTCTGTTTTCTGAAGTGTAAGATGTTTAAAATTTATAAGAACAATTTAAGCAACATACAAGGAAATGAAATGCTTATCCTGGATGGTTTTCTTTTGCAGGAGAAAGCTGTGGATGACTTGCCGATGCCTCCACTATTTCACTTTCTCACTTTGTTGGCCTTTAAGATATTCTTCTCTGAAAAGGTTAAGACAAAAATTTGTTTGGTGTAGAGAGATATGCATGATGAACAACATTTACAAATTCTAATGAAAGTATTAACTGCAAATATTCATGTTTCTAGAACAAAATTTTACATGTTTAAACATGGAATTTAGGCTGATGCACTAGTAGCTGCAACAGATGATAAGTTTTCCAAATGCTATAGTTTTGAATAAGGTCTACAGAACCAGTATCAAGACCTGTACCAAAACATTACTGGTTTGGTATGATATGGGTCAGTGTGTTATAGTATGGTATGCGTCCCATATTAAGACAAGGTGCCATTCTTTTTTCTCTCTTTATCACCTGCCGAATGGTACAGGTTAGTGCCAGACAGCTCGGGTCAGTACTGGTCTGACTAGTTTGATTCATCCTGAATCGAAACTGATTCTTTGCTTGTATGGAATCAATTGTATTAGTGAACTTAGATCTATCATGATTACGGTAGCTTTTTTAATCTTCTGCTGGCAGCTCATATATCAAATCACTGCCTTTTCTTTTAGTACTTTGCATTTTTAACCGTTTTCTCCTTTTTATATTTTATAGAAATATTAAATTTGTTCCTTTGTGCTTTGACTAAATGGACAAATACAAATTAACTTTTAGTTTAGTCAGTGATGTAGAAATTGGACCTTCCTGAACCCTTCAAGTCTTGTCCCATGTCATTATCATCATCCATAGTTTGGCTTATCAAGTATTCACCAGATAGCATCTTGAACTAGGTAACCAACAGACCAGAATCATGCTTTTGTTTAGAAAATCAATTGGAGAATTAGTCAAAGAAAACTTAAACAAGAATAACCTCAGTGGAAGTGTAAGGCTTTCAGAACTAGAATACTGGTTTTAGTCAGGTTAGAATCAGAATGAGGTTAGTCTGAATCCAATCTGAAATCTGGAGAACCCAAATGGTAACTCAATGAATTGGAAAAGATTGATTAAACCTGATGAAGTTACGGATTGGATTACTGTTCCAAAAACCTGACCTGATCTAACAGTCCATTATATATTTTGGGAGAGGGAGGGAGTGATTTCTACTCCCTATCTTTTCAAATCTTGTGAGGTTTCACCGTTTTACCTTAAACAAGCATTTGAATAAAATGCCAATATAGTGCTTATTAGTTAATATAAAATATAATTATATAAATAACCGTGGTTTGTTTTGACCCCAGCCCAAATCTGGTCCAATTGTTGAGTTGGGTTATTGGATTGGGTTGCACTTGGCTTATTTGATCAGAAATTTTGACCAGACCTCACAAATTGGGTTGAATTTGGAATGGATATGCGTCAGAATCAAATCCAAGCGTGTTTAAAATTCCTTGAAGTAGTTTTGTAATTGTTACTTGTGTTTTAGAGTTTCTTACATGTCTTAGTAATGAATTTCCAATAATGCATAAAGGGGAGAGAATGATATATATTAGAAAAATATGCGTTCATAAAAATATAGGATATGGCATATAGTATTGGAACATGAATATTTATCATTTTCAGATTGGAAAAAATAGTATAAATTATATAAAAATTTGTTTCTGTAGCATATATTTAAGTAATTCACAGATGAAGTCATCTGTGTCTCTGAACTATTTAGTTGGTGCATATGGCATGTGAACCTGCAATATATCACATTTGTTTTTGAACAGAGACGAGACACTAATATCTATTAATCTATTCATAGTCAAACGAATAGAATTTCAGACCTTTATTAGTTACTATGCACTTTTGTCCTTTTGTTTGGAGCTAATGTTCCTAGGTAGTGTAGACAACTTGTAACACTGTATAACTTAGCAGAAACTAAAAATCTGAGATGTTTCATGTGTGAACCATGTACAATTAAGAATTCAGTTAAAATTTTGGGGACTTCTCATGCTATATATGTATGTATAACTCTTTGACAGAGTTAATTTGCAAAAGCAAAAAGATAATCATGTTCATTTTTATAATGATGATATACCTATTGCCAGGAAATAAGTGAGATCTAATTTGTTAACAATATAATCTTTTGACTTTCTCAATTTTTCAGAGAAAAGCTCAAACATCCTCTCTCTCTCTCTCTCTCTCTATATATATATATATATATATATATATATATATAAAGAGAGAGTTGGACTTGACTACACTCGCATGTACCCAAGCCCCAGATCTAGTTGCCCTTTCCATCTTTGGCTACACTCGCATGTAGCCAAGCCACAAATTTAGTCGCCCTTTCCATTCTTAGATCTACATGAATCTCGAAGCCACCCCACCTTTGGGATCCGTAATCCGTATGGATCTAAGGATGGAAAGGATGACCAGATCTGTGCTTGACCACATGCGAGTGTAGCCAAGTCCAGCTCTATATATATGAGAGCTTGTATAGACACATATATTATAAAATATACATTATAATATGTGGTGATTTAGTGAAATTAAGCTGAGTGGTCATTTTTGAGGTCTTTGCATATCTAACCGGTTCTGTTTCTCATTCTAAATCTTATTATCAATTTTCTATTAGATTATGTTAATGTCTGCATTTTATTATGCTTGAGAGCTAGTTTGACAGCTTAGATGAATGATTTTCTTGATCTGATGAAATTAAGTGTAATGTTAGCTTTAAATTACCCATTGTGTTGTTCAGTTATCAAGTTGAACTATTGTTGTTTGTAGGTTGATGTTGCAATCATTGAAGTTGGTCTTGGAGGAAGATTTGACTCAACAAATGTGGTATTTATTTAGCTTTTTTTGTTGCCTTCATCATTAATCAAAAACAGTTTTCCTGCAACATTGCTTTATTATTTCTTTTCTGATAATTAGTATTAGCAAGGCTTGTCCCAGTAAGGTAATAGATCTATCATGTTGGACTCCAGCCCAAATTAAATGGGAGAAGGAATAGGTTGGAGAAGTGCAATTTAGATTTTCTAGGGTTGAGTGATGTCAATACTCAAATAGGGTTCTAACATTTTATATTCTATAAAGATCAGACTAGATTTAAGTGAGTAGGGTTAGTCAGTGTCCAATTCTATCCAATCCAGATCTGTTTGCTTAGATAAATCATAAATGAATTCACTTTTGGACCTAGGCTGAACTCTTCAGCTCATGCTTTTGTCATTCTTTCATTGAATTCAATTTGCTTGCAGCCCTTTGTATAACTCTGTTATTTTCCTCCACCTACAGCATGAAGAACTTAATTGAATTGTAATTTTCAGGTTAAGGAACCTGTTGTTTGTGGCATAACTTCGCTTGGGATGGATCATATGGAGATATTAGGTACATCCTCCCTTCCAAGTGGAGCACAATTTTTTCACAACAAATTTACCTTTATTGCTTTGTCATTTCATACATGAACTGAACTTTCTCCTGATGCCTCAGTATGGGTGTCATTGTAGGCCTAAAAAATTAAGTTTTCTGCTCTACCATGATCTTTTAGTTTATAATAAGGGCATTAATACTTTAAACCAGCCTAATCAGACTTAAGGCCTGATCCAAGGCTTAGGCTTGAGTTTTAAGATTAAGAACTGCTAAATCTGCACCTGGACTTTGAAATATTTCAAGCTCTTAAATGCACACATGCATCTATATGTGTGCACACATGTGGGTAGAGTTATAATATACATAGGGGAAAAAAGGAGTTCACACAACCTACCAAATTTCAAGATGGGGTTGCAAAATCGAAACTTAGCCCAGGACATTATCTACTAGGTGTAAAATGTTTATATAAATAAACAAATATTTGCAGGGAGACCTGTTTTCCATTCCCAAAATCAAAATATGGAGTTATCCTATAAAAACTATAGATTTGGGACAACTTGATGAACTGGCAAAGTTCTCTCAAAGAAAGGATTTTCCTTTTATTGGCATATTAGACATTGTAGGTCAGATCCAGTGACTTGGATTTCCATTTTACAACCCCCAACTTTGAATTTGACAAGTAAGAACTTGTTTTTCGCCCTTGTGTGTATCATAACTCAAACCTTCCCTTACATATATACATGCATGTGTGCATGCACGTGAGCATGCAACTCCTTTTGTAGAATGAGTAGATTTCTACTCAGAATGCTTACAACACTCCATACCCCTCACTTGTGCAATGCCAAATGGGTGTAGTTCTTCATAGAAGCAGCCATGAATACCAACATATTATGAGCTCTTCCATTGGAGGTGGCCTCCATCTTGACTCATGGAGAACCGAACATGTAAAAGCTTTAAACGGTACCCATGTTATCCTAGCATCAACAATAAGAACTCCTTCGTCCATTGAAGAACCCTTCCATCAATGCTTGGAGGCCTATGATGCTTGTAAAAGTTCTAAATGATGTTCCATCTTTTGTCAAACTATATGTTTTATCCTTCCTTTAAGAAGAAATCCTAAACCTAAATCCATTTGAATATGCAATCACAAGAACTTTTGAGATCATGGTTCAAAATATAGCATGCCAACCTTGTATCAACCAAGGGTGGGTGCCGGTTGCATCATGCCATGTGCTGTGCCAATATAGAATATCAACCTGTACCTTTGAGTTGACCAGTATTCTCCTGGTATTTTCTATTTTGGCCTTTAAAATTGGCCTTTTTGCATTTTTCTTATGCTTAATTTTTGTCTTAATGTTATGTTTCCTCAAGAAATATGATGATAGTATCACTTTAAGTGACCTAGGCATGGTTTTGATGTGTCCTTAAGTTTTGGTGGTTAGTTTATTACATGCTCACACAACTTGCAACTTAAAATATGTTGAAAACTTATGTGTATTAGAATTAACACTTGAAATGCAATCAGGTTACCAAAAATCATTGAACTAATGAACGTTATATTTGCAGTTTAATGAACCATGCTAGTTTATGTTGCCTAGAAAACATTGAATTAAAAGGTAACAGTTGAAATTAGTTTCTAGGCTTAATTTTCTATGGTTCTTTGATTTAAGATCCATGCTCTAGGGCATGAATTTGGTAATCAAAGACCAATTGATTTACCAACAACAAAATCCTCACATATTTTTTCAGTTAAAGACTAAATAATCCTTGGATTTTTGAAACACTAAGAAGGGGATGGAGAGAGCAATTTATCAAGATAGAACACTTTTCTAGCCAAAAAAACTTGAGAAGTGGAAATTTCATCCTGAGGGCTTTTGCTTCTCCCTATGCTTGTTCCCACCTTGATATGATGAAGAACAAATATTAAAACACTTAAAGACCCCATCCAAAGTGGTAGTATTGGGTATAGTGCTGAGTTGGGTTTGCTACACATCAAGTCAATCTCAATACACATTAAGTCAGATTGGTCTGCCTTTGATTCACCTACACTACTGGCTCTAACTGATATGGTATCTGCTGGCCAATATAGGGCCAATATGGGCACTATTTTAGACTTTGGTTTTCCCCTATACTCTCTGCTATCTTTATCCATATTCCTTCAAAGGTACATGCTGGGTTTGCAAAATTATTGCAGAAAGTGAATCACAATTTCTTGTGCAGGATGCTAGTGTGAAGGCCAAGGGACGGAAGATGGCTAAATTTACGAAAGCAGTTCAATGTCAAAACCTTCTCCATTACCTTTGCCCAACATAAAAGTTTTACCCTAATTGCATCCCCTCCCCCCCCCCCCACACCCCTAAAAAGATAAGAAAAAAAAGAAAAGGCAAAAAGAGAAAATATCCCTCCTGATGACTAGAGAATGGGTGGGTAGAGAATTGTTAGAGGTGCATCACTCTCACTCTTTATAGTTGCCACTTGAAGAGAGCTTTCTATTATGATATTATCTGTGTTCCTTGTATATAGTGGTAAAAGCAAAATTTGATTCTAAATTCTCTTACCATTCAAATGTGTTTAATGATAGTTCCTTTCATTTTTTCTTTTTGTTTTTCTACTTGGCTAGATTTCAGCTTGATTATGATACCTAGTGCTAGTGGAAGCTTTTGATAAAAGCCTCGTCTGGTAGAATTTTTGGATGGCTCAAAAGTGCTTTCGATAGGATAAAAGACTTTTAAGCTTTCTTTTGGATATTTAGTAAAAATTTTAAAAGTACTTTTAAGGTAAAGCAAAATTTGCTAAATGTTTTACATGGGAAAGCCCCAATTCAGAGCTTTTCCGAAAAGTTTTACTTGAAAAAGTTGTTTTCATTAGATGTAAAAGTTACAAATTCGAACTACGAGAAGAATCGCATTTAATACTATAACATTATAACAACATGATATGATTATAATAAAATATTATATTATAATTATATTTTAATATAATATCATAAATATTGTATGAAAATATTATTATTAGCTATAATATAATTATGTACTATCAAATAAGATAATATAATAATATTACAATATTACATAATACTATATTATAACATATTAATATAATATTATTATATTATATTATGTATAATTTTGTAATATTACTATAATAATATATCATAACATTTTTATATTACGTTATGCTATAATAATTATTATATTAGAATATTATTATCTATTTATATTTTACTATAATACTATTATATGATATACTTTAATATTATTATATAACATTGTTATAATAATTTATAAATTGAGAATAATTTATAGTAATGGTTTTGATAACATAAATCATTAGACAGTTGAAAATGCTATGCAATGTTTTTTTATTATTTTTAATTCTCAAAGTACTTTCCTAGTTTGATTATTATTAAGATGTTAAAGTTTCACGATACTTTAGAAATATAGTTACCAAACATCTAATAGCTTTCTACTAAAGTCTACTTCCAAAAGCTCTACTATCAAAAAGTTCTACCATCAAAAGTTCTATTGCTAATAGCTCCGCCAAATAGGCCTAAGCCTTCCATTGTAATTATGTAATTAGACCTTTAAGATTTCTTGTGCTGATTCTTTTTTATTCATCAACCACATCTGTTCTATTTTCAGAAAGTTACTATTATTTAGAGTTTAATGTGAATAAAAAGCTGAAAAATTAATTTACATTGCAGGAGATACCATTGCAAAAATTGCTTCTGAAAAGGCTGGGATCTTTAAGGTAAGTGCTTGTCAGCATACTGCCTAACACTGGCAAGAAGCTGGTATCTTATGATAGACTATCTATTACCTTTTTGCCTGTTTTGATTACCCAAATATGCAGTATTCATTTCAAGAATTTTCTGAAAAACATTGCTGTCTTCCCTGCACATAAAGCCCAATGTTCCTGCATTTACGGCCCCCCAACTTCCAGAGGCAATGTCTGTTCTTCAGGAGAGGGCATCCACATTGATGGTAATTTGTTTGCCTCTGCAAGCATCATGTAGTTTAGTTACAAGACATTCTTTCTTCTTTCAGAGATATTAATTACTGCAGAACTCCTGATTTAAGGTGAAATAATGATTTAATTCATAAAAGATAGTACTTCCTAGGAGATCACATGTCCAAAATGTATTGTTATCAATACTTGGATCTTGTTATTCATGGAGTTGATTTTCTCAAGTTTAATCTTGTCATGGTTGGTTTCAGTTTGAAGTGAAAATAAGGCCATAACATGTCCTTTTCTCACTAAGTGCAGATTCCTCTGAAAGTAGCATCGCCACTTGATTCAAAGATGCTGAATGGATTAAAGCTTGGCTTAGCTGGAGACCACCAGTTCACTAATGCTGGTCTTGCTGTTGCTCTTTGCAAATGTTGGCTTCAAAGAACTGGGCATCCAGAACTTTTCTCAAATGTAACTCGAACTCAGCAACCTGAGTCCTTATCTGCCTTTTTGTGGACACTGTATATATTTATGACTAACATCCATAATATAGAAAACTTATCTAGCCTTATCGATGACAAAATCTTGAGATGTGAAGAGACTGAAATCTAAGGTAAATTGGATAACTTGCAACCATACATTGGTTGAAATAAAGAATATAATACAAAAGTTTAGAATGATCAATACCTTCCCTGTTAAATATGTTACCTGGAGCAAAACAAAGTGTGGAGCAAAACAGAATGTTTTCTTCTTAGTTTGAAATTCGGAGTGCAGAAGTCAAAAGCTAGCCTCATCATTTGCTGCATAAAAGGCACTAGCTTAGTTATTTTGCATGCACATCTATAAACAGGTCTCATCCATCACAGTTACCTGCAAAATATGATCATTGATTTATTAATGCAGAATGTTCACAACATACATCAACTTAAAATCACTATCCTACTGCATGATCTGCTGAATGGATTAGAGTGTTATTAGATAAAGAAAATCACCCTCCAGGTTATCCTTGGTGAGGTGGTAATCAGTTTTGATTACTTATTTCCACTTCAATGATTCAGATACTTGAGATCTTCTTTGAATAATTAGCAGACATGCCTGAGATTCGTTTCCTAACTCTTAATAACATTTACCTGATAGATGGTTCTCTTGTTTTTTAATGCAATTATTTGCAGATATTATTTAACTTTCATTTTATGAATAGTCAACAGAAGAAATTGGTACTAATATCATCAAACTAGCAGAAATTTATTTGATAGTTTCCAAAATATAGTCTTAGGATGTTACAGATTGGAATCCAGATATCATAGCAATAATTGCAACACGTAATGGCAGCATGGATAATCATGGATCCCCTAGCAAGGGTCTGCTTCTGCGTGACACTTTTGTAAAATACCAAAAGTTCTGAATTGACTAAAACTCTAGATTCACTAGGTCATCCAAAGTTTTGATAGCATGATAGGATTACAAGCCGAATGATTTCTGTCAATCTTGTCTAAGATGACAAAAAAATATTGTACATGTGGGAAATTACTTCATATCATTCTGCTGCTTTAGTATGATTAGTTATGGATGCCCAAGTGTTTTGTAATGATTTTCTAACTAATGGTCATATCAGGAACGCATAGAAGCAGGGTTGCCAGAAGCATTTCTAAGAGGCCTTTCCACTGCCAGTCTTCCTGGTCGAGCTCAAATCATCGCTGACAAGCCAGAGAAATCTGTCCAGGAGTCAGAATGGAATGGGAATTCTGGCAATTTGATATTTTACTTGGATGGTGCTCATAGTCCTGAAAGCATGGAAGTTTGTGCAAGATGGTTCTCCAATGCCATAAGAGATAACCAGCATTCTATAAAAAATAACCTCATCAAAGAATCTCATGGGCACTATAATTCTCAGTATGATAATAGGCATTGTAATGGATCCAACAAAACATCTCAGAAGGTGTGAATTCATTTCAAAATCATTTAACCCTTCTCTTGCATGCTTCAAATATCTTTCTGTATGTTTTGTCGAATTTATTTTATTTCATTCTATTTTGAAGGATGAATTTCTAATCTGCATTGTTGAACTTTTCATGTAGATTCTTTTGTTTAATTGCATGGAAATGAGAGATCCTTGGCTTCTGCTTCCTCGTCTTGTCAATACCTGTGCTTCGAGTGGTATCAACTCTTAGATAAATGATTGTGCAATTCTGTTCCAAATGTTTTTAATGAAGCTAGATACACACATGGAGCTTGGTTTCACTACATTCAAAAGGATCTCTACTTAGATTCGGTTGGGTTTTGATATAAATTATGGGGGTCCATATTGTTGATCTGAGCTGATAAATGTGATTTGCTCTCTCTAGAAGTCATGTGATTAGAAGATTCTTAGTCCATGCATCAAGACATTTAGCTGACCCCAGCTAGTTTGAGATTCAGGCTTTGTTGTTGTTATTGATGTTATTATTGTAGTCCATGCATCAAGAGGTCAAAATACTATTGATTATTTTGTGTTATTTAGACTATTCAGTTTTCTGACCACTTGATGCATAGGCTATAGAGTCTCCAAATTGCATGATTTTTTTATGTGTAAGCACATTGCAAGTAGTAGGTCACATTCAATAGCTCATATCAACAATGTGGTCCCTTTATCACTAGACTCACCATATCTAAATGGATGATCCACTCGAGTATAACCAAGTCAAGTGCTCTCTCTCTCTCTCCCTCTCTCTCTCTCCATATGTGTATGCGTTGTATATATATTGGACAGGATCAAATTACATTTCAATAGAGTTTCACCTTTTTCTGAATTGGATGACAGGGTTTCATATTGATGATTCAAGCCGTTGGATATGATCTGTTACCTCTAAACTACTTACACACAAAAAATCATGTTCCTTGAAGACTCCTGGACTATGCTTGAGCAGTCAAAAAACGTCATTTAAATCGTCTAATTTTTGACCACTTGATGCATGGACTATGGATTTTCAAATCATATGATTTTTGATATGCTAGCAACTTAAAGGTAATGAAACATATCCAATAGCTTGGATTATCGATCTGGAATCTCTATTGTCTTATTCAAAAAAGGTATAACTCTCCTAGTGTAACTTGAACCTAACCCAATATAGAACATGTCTTGTCTCTTCTAAATAATGAGGTATTCTAAATAATGAGGTATTCTGCACGTGGTATACAATATGCTTGTCATGGCAAATCTTCTCTCTCACCATATTTAGAAATGACAAAGCTTGTATGTTGTTGGGACACATCACTGAAATATTTAGAGTATATCAGCTTGAACTAAGAACGATATATTGGTTATTTATGCCATGCCATTAGAATTTTTGTATACATATGCTCTGAAGTTGGATGTGGATACAGAAAACAGAAGATTGTAAATGGGCTCTGTAGGGGTCTTTATCAACCCACCAATGTATGCTTGATTTTATTCATTAGCTGGAAATGAGCAATAAAGGAATGCTGCATAGGACTATTCCATGTGTCCAACTAAGACACTTAAGTTTTTCATTGTAATAAATAGCCATTCCCTAGCCAAAGTAGAAATAGAATGAGATATATCTGGCATCTTAAATTTGTGGCACTTGATAGTTGAAACTGAACTTTCTGCTCAGCCTTTGAGTAATCCAGAAAGAATGGAAGCCAGACATGACATGGTTCTTTTTTTTCTGATTGAAAGTATGGCATGGTTCATCCCCTCCACCAACTAACAGATTGATCATTTTCATCATGATGTTTAGCCCTCTTAATCTTGATTTCACAGCTCACAAGAGTTCCAGGGAATCAAATGCCATTGGAACAAGACAATACCACTGGTGTACTGTTCACATTGAAAGTCAGTACCAGTACCACACTCAGGATGCCAAACCTGAGTGGATCATACCAGTCTATTCTGGTCAGTAACAACGGTCTGTACCAATACCATACCAGTTTTCATTTTTTATTGATTTTAAGAGTCTTATAGCATACCGACCGTATCGATACTGTATCAATATCATACTATTCCAGGTCAAAACTGGTACAGGGTTTGCTACTGATTTTTAAAACCTTGGTTCCTTCCATCTTCGCCTCTTCTTAAGGCTTCGGAAAATTAAGTCATAAGGACTACCCTCTTTTGATGTAAACATATGGATGGCAAATATAAAGGGGAAGGTTTTTATAACTTGCACTTTGGAAATGTTGCAGAAACTTCTAAAAGTATTTGATTCAATACTAGCGTGATGGTAATCTTTTATTACTATCACTTATTTTTGGAGAAAAGGGTGGCAAAACTTGGAGAGTCCCATACTTATCCACCCATCCATTATGAAAAATATTTATGAAACAAATAAGTCTTGACCAATGGATCAAAATTACTAAAAAAGATTCATTTTGAACCAGATAGGATCATGTACCACTTATCTTTTAAAAGATTCACCCAATCTCTTTTTCTAGCACTTTGTCAAACCTTTGTTATGTGGAAAAGAACACAATTTAGAAGAGATTGCATTACACTTTGACAGGTCTAAACATGCGAATTGATAAAATATAAATGTAAAGATTTACCAGCTTGCGTCATCAGTAGTATTTATAGAAGAGAATACATTACACTTTGACTTGTCTAAACATGTATATCGATAAAAATATAAATGTAAAGATTTACCAGCTTTCATCATCAATAATATTTTTTTTTGTTGGCTATTATTTGAAGAATGGCATCTTATTATTGGTATAACCCACAGAATGTGTTCCTCTCATCTTCTAAATTCCCCAGTCTCCTGTTGTCATGATGGAATAAGATGATCCATAACATACTAATTGCAGAAATAAGCATCTGTTGCCAGATTTTGTATATCTAGATTTCGATTTTTTAAAAGAAAATGTCTTTGAATATTTCGTATTTGATAATCTATGCTTGAGACTGCAACTAATGTTTTTATTCTGAATGGCATGGACATAGAAAAATTGCATAACAAAGGTTCCTCCAAACTCCAGAAATGTGCATCTCTGGTTTATATTTGGTTGTTGTAATTTATACATGGACCTCCTTTTTTTTTTTTCCTTCTGAAGCCATCGCATTGTTGAATTTTGTGTTATCTCCTGCAGGTGTCCATTTCTCAACAGCTCTCTTTGTGCCCAGCTTGTCAAAATATCATAGGGTCGATTCTGGTGCTTCAATAGTTACATCTGATACATCAACAGATGTGTCGTGGCAGTCAACCCTCCAAAGAACTTGGGAGAAGCTAATGGATGCAAAAGGTGTTATATTTATCTGTGTTGATTTTATAGTTGAGGATGCAGGCTGTTTAGCATTTTAATGCACGTGTGTAAATTTAAAGAGTCAAATTTATGGTGGGCACAAGTGCACAACCAATTATGTCGAAGCCCTTGGACCATTGAATCCCTGCCTATGTTCCCACTCAGCTGCTTTACCCTGAAACCATCCTATGGGTCATGATGTAATACTCAAAACACCTACCTACCTTTTGGTAACTCAAATCTTTTGTCTTTCTTTGTTGTTATACTTGGAGTTAAGCAGCTTTGTTTCATGATTAGTTGAAAATGAAGATAGAATCCATTTTCTATTTCCCATTTTCAGAATTAATTTGCAGAGAACTGCTTATAATAGAGAGATGGGTTCAACTTGCTGCAATGGTTTGGGGCTTCTTATATGTTTGTGGCAAAGTCTTTTTATGCTCTATTTTCTTCAAATACAGTGATCTCCATATTTTTTGTCAAGACTTGCTATACAAGTGAAACTGATCTTATCAGGAATAAAGTTGTTATAAGCGATCAGAAAATAAACCTACACAATGCACTACATTCAAGTCACTTGCAAAACTCATCTAATTGTATCATTATTTTTTCTTTTTTTCCCCCACTTCACGTCCTTTCAGATGTGACCAGTGGCAAAGCCTGCAAGTTTCAGAACTTTGAAGATTCATCTTCCGAAATTCTTAATGGAGATTCTTCAGACAAGAGTGATCCTACTGAAAAACATTTTCCTCACAGTGCAGTTATTCCATCATTGCCACTGGCAATAAAATGGTTAAGAGACTGCGTGAAGGAAGACCGTTCTCTCCGGCTTCAGGTAAAGCTACTCAAACCTGTTCTCAATGAGAGACAATTAGGAGATCATGACTGTTGTTGAAGGGAAAGATTTTTTTTCCTTCTTAAGTCAGCAAAATTTTCGCATAAAAATTGTGGGATAATGATGATCTCCTAAAGTTTCAAAAAAGTGGTGGATGTATATATAAAACAAGACAAACCTGAAAAGGTGTTAAAAGGACTGTGATTCAGTTAAAATATTTTTATATGGTAGAGGGCGAACCATAACTTGAGCTAGGGCACTCCTGTCCCGCCAAACTGCTGAATGACCACCATAGATGGTTGGGGAAGTGACCACTGACTTAGTAGCATATGATATGCAGTGGTAACTGCATATACAGTTTGTTTGGTGCCATCACCCCATATACCATGGCTTTGGTTACATTTGTATGCACGACGGGGGCTGCAGGCTCTCCAACGAATCCACATTCATCATACTTTCTGAGATGCAGCTAAAATTTAGCTGAACAAGTTGAATAGCTCTAATTCGAAATTTAGTCCTGATTCTAAGATGGTTTGTTATGTTGGACTCATGCAGGTTCTTGTGACGGGATCCTTGCATCTGGTAGGTGACATCATGAAACTTTTGAGGAAATGATTGAAGCATTTGCATTATTAATGTGCTCTCATGTCCGGTGGACGGTGTTCCAGAGGATCCAGTGGTATTTCTTTAGCACTATCTTTTCATGCCATAACTAATGCACAAGTGGAAGTGCCATGCTATTGATTACTTGATATTTTTTCCACATTTAATCATTATTTGTTATAATTGTTACTCTATTGTTTCATATAAACAGAAGTTTCTCTTATTCGTCCATAAATTTTATGCGATGATTCTTCGTTTTTTTAGTTGTTGGTTGTTATTCTGTTTGGTAGCTATCTTGGTAGTTTTGCCTATTTGGCCTTCTGCTTGAACTCTTGAGCTGCTTTTATTGGGCTCTCTGGTTGTTATTCTAGCTATGGTTGATGGGCCTGTTTAGCTCAGCATTGTCCATGCGCATGTTCATTTGTTGCATAGAGCTGCCGACTTGGGGAAATTCAAACGGGAACAATGTCATCTGAAACAGGGAGCATGGGAAGATTATTATGCCATCAATACAAATATCTTTACTCTCTCTCTCTCTCTCTCTCTCTCTCTCTCTCTCTCTCTCTCTCTCTGTGGGAGAGAGATCTTTATTCTCTTGCAGTATTAATTAGTTATGTTGCTGCATGGAGTACGTACTGTGTTTTTTCCCCAAGTTTAAAGGAGCACTATAGAACCAGATTTGTTCCAATATTAACTTCTCTGTTTTAAATTTTGCTGATTTTTAGTACTATTTTACATAACATTGGGTGGCCCTTGGCTTTATTGTACAAGTCCCTCATCACACTTAGAGCATTATGGTTAATCAAACAAGCTTCAATATTTCACGTACTTGTTTCCTCCATAAATTCATGTTAATCCACAGCAAAAGCCTATTTTTGCTCCACGTGCCTTCCAAAATGTATGCACAGACGTAGCTACCTATGTACAAAAAGGAGTCTTTTAGGCCTGATTTCCCTCGAGAAGTTGATGCCAGAACTTACGTGCTTGCAGTTTGTACATGTTTTCCAGAGAGGGTAGTGGTTTGTTCCAAATCAACTTTTTCCATCACATGCCTATTGCAATATATCCTCTTGACAAGTTCCATACCATTGGCAAGCACCTCATGATTTTTCAATAAGTTTGATGTGGTAAAAATTAAGCTAAAATATACTTTTTATCCTTAAACTTTCATTTAAAATATACTTTGTTTCTTAAACTTTTAAATTGTTACAGCCTAGTCCTTCATAATTTAAAAATATTATATTTTTAACATCTTATGATATAAGATTAATTAAAATTAATTAAATAATTGATGTATCATTATAATGTAAATACAAACATTGGTTGGTAAGGTGATAAGTTAGCTATTCAATTTTATCTAACTCACGTAAAAGTAACATTCTTAAAATATAAAGAATTAAATTAAAAGTTTGAAAACTAAAATATATTTTGGAGAAAAGTTTTGAGGGCAAAAGCATATTTTTGCCTTAAAAATTAGAAATGAGATCTTTGCATAAAGCCCTGTGCATTTGCACGTATTTTCCCTGCTAACATTGCACCTTTTACCTTGCTGTCATGAATGCATGTGTGGTGGTGCACGTGCCAAAAGCTACTTTGAATAACTTGTGCCATGGTCTTGGCAACAGCAATCATATGTAGATATGCCTCTTTTTTAAAATCAAACCACATGCGAAGTCGGTGAGCCAGCTCCAATGGGAAATCTATAAACCAAAAGAAAACTAGTATTATTTTAGAGGCCTTGGTCTTTTGGGGTCAAGCTATTCATATATCCTAATCAGCAGTGGCGTCCCTCCTCTCCTTTCTATAGTTTGCCAAAAAGTTCTTGCCGACTTCAATATATTAGATATTTGAGTTCTCTGCTGTTATTTTTAAACTAGCTTGCTCAATGACTTTATAAACCCATGCCATCTATCATTATCCCTTGGTTCCCTTCCTATTAAGCAATTCCTTGTTTTGTTTTCTTGAGCAGTTCACCAAAGTACTGGGAAGATTCTTGTGAGAAAGCTTGGGCCATAATCATCTTAGAACACTTAGAAAAGCGGTTTAAAAGTGATTCTCTACTGCCTAATCCCTCCAAGGTCAGGCCTATAAAACATGGCCTTGATTAAAGACTTGAGATTTGATGCCTTAAATTGCGGGATAAATTAGCAGGACCAATGGTCTCGTGCCAAACCAAGGGGAAGTTCCAAAAAGCCGGGCCAAGCACTCTTTGGTGCCCCAAAGTTCCCAACTTCGAGCCTTACAAAATTGTTAAGCTCCTTGTGTATTACTCAAACGCATTGAGGTTGGACAAAAAGTGAGAATTTAAGAAGGGATTGGCGTTTGCTCTCTTTATAGTTTGAATATTACTTTGGAAGAGGCACCAATTATGTGCAGATGAAAAGATCATCAGGTTGACGACTACTGATTTCACAACCCCAGTGTAATGGCAACAAATCTCTCGAGTTGTACCAATCCTCTCTTTAGTACATGGCAAGAGAATTGTTCATTGACACATGATGAGGCCCTCATAGCATCACTCTGTTACTTCGTAGTATATTGCACTTCTTATTGAAGTAGAACTTTCCATGAACTGCCCAACTGGTCTAGAGCATCAAACCATCAACTGAAATAATTTTTTGGATTAACCATTCAACAGATAAATGGACTTTGAAAAATCTTTTCTTGAGTAGGATTTGTTAACCATCTTGGCTATCCAATTTGTATGATATCCCATTTGTGATCAGTGAACATAATTTGAACCCTTTGGTCCACCCCTGAATCAAATAATCTCCAAATTTTCAGGATCAAAAAGCACTTCTTAAATGGACTATGATAACCTGTACTTTGATGCATCTAAAGTTCACCGCCACCTAAATTAGCAGTGGTGCTGGCATTCTCCTTTTCCAATCCTTTGAAGGAGCTCACAACTTACAAATGGATTAATATATTCATGTTCTCTAGTATAAAATTAATATAAGTTATTTACATTGGAGGTTGGTATAAAGTGCAGCTTTGAAATGAACATAAAATATAAAGAGTATAATCTGCATCCATTTTAAACTTGATATAATATGAACAAAGACATACCCTTGAAGGCACGATCTGTGTAGGGCGGTCTCCAAATAAATAGAGAATGCGGTCCTCTACCAAACCAACAGACCTAACTCAAGAGTTCCTTCGAGATTACTGAAGCCCTGTGGGTATTCAAGTTCACATGGATGCTAAAAAGTCCTAGTGATGAATTCTTTTAGTTATCATAAAATGGAACCTTTGGGAGTTTGATGGAGAATGAAGTCATTATATTTGTTCTCTTCATGCAATACGTTTTTATGAAGAGAAATTGCAAGGATGACAATTTCAATACATACTTATCATAGCTCATCATGTTCGGAACAAGGATTCCTCATCTTTTATGAGGATAGAAGATGAAAATGAAGATTATTTTTATCTCCGATAGCAGAAACGGGATGAAAATGAAAATAACTATTTTCTTATCCCGCTCTCTCTCATGTGCTCATACTTAATAAGTATGATAATACTTTTATATATTTTCATATTTATAAAATTATCCTCATAATTTATATTGAAAATCCATATATATTATTAAGGGAAAGGCGAGGCAGAGATGGAAGGAGGATGAAACGGAATGGTGATTTATCATTGCTCACGAGATGTGAATAACAATGAAAAAATTTTTATTTATAAAGATAAAATAGAAATAGAATAGAAATAAAATTATTTACTTTCGACGGATGGAAACAAAGATCAGAATCCTCCATCCTGCCACTTCCATTGCCATCCTAATAGGAAATGGACCCTTAAGCTTTGTTCTCGGTCCAGTGAGATGCTATGATCCATTTGGCCTATAATGAATTGTTTGGCTATGAAAAACATAAATAAATTGCCATTTTATCAAGAGATACTGTTTAACAGCTGGTGGAAGGAGTTGGACGTTATTATGTTTGGTTGATGCTGCTTTTGTTAAAACAATATAAGAGTACACAGAGAACTTTGACTCTTTCATTGAAATGGTACTTGAGGCTGGAGGCTTGATTTAATTCACTTAAGTGGAAGCTAATTAATCTTGTCTACAAGGTATCAGATTACGCTATCTAGGTTAAGATATCTTATTTATGTGCATATATATTTAGTTTAATATCTAATATGTACTATTTTTTAAAACCTAAAGTTTTGAATTAGTTTTCATTGACAATCAGCACTCTGTTCTGAAAATCTTTGTATGGCTGATGTTTAGTAGAAAACTACACACCAGTGACTCAATTATTATTATTATTATTTTTTGGTGCAAATTTAATATGGGACTATTTTTAAAACCCTATGGTACCATAGTCAAACCTTAGCTACTTTTTTAATAAAAATTCAAATGCTGGTCGGCACCTCTCTCTCTCTCTCTCTCTCTCTCTCTCTCTCTCTCTCTACCTACTATTCCTTCTTTTTAATGGAATTTTAGGAGGGGGATGTCACGCCCTAAAATTTCTCGAGAGCTTTGGACTTGAGCACAATTTAGCTCACTGAGCGCAAGGTAGGGTCATCATCATGCCATGCAAAGTAAAGCCGCATGCATCACAAAGCATGAGCTGGAGGGCACATGGTCATCAGAAGACATGATCATGCGATCCTATCTAATCTAAATATTGTCACTTAGGATATCATCAGATTGCTTGGAAAGGTGTGCAAGGCAAAACCACAAGCAGTTTCATCAAGCAATGGTGCCATCACTCATGGTAAAGATGGCGTTCAAACTATCTTTAGAACCATACTATATCTTATATTTCAGGCCAACAATTGAAGGCTAACCATTATCGCCATTACTCTAAAAGGACTCTTCAAAGATTTTCTAAATCCTAGGAGGACTAGATTCCATAGTTTAAGGATCACAAAAATAATCAAATCAGGACTCTCCGATCTTTCAGTCCCAGAGGGACTCATCACGGGTCTCTTAAAGAATTTCCCAAACCTTAGAAAGATTAGACTTCACAGCTATAAATTTTTGCAGATTTTCTACAGCGTACAATTTCTCATCATCATCATCAGAAACTTTCACTGCTTCCGTCGTAGGATGCATCCTCTCTTTTGTTTCTTTTTTTTTCACTAACCAGCATCTAAGGAAGTTCTGATAGGTACTGCTTCGTCCTAGCTGGTACCAAGCACCATTATCTTCATCAGGATTTCCCTTCTAGCCTAACTCACTAGTTACTACCTCTACGCACATAAGAATACGTGGAACACACTGGTAGCAAATCTGGGAGCCAAATAATTTGCAGCCAACCAAAGCATCGCATTTTTCTTTTAGCCTAACTCCAACGAAGTCATTTCATGCTCATATATATATATATATATTATATGGAAGACACCTGCGGTAAGCCCAATAGGTTGAAGCCAATCAAAGCCAGAGCATTTCGGTCAATTCACAGGACGCACGAGTCCAGGCTAAAGCCGGAGGAGCGTGTGGGTCCCGACAAAAGGGAGCTTGTTTCCAAAGTAGCCGTTGAACCGCCCCCCTCCAATTTAAATACAAAAAAAAACCCTCAGCCACCAAACAAACCCTTCTCTGAAGAAATCTAACGCCCCTCCCTCTTCTTCCCTTGTTCTCCTTCAACCAACCCATCTCCATACGATCCTTAGCTCAACAAGAACTGTAAGCCAATGGCCTATCCGGAGCCCACCATGTCAACTCCATTGCTCGCAAAGTCCGCGAGCAGCAGCGACTCCGAAGGCAGCCCGGCGTCGAACCAATCACCGCCAAAAGAGGTCCGATGCCGCACTCCAAGCACGCTCGGCAGCGGTTGGCAGCACAAATCGTTAGCTGTTCTCTCGGGCCACATTGGTTCCGTCTCCTGCCTGGCCCTCTGCGGCGAGTTCGTGCTCAGCGCCTCCCATGGCAACGACATCATCGTGTGGCAGCAGCCCGACCTCCGCCGGTTCGCCAAGTTCGGCCAGGGAGACGGCGCAGTGAAGGCCATCGTAACGATCGGGAACCGAGTCTTCTCCGCCCACCAGGACCGAAGGATCAGAGTATGGAAGGTGTCGCGGAGCTCCGAGAACGTCTTCCGGCTCGCCGCCACCCTGCCGACGACGAAGGACTACTTGGGCAAGTTCATGAAGCAGAGGAACTACGTTCAAACCCGGCGGCACCACCGGCGGCTATGGATCGAACACGCCGATAGCATCTCGTGTCTCGCGGTCTGCGGCGGTCTCATCTACTCGGGGTCTTGGGATAAGACCTTGAAGGTGTGGAGGGTGGCGGACTTCAAGTGCTTGGACTCGATAAGGGCTCATGATGATGCCATCAATGGCCTTGCTGCGCACCAGGGTCTGGTTTACTCCGCGTCGGCCGATGGAAAGATCAAGGCCTGGGAGAGGGCGAAGAGCGCGCATTGCTTGAAGGGAGTGTTGGAAGGACGCAAGGATGTGTCGTGGAATGCGGTGATCATCTGTGAGGATGGAAGGTTGGTGTACGGCGGCGCGTCGGATGGGCGGGTGATGGGATGGGAGAGGGATGTTGGGAGTGAGAATTGGAGATTGGTTTGCGATGTGAGGGCTCATGAGATGGCCGTGCTGTGCTTGTGCTCCATGGGGGAGTTTGTGTGCAGTGGTTCAGCTGACAAAAGTATTGGGGTGTGGAGGAGGGGGAGTGGGGGTGGGCTTGGGAGGGTGGGGGTGATGAGAGGGCATGAGGGGCCGGTGAAGTGCTTGCAGGCCTCTTGCTATAGTGTGGGAGAGGGGTTTATGCTCTATAGTGGGGGGCTTGATAGGAGTTTGAGGGTATGGTGGGTGCCCAAGGAATATAATGAGAAGAAGGGGAGTTTGATGTTAACTTCATAGATTTAATAGAGGGTGTTTTGGTGTGCTGCCTTGTTCTGGTTATTTGAGAGGATCAAGGCACTTTGTTGATTTGGAGTTTGGTTTCCTCAGAATTAAAGGTTTGGTATAGGAGACTTCAAGGATTTATAGTTTGTGATAAGAAAATGGTAGACAGTTCTCAATTTTCAGGAAAGAAGACTCTTTGCAGTGTTTCTTTTTTCTTGGGGGAGCCAATACTGAGATTTAATGGCTGAGAGCTACAAAAGAGTCATTCAGGCTACTAAAGAAACATAGTTATATGATTGTTGAGTTTATAACTTGTACAATTGATCTCATCTTATATATTATTTTGCAACATGTTTTGTAAGGGTTTTTATCCTATAATTTGTGTGGTTCATGTTGCAGTCCCAACTAAGAAAATCCTCAACAAATCTAATGTAATGTTTGTTGTGCAATTCCTTCCGTCAGAAAAATTTATGGTGTACTTCTCATGGATGGAAGACGGTCAAATTCTTGATCCTTCAGAAGTCCCTTCCATAACAATGGGTGTTGACTTAGGGATTTTCCTATCAAATTCAAAAAAGAAAATTCGATTTCAAATGCTGTGCATAGTTTCTGGAAAAACCATTGGCTAAAAGTTGGAATGCAGACCTAACGCTAGCCTTTTATCTTCATGCAACACTCCCTTGGTTTCCCTTTTTGCTGTCCTTGACAGAGTTAACTTTGATAAAGTTACAGTCAAAGACAGAGTTAACTTTCATAAAGTGAAAAAAAAAAGGAGTTTCCATGATTTCAAAGTTGATAATATGATTAACTCACACCCTCCATGTTTTTTTCATATTGTGGATCCATTTGTAAAGAAGGGAACTTTCCAGCGAGTCTAATGTAATTATGTGCTTCCATGGGGAAGGTGATGAAATTTCAATACTTGGGAAGTACTTTGTAAGTTTGATTTTTTCGATGTCAGAGTTGTAAGCATTTTATATCAATTTAATAGTTTCCCTTGGATGTTATACATAAGAAATACTGTTCAAAAGGGGGCCTGGACAGCTCAATCAAGCATAATTTCCTCTGGCTAGTCACTACAATCTTATTGAGGGAATGAAGCTATCATATTGACATACTGGAATACAAAGAAGACGAGGTATATATTTTATCATTCAAGAAGTTTCAAAATTGTGAGAGGGCCAACATTACTTGGCCTCCAAGTGGAAAGCAATCAAAAGTACACAAAAGTAGGGACGCAAGCATAATATACTTAGGCAAATTCAAAAGGAACAAGGTGGAGGAGAAAAAAAATCTAGTGTCATTTAGCCCATGGATTCTTTCTATAAGACTAGATAGATCAAATGCCGAAGGCATGACCAAATCAGCCAGATACTTAGCGAAGCTAAGCTGGATTGACTGTTTGTGATTGTTAAGCTTCTAGAGTTAATGGCTACTGAGCCACTGGAAGCTAGTCTATAGTTTGTCAATTCGGTAAATGCACTCATTCTACATTGACTATCAGAACAACAAATTCAAATATCACCGTATCAAAACTTATGGCCCTACCATGGTCCATATTACATGCCTCGGGTTGAATTTTGTCATCCCTGAAGAATTTTGAAAGAGGAAAATGTCTCCTCATCTTTGAATTGATTTCTTTTCTCCGACAGGGATTGAACTGATTGTATAGATCCGAACTTGAAGTCATTCATAGTTTTTCTTTTCTTATTATTATTTTTAGTTCCTCCAATAAACTAGTGAATCATCAATATTATGCTTACTTCCAATAGTTTTGAAATTTCAGTAAACTTCTATAACCTCAAAACCAGGTTATTCAATTTGGTCTATATTTCATCTTATAACTTCTTGGATGAATTTCAATGAGAAAACTTTATAAGATCGATCGTACCATATCCATAAAAATTTAATTCAGTATAAATCGAGCTAATTCAAATCAAGTAAAACCATCCTGTATACCAACCGATACTATCTAATTTTCAGAGATATTATGATTAAAAGAAAAAAATATGTTAGCATCATATCTCCGTACAAAATACATACCATATCATATCGATATATATCATATCAAACTAGTAATATATTGATATAATATTTAGTACTAATTTTACAAACCTCTCTTTATGTTGTAGATCTATTGAAGAAGTAAATTAAAAAAAGAAAAAAGAATGAAACTGTTCAGCAATGGATGACACAATGTGCCATATCCACCACCTTCTGTACAAATGCGATAAACATATTAGGAAATCCAAACAAAATTCAATAGGTGGATTACATTAAGGAGGTCAAATTTCCACACATCGCCGCAAACGCAAGGTAAGCCTCAAAGGAAATCCACTTAAAACAGAGCCTTAGTTGCAAACTTATTCACAAGTAACTGTTGCCCTAAGGTGGCTAGCGTATCCAAGACTCAAGTAAAATATATTTTTTTTTGGGAAGCAAGGAGGGGCCTAGCCCACCGATTTATTAGAAGGTAAAAAGAATATACAGGCAGTCAAGTATTTTGTCTTCCATTCAAGTCCTAGTTCTGTTAGGCATTAGACTTTGTTTCGCCTGGATACCAATTGGATGGATTTGGCCTCCTCTATCACAAAATAAATAAAGAAGAAGAAAGGTTTGAGAAAATCTCATTGTCATTCTTACTCAGTTCTAACCTGGCCTTATTTATATTCAATGAACTAATCAATCAACTTAAGATAATTTCCTTATCAGAACTGGGACTGTTGTTTAAAAACTCATTCAAATACGCATAGAAACCTGAGAAGTCTGTCTGCCTGCCACATGGAGCCTAAACAAATCATGTCATCATAGTAAACTTAGGATGGAACAAGTAGGAATGAGAAGAAAGAACGAAACGATAAAGACAAGAGGAAATTCATGAAGGGAAGGCCAAATGTAAGAATCAAGAAATAAAAAAATTAAAAAAAAAAAAGAAGAAGAAGAAGAAGAAAAAAAAAGAGGAATAAGAAAAGGGAACAATTATTAATGTTCCAATGGCATGACTGATAACCTAGTTGTGCTCAACCTCAGGATTGAAACGCATATCATTAAGCAGCCTTGTTCAGGATAACCTGAATATATTGCTTGTCCAACCTGGTATCTACAGTGTGCAAAACATGCATCCAACTTTCCAGTTATAACTCATGAAAGGCAATTTCATATCCATAAGGCATCACATTTCCATTTTATTGGCCGCCTTCAAAAAGAGAAAGTATAGTATCAGCTAGGCAACCAATTCATACATATAGTGCATGAATCAAGTTTTGATTTTCGGTTTAGTTAGCAAGACAGCAATGTCCCTGCTGAGAAGACTTTTCCACCTTCGACAACTGCAAGACAGCAGGTCTTTTATCCCTTTTCAAACTATTCTTGCTTGTTATAAAATAACAGTGTAGCATGAAATTAGCCCGTGACAAAACACCGTATAATGTCCCACAAGTCAGTTGAAAACAAAATTTCCAGCAGTTATATTAGTTTGTCCAGCAGGGGAGGAAAAAAACAGCACTGGTAGATCAAGGCAAGATCTACTAACAGGCCAACAGTTTCCGCTGATTAAATTTAGAAAATTTAAAACAGAACAAGCTTCCGACAAGCATGTCGATTAATTTTCTACATGTAAATTTGTAAATCATAATTAAATCCAAAAAACCTACATGCTTTCTCAAAATATTAGATCATAAGCTTTCAAATTAGAAAATGAGAGGCCTCATCCAGCTTTAGCTTTTTCCAATAAATACGTATCCTCATGATCTCAGGCATTTCGTTCGCCCAGACAGGTTTTTGACACCCTCCTCAGCCTTAGATTTTTTCAACAATGTTTTGGTCACGAAGCACCCAAGAAATCAACCGCTACTAGTTGTAGTGAAAACTACTGTTCTGGCGAAGTCAGTTGCCTTAGGTTGTACTTGGAAAGCTCTTTGTACCTTTCAACAACCCCAACCAAGCAAATAGTCTGCATAAACTTTGCATTGTATTATCATGATCTCAGGAAAAAAAAACATATACAAATAATTATATGATTGTCAAGTATTGAATTTCAATTTAATCTGATCTAAATATGAAAGCAAATAATTAAAACCAGCTTGCCATGCAGTGGATCATGACTCATCTGCTGATGTTTACACCTGACAAATATGAAACAACATGGAGAAGCACGTGACAGTCTTATACAGGGTTTATGAACTAAGAAACCCACCTTGCAGTATCACATTTTCTTTATGGTATGCAAATATTTGTGCTTAATATATAGGTTCCAATACACATAAACACTTTAGGAATAAGGGAATGTGGAGGCAGTCTATGAATTGGAAATTTTGGGTCTTACCAGATGCTATCAGAAAAATGATGAAAAAATTACAGACATGGTTCCATGACTAAAGAAATAGACACTGCAGCAATGTTCTATATAACTTATGTATTTACAGGAAAATGCTAATGCAAAAGGAGAAGGGCATAGGCAGCTGAAGTCTCTTGATATTATCTCCAACATTTACACATATTGTAATTCAATATTCTATAAGCCTGAAATTCCCAATTGCCAGCGACGGATAAATTAAAATTTTGCATGTTCACAAGTAACAAGTCATTAAAACCTCCACTATTTTACATTAGACTAAAGCTGACAATATATATTTCATTCCTTTCTATTCTAGCAGGAAATTGCAGGTTACACTTTTATATTGCAGGAATGATCAAATAATTATTTTAGCTTCTAGGGAGCTTTAACTCAGTGGTGGAAGTGCAGCACAAATTTAAGCTAGCAAAAACCAATTATTTATGATTCAAGAAGTTAGGGTATTCCCTTCATCTAAAGTCAGTATTGTTAGCAACATTGGAATGCAATATTTTAGCAAAAAAAATAATGTTAATTTCATTAATTGATATACTTAGAAGGGTGAACAAACTCCTCGACATCCATGACAAAATATTTCTAATTTTATGGGAGGGTATTAGCTGGGTACATACTTAGGCAACCCCAAATTTTAAACTAACAAAGATTCTTTCAACCTATAGTCAAGCTTCCATATTATGATATGTGCATTCAAAATGAGGCAACCTTGATTTCATTACACGAAAGGAATGACAAATAAAATAGTCCTTTGTTAATTTTTCACTCTTCATGACTACACTTTGGTAAGAAACAAACAAAAGGAATTCAAAAAGATACAAATTTGGAGTGCAAGTATCAGTAAAAACACCTTCATAGGTGCTCCTCTAGTAATACACCTCTCATGATTCTCTCTCCACTTAAAATGTTTTACAAAAGGAAACTATGTTTTACGGAAGGAAACAAGTACATCAACCAAAAGTGCAAGTCTATTTGATAATTCACATCAATAAAAAAAACTCATGGCCAGAAAACATCTAAATTTTTCCTGGGGTGCTTTTGTAGCTTCATGTTTTTGATAGACACATCACCGGCTTACTCATTTAAGCCTCACACTTTACCTAAACCAAGTCAATAGTACAGAACTGCCTCCATATCCAAAAGCATATTAACGAAACAACCCCTATCCAAGAATGCAGCTTTCTGATTGTGTCAAACTTTTATCAACAAAGAGTAAATTCGTAACTCCACTGAAACAATTTGAAATTTCAAAGAACGAAGTTCCATTAGGTAATTAGAATTGAGAATAAATTAAGTATAGACAGTTAAGGAGGGTTATTCTGGAGTACAAACTCATAGGAAATTGCCATTGTTTCGGATTAAACAACAAAATCTGCTTCTTCTTTTTTTTTACAACATCAAGAAAAGCAAAGAAATAAGATATTCAGGCATAATTGAAGGCAATGTCCTTTTTACCTTGACAATCTGGACTATGATGGTCTTATCTGGATTGCTAAGATCCACCTTATGTGGCTGGGGAACTGACTTTGCTACCGCATTTATAACGGTCATCCTCTCAATACCCGTATTAGCACGTGCTTCGTACAATACAGCAAACTGCATGCATGAAAGGAATGCACTAAATGTTCCCTAAAGATAAAGCCTTCAAAGATAAAATCAACAGTAAAAATTTCAAAACCCATTATTTGCAACATAAGGAAAACTAGAAAAGAACTTTTTTTTTAAAAAAAAAAGAAGCCTGCAGCCTCTGACTGCTTAATGGCATAAGGAGCGGAGCAGAAACTGAGCATTTATATTAGCATTGATTAAACTTGAAAGTTGAAATAAATCTGCACTTATCTATGCACGAAGTGTTTTTTTATTTCAATTTTTTTTTTTTGTTCACCTGATCATCCTTAACTAATTAGTGGTTGTGTTCAAACAAATTAATCCCTAGGAGATCAAATGAGACAGACAAATTCATCTCTCGCTCATCTTCACTTGGCATTGATGTACCCCGTTCAAAGAGTTTCCCTTGGACTAATTTCATCACTGAGGTGGACCGTAACCATGATAATTTATTGTTTGCAGTTCAACACTAAGGCCACTTGAACTTTGTCAACAATCAAAAACCAAGTGGAGGACAAGATACAGTAAAACATCCATATAGGATAATTAAGACCCCTTACCTCCAATCCCTCACCCCAAAAACACATGATGAGGGGTGGAGTGCCCAAAAGAAAACCTCAAAGCACTTTGAGAACTTAAGCCAGTTATTGCCTAAGTTCCATAACAAACTCAAAGTTAAACACCAGTTTTACCAACAAATCATTCATATAGCAGTTCATTTATACTTCCAGCAAAGTATTGTGCACATAAAAGTTCAATTAGGTCTGAAGAAACACCTTGATATTTTTTTCCTTCTCCCTGATAATCATCAAGGCACAAGTTTCAATTCATTAAATCAGAAACAAGTGTAGAAAGAGAACATACTGATTCTACTAAAGACTTGAGAACAAATGATAATGTGATCCAACAAATAAATTCTCTCTTAATCCCCTCTTTACATTAGCAATCTGCTGATTATCGTTGTGACACCAAGCCTGCTACTACTAAATGCAAGAAGCAATATTTCTGTGACCAGATGTGTTTTTGAAGTTCTGAATTAAAGACACTGACAATATTTTATAATAGCATCTTGGCACTAGAATAAGCCGTGAAAGGTTGAGCCACACAAAACAGAGAAGTATTACTCTGATATCTTAGAAATAACTCGCCCAAATCAAAATGTAAGATTTTAAAAAGAATAGACTCCTAGCTGGTTAGGTGATCTTTAGAGAAAAAGTGTCATCTTGCACAAAAATCGATCAGATGATTGGCAAAGATATCCATACAAAAATGAAGGTGAAGAGTTAGCTCTTCTCCTTGGTTCCAAGGTACAAAAATGATTTAAGCATACCTTGCATGGAGTTGAAGCTTCACTTGGAAAATATTGTTCCATAAGTGGTTTAATTGCTTTTTTTATTTCCTCTTCTGATGCATAACATGTCAACTCAGCTGGTAAAACTCTTAATATAAACCTGTGTGAAAAAATTGAACTCAGAAATCATGAGTTAGAAATCTCTCTCAAAGTCGGGAACATGTAAAACAAAAATAAAAGCTTTCTTCTTATTTGAATATGGAAAAGAGCAGCACAGATTTGAACCTTGACATATGTTTCCTTGTTGAAGCAGCTGAACTCATCATGTGATGTACTATGTCTGCAGGACCAGGGTCCCCAGCTTGTTTATGCATTTGAATGAAGACAACACCATTACAACCTGACTCGAGACTCACAAAATGCCTCTGTTTTGATGGCATAAAAGGTCTCAGATCAATGATCATTATTAAACTGTTAAAAATTTAGAGTGGATAAAAAACAAATAAAAGGACGAAGAAGAGCTTTGTGAACACCCAGCATGAATCACATAATTGGTGCTAAATAGGAAGGTAAACTAATTTTGCTGAAAAATTTATATGTGAAGAAGACAAACCCATTAAATAGCTAGGACACTAGTAGCTTTAAAGGTTAGAGATGAAAAGCAAGGTGCGATCGAGCAGGGTTCATCTCAATTGTTACCTGATTATCAAACTACAACTATCAGAAGCTTTTAAGTTGACACCAAGGAAAATTCTCCATGAGACAACAGATGAAACAGTTTTATTTTTCAGCCTTTCATCAAGCAATTTCAGTGTATAATGAAGAACCTATACTATGAAAATTAGTTGCACAGCAATAGCAAATTCTAGATCAAATTACCCTCAATAATCAGATACTTGAGCAACAACTAGTGTCTTCTTTTTTTTAAAAAAAAAAAAAAATCTTGGGGGATCTAGAAGCCCAATCAGTTGATTAATCATCAAAAAAATCATTCTACATGAAATTAAAGATAAGAAAATGGTAGCTCAAGTTTCCCACAATAGTCATAGAATATTAGCTTCCCATAATATTTGCAAAGTGTACAGCACCTCTAATGTGTTAACATGCTGAAGTAAATACATGCCACCATATAGGTTTTAATGTTGTTTTTCAGGTTACTTGTGTTTTTAATTCTAAATATAGTAATGTGGTAACAATTCTACAATATACATACTTAGAAACTGTACAAAGAAAATGTTTAACAACAACCAGCAAAATATATTGGATAACTTATCACTCTAGATTGCTATGTGCAAACTAAATTTTTACTTTATAAGGTAAAATGTCAATACACTAGTATAACATGGTTAAAATTGGCTCATGCTTTCACAATGAAAATGAACTAAGTAGCATATTAAAGCGCCAATTGTTTTTCTAGTTGCAGAATTGTGTATCCTTTGCATTTGAGATAATTATAAAATAAAAATGATCTAATGGCAAGGGGAGCACCCTAAAATTGGAAAAAAGAAATAATATCATAATTATGATCATTGCTTTTCTCAACAGTGCAATGTAAAGTTGCACTACACCATCTAAAGATGACCATGGAAAAACAGCATCAACAAAACTATAAGAAGCATTGTTTGTGAATATATCCATCAGACATAAAAAGAAACTTTTTTTATGAATGGACAGTTCAAATGTATTAATTATTTAAAAGGATGTCCATTTGATAAATACATAATTTAGAGTAGGTACATAAGTATAAGACATACCTTTCAATAAAGTTCATTCATATGTACATTAAAGAAAAGGCATATTGTGAAGGTGTGGTCTGTAATCAGTAAACATATGAATTAATCAAAGATGATACATTATTTTGGTGGCAACTATAAGTTTCCCCCCTCAAAGTGCCGAAACCAATCTTTTTGTTAGTGGATTTATAGAAGCCAAGCAGCAGCCAGTCTGCATTATCCAAGCAAGTGCCGGGGCAGCTGTTCACAGACAGCAAGTAGAGTTCTAGGCTTAACTGCTCCCAAACCAGCTAATAATTGGCCATATTGCAGATGCTTCAGAAAGTTTTCAAGGAGCTCCATTTCAAAATTTAGAAGCAGATACAGATCTGGACATGAACTATGTTAATCTGATGGGCATAAAATCTATATTAGTCTGAGTAACAAGAAGGATGATGTCAAATGAAGATGGTCAACCTCTAGTATTTTCTTAGTCAATTCTTTTCAAAGAATTCTTAATTTTGGCAGAGTCATCAAAGCTGTGTTTCACTGTATATGAAGATCAGCTGCTACTGAGAAAGTCAAAATCCTTCCCTTGGCAGGCCACCTAGGTGAGGTTGCTGACTGCTGCTAGTCTAACAAAAAAAGGAATGGGTCTCACCGAAATGTTTGTCCTCTATGCAGAACAGGCCAAGAGAATGGCCTTGATTTATTCATTAATTGCAAATTTTCTAGAGTCAATAACCATTTCCTCAAAAAACACAGCAAGGGTTAGATGTAGGTCAGAAACACTCGCATCTTGCAGGAATGAATTCAGAAAGAAAAGGGTTAGAAGAAGCTGTAAGCTGGTTGAAGACCCATACTCATGGCTACTTGGTGGAGAATCAGCGAAGAGAGGAATAAGAAAGTTTTTCAAGGCTCTGAGGCTAATGTGCATTAAAATAAAAGAAGTAGAATTTTTCTGGTTAAGCCATGGCCTTTTTGCTTCACCTAAGTTGGAGCAATATATTAGTTACTTTAGATCACTTTATTTGCAGTAATTTTGATGATATTTAGTTTTGTAATCTTTCATGTTCTGCTCACCTGTACCTTGTCTCATCATCTCATTAAACGAATTGATGGCCAATCACCATCTCAGAGAGAGAGAGAGAGAGAGAGAGAGAGAGAGAGAGAGAGAGAGAGAGATGAATAAATAAGGGAAATCTGACACAAATAGTGCAACCAGCATGAAGCAAAACAAAAACAGGGGCTGCTATTTGGCCAATTATTGGAAGAGAAGAGGACAAGTATCAAAAGACCACAAAAATTCTAGCATCCAGCAACCATACAGAGTCCATGCATTTGCTTATGTCTGCAGCCATATGGCTAACTCTATAGGCCATCTGGGAGAGAGAAAAATGTAATCTCAGCAATGTAATGATTAATGAGGATATCCAACAATTCAAGTGATGAACAAAATCATTAAATTATTCTGGCAACAATCAAATTCACAAACAACAATTTGCAAAACTTGAGGACATTGCAGTTGGATAGGATCCAAAAGGCTGCAATGATCTTCTATTGAGGGGAAAGTACCTTACAAACAAGATTACGACGGAGACAAGCCTTTACAGTATAAATTCTATGCAGTATATATACCACACATATATGTACAGAAATATCTCAAATAAAGGATAACACGTCCATAACAATGATGCTACAGCCTATAGCGTCATTCAATGACCATGCAAAGCCTTGGACACCAGCTCTTGAACAAGCACATGCACCGTAAGTGCCGAGATCTAGTGAAATATTATTAAACAAAAAAAAAAGAACCAGAAAACTTGGAAGATTGCAATTCTATTATGCAAGGTCAGTAAGTTAGCATATCAAATAAGAAAGTTATAGTAATTAAGTTCCACTGATTCCGCTACGTCCATGTCCAAGAAATTTGTTAAAGTGATATTTAACATAAACATTATGTTCAATGCTGGGAATTTAGAAACAGTCCAAAAGTTATCTTTGTACTAACTAATATGGCAGATCTATGAAATGCACAAGTAGTTGGCCCTTTAGATTGGTGTTCCTAAGAACGAGAAATGCAATATATATTTAAAGAAAAGACCAGCAGGTGGAGGAAAACATATTCTCCATCAAACTCGAGTCAACTATCATACTTGTGAAGCTTACAGCATCAAAAGGCATGCAGCAACAAAATAAATACCAAAGAAAAGATAAAGACATAAGCAACCGTAGTGGTAACAAGAATGACAAATAATTCAAGATTTGCTTTAAATGATTATTACGCATGATGCTTTAAATAACAAGATTTGCATATGCTAATCAGCAAACAACAAAAAATAACAAGAAAAACCAAAAGAAATCAACATAATTAACAATCATATTACTGGGGCAGCTTAAAGAAATAACTAAAGTAGGCCATCACAATTTCCATTTGTTCTTCCGAAGTAATAATATAGCAAATTAGTTCATGGCATTACAATTCTAAATTTTCCAATAATGAAACCAACCTTATTTCTATCTCCCAACTCTCGGAGCTCATCTTCGATTAACTCATCAATTGGTTTATCATTAGATTTATCAGATTCAGAATGTTCACATTTAGATGCATCTGTTTCTAGGCGCTGTTTCTTTGATGGGAATTCCTCATTTTCTTCTACATGTTTCTCAGTATCCAGTTCCTCCTTGCAAGGAGCCACATCTTCTTGCTGCTCCTTTGATGGTGTGTCTGCACTTTCTGCTGCATTTTTCTCAGTAACTGACTCCTCCCGATGAGGAGCAGCCTCATCTTCATCACTGGAAGAATCGGAATCCTTAAATTTAATTATTTTATTCAATGGTTTATTGGGAACAGTCTCACATTTTGCACTTGAATTCTGCCCATTCACAAGCTCTTCATAGAACTGCACATCAAATAAAAAGGAGAGACTTACACAAAAATACAAATATTTACTTCTCTTGACCATTTTGTATGTTTACTAAATACAGCTCATAAGAAATGAAACAAAGAGGAACAACTAAAACGAGTGAAGAAAAGAAGAATAATCCACTCATAAATGAAAATTTTCATTATAAAGTTAGTAAGAATGCAAAGAATGTTCTCTAGGGATGGTAATGGCAGGAATTGTAGTGAAGCAAGTCAGCTTGGGCTCCAAATGATGGAACTGGGGGTGATTTAAAATTACTTCTCTTATAAGGCATGTAACATTAGATTTACTAGTAATAGCAAGTATTTGTCTGGAGCTTCAGTTTAAAGGGATAGACGCTCACACTAGTGCTAAAAATTATCTTGATGTAGCATGCTGTAACAGCCATTTCCCAATATGAGTTAAATCCCACTTGGGATTCACAAACACGACCCTTAGAGTTCCAAATTTGTTGATGCAGCCATCTTATCTCGACAAATGGACAAGATGAAGGTTCCTAAGATGGGATAGGAAAGGTTAAATGAAAATGCTCAGAGTATTTGAATAAACTTACACATATTTATAATTACTGACTAAACCAAATAGGAACAAATAAAGATTGTGTTTATCCACAAAGGAGCTGTCTGTATACTGCTGACCTGGTGCTTTTGACTTCCTTGCCTGGCCGTGTCCCCCAAAAATGGGCCTAGCTACAAATCCTACAAATTACTGATTTTTTTTGAATATTCTTTTTACTAAATTTTCCGATTTTTTTTGAATAGTCATTTTATTTAATTTTTCCAAAACACTCCAACTGCTTGTCTATGGATTTTTCACATTAATTTTTACACATTAATTCATGGATTTTCTGTGAATGTCCATGGATTTTTGGAGAGTATCTAAATTCTTGCTTTCATGCACATGCTTTCAAAATTTTCTGATGAACACCTCTCACCTTGAATTTTCTAATATCTGACATGTTTTTAAGAAACCTCCAAATTTTTAAGAAGCATGCTATTTTTGCCCATGTAAATTCACTCAAATTCCTATGTGTGACTGTGAAGAAGCAGACCTAATTAAGTCAAATAAGAACTCAAAATGCACCAGATTACCAGTGCAGCCTATAACGATAGTATTTAAGCATCAATGTATAGTAAATGTCAATTTTGTAGAACAATCCACACATCATAGGTGACAAGCCACAAGTGTATCTGGATTGTAAATTTATTATAATCACGCATCTCGAAATATGGCCTGATAAAAAGCAAATGGAGAGCATGAATCAAAAATACCACCTCAAATAAGAGGGACTAGACCTGCTCTTTCGGTTATGAATACAAGGAGAATGAATGACTAGTCGCAATGAATAATTCTCATTGTGGTAGATTGTACACGGTCATGTAGCCAAGATCCTATTACTTTCTCTTAACTAGATTTCCCTCCAGCCTCTACTAAGTAGTGGGCAAAGTTCCAAAATCTAATTGTAAAGCTCAATTCAGTCCAGCGTTCCACGGTCCGTCTTGCATAATATAGTTCCAAAGCATTATTACATAATGGGTAAGTTAAAACATTGTCAGTGATGGAGCTCTTGTAAAGCAGAAGATTAGTATGTATTGACAATTAAAAGGAATGTTTAAACCACTTAAACAAGCTTAAAAAGTGTGAAAGAAAATTATTTTTGAGAAGTAGATGGGTTACAAATTGACTCTGTTTTCCAGAATACGAAAGAGATCAGAACTGGAAGAATATATTATTCAAGACAGAAAAAACTAGAATTAGATCTCTTAAAGGTAAACAGAAATAAAATTATCCATAAGGAAATGATGATATGTGGGCAAAGTCGTGACCATGGTAGATTACATACATCAAAAGATAAAACCCACAAAGCTAATGCATAAAAATTTTCGGAACTGAAATCAAAATATGAAATACGAACCATTCCAGAAAGGAGTCCAAGATCAGACAGATAGAAGACAAAGGTTGGATGTTGAGCTTATGCAAACAATGCAAACAAAAACGACAAAAGATGACAGCTTTAGCCAAAAGCAGATCATCTCATTGGCACCAGTAACCAATAAGGGTTCCGGCGCCCAAACCCAATCCCAAAAAAATACAAATAAGAAGAAAGATTGAGACTTGCAGCCTATCTTGAACAACTTTAGAAAGAACAAAGGCGAAGAAACTGAGTACAGAGGACATACGGTCTCGAGAAGATTAAGGGCTTCGTTGGTGGCCTGGCGCTCCCTTCCGCCGTCGCAGGTAAGGAAGAAGCCCTGCACTCCGGGACACAATGGATGCAACCCCTTCTTCACAGGTTTCTACCACGGCATCCAACAAAAACCAACAGAAGTAAGACTGAACAAGTTCAAACAGATGGACAAAAATCTCTAATTTCTAACATCGAATGGAGAGACGGATCAGAAAAGAGCTCTACCCCGTGGGGGAGATATCTCCTCTTCTTGCCCTTGTTGCTGGAGACGGAGTTGGGTTTGCTCCCGGAGGCCATCGATGGTGATCGGAGGACGGGGAGAGAGAGAGAGAGAGAGAGAGCAGCGAGAGTGGGAGAGAGGCCTTTGAGTCTGATGCTGCTAGGGCTGCAGAAGGTGCGACTCAGGTCCGTTATTTGGGTCAAGTTTGGGCAGGGTTTATGCCAAGATTTTGAGCTGGTTAACCTCGGGTTTAATTTGATAAATTAGGGCATGGTGGTCAAAATCATTCTTTTCGTTAGTGTAACTACGAAATAGGTTAGATTTCGAGTCATTCATGCCCTAGACGTATCTCCCCATGTTTGGGTAATGATTGATGAGCTAGCAACTAACAGTTTGTTTGGTTTCAGGATAAGTGGCAAATTATTTGATGAAGGGATTGGCCAGAAATATGAAACGAAACAAAACTCTGTTGGTCTCTTAACCTTGCTTGCATGATGGAAGGATGAGAATGGTTTGATCAAATACGATGGCTTCAAAAATATTTTCGAATATAATCTTAACAATAAGTAAATTTGATGCTAATAAACAAAGTTCATCGTATCAAGAACCTGTTATACCAAATAAATGATAAACTGATCAAATAGGCTAGAAGGCTTCAACCGAAGAATCATTCTGTATTGAGCTAAATCGGACAATTTAGCATGATATAAGGTGATTCAATATAGTTCAGGATCGGTACGAAATGGGCACAGAGCAATTCGCTCCCTGTACTAAATTGAATCATCAAATTGTACTGGTTTTAGACTGATTTGATATGATTCATTTCAAAGCATTTGGTTCAGTACAGTTTGGTCTTTCTTGACAATAAGTTGATTTGGTAGGTCTCATGTGTGCACTCTAATTCTTTATTAAGTATCACACACCAGTGGTAGTTCCCAGAAAAAGAGAGGAAAAAAAAAAGCCAAAATTTTCAAGCCACAGCATCCAACTTTGGTTGATGAATTGCTTAAGTTAGCTCTATCAAGAGTTCCATGCTTCTAACATAGAAGCATTGCCATGGTAATCATTGTAAGGCCCAATGGAACCAATTGGCTAGATCCAAACTGAATGCCATTTCACTGTTTCAAAAAAAAAAAAAAAAAAAAAAATTCATCGTAACAATGCACGCACTGAATCCTGATACTCTGAATGACATCAATCCTATGACTTGCACCAATCTTCTCATCCTACAAGTTTTAGACCTGTTGTTTGGGGTAGCCCTGCCCTGATTCGATTCAATTCAATTCCAAGCTAGGTGGTAGATGTTGACCCAAATCAGCACAAATTACGTTAGAGGTTACGTTCAGCCGTTCAATTGTTCTAACCCGGCTCAATTTGCAGCGTCACCCTAAAAGCACAAATACTGCAAGGAGGCGCTCGGTTAAATTCCTCTGTTTATAAGCCGCAACGAGGGACGGACAAAGACGACGATGTTGAGGGATGGCGGAGATGGTGAGAGTCCAGCTTCACTCTCCTTTGCTTAAGGCAAAGAACTGACAACCCGACAATTTTTATATCCAACAACAAGAAGTATTGTTACCCGTTAGTTCACTTAAACAAGATCATCTATTATTTCTCTAAAATAAAATGATGTGAAAAATAGCCGTCATTGTTGGATATAAACAATTATTATTGAAATATCAGTGATTTAGTGCGGAAAAAAATAATAATAATAAAAGAGTAAAGGACGCGTCCACCGAGCATCGTTGAGTGGCTAATGACTACTAATGCATTCCTTTTATTACCAGTAGAATCAAAAAATTAAATTAAACAAAAAAACAAAAAAAATCTGGCCCGCCAAGAGATACCCGCCCAACGCCATCGAGAAAGCGACAAGAGGCCAGGAGATACTGCACAACACCAATTTTATATTATATGAAACACCTTTCTTTTTTTTCTTTTTTTTTTTTTCTTTTCTTTTATTTTTTTTTTTTTGCCTTTTACATTTGCACAGTATGATACATTTAACATTAATAGGAAGCTTTATCGATTTGATGAATACGCTGCTGCAAGGAGAGCAGCACCTATTCCTGCTCCATCTTCTGAAACCCTGAGGATGACATTTTGGGCGACCTCCTCACCTAAGATCTCGGCGACGGCTTCATTAAGATACTCTCTGAACATCGAGTAATTAGCATATAGACCCCCCTCGATTGCAACGACCGTTCTCCTTGGCCTGCCTTTAGTTCTTCCACTTGCAACCCCACCACTCCCATCTCGTCCTATTTTCTTCAATGTTCCAACGATACCTGCAGCAGCTAATCGGGCAGCTCTTCGAGCAACAACATCGCATACTCTTACTACAAGCCTTCGTGCCTTTAGTGAGACATCAGGCATCTGAAATAACATTCATCGGTGAAAAGAAGCAGAAAATTATGAGCTGTGCATGCAAACAAACACAACGATGAGCATTAACTGATAAAAAATACCTGCAAATTTTCCTTCAGTATCCTTCCTACTTCTCTCAAGTCAGGAGAATCATCCTCGTGCATGGCAGCCATCAAGGGTGTCCTAGATTGTTGACATGAGAACTTGAGAAGGATTTATATATATATATATATATATATATGATTTGTTGAGACTGGATGAGAAATACACTAAAAAAAATCTTATTAATATTTATAATTTGATCGCATCATGCTGATAATTTATTAATTACTATTTTAAATCATCAGTAGAATCCAGATACCAGAAAAAAGAAATTCACTTCTAAGACTTTTGTTGGATAGACTGCAGAAACATAAGCATAACTTCATTTATGTCAATACAAATACCACCGGTCATAAAGAGGTCTAACATTGCACTTGCACTCCAAGACCAATGCACATTCGATGGGGCAGAAACTAAAGACAGGTTGCCCCATGGACCATTGTTATCGCATCCACATTTTGTATTTGAACAACAGTTTTAAGACTGTAGAACATACTTAAACACAAAGAACACCATACTGCCCATTGATCCAATGTAGTGAAGAACATTTTCGATTATTATAACACCACGAATCCTGCGGACCTAAACTAGCTTACCATCTCAGATTCCTTGGCAATGCAGATGCACATGTCTGAAAAGAAACATGTACAAATTGTCTCTATAGTCCATACAGTGAGGTTCTGAGGTTACACTGTATTATTTTACCCGGTAAAATTTTACCTGGTAAAATGCCCAATTGTAGGGATAATCTTCCCTCAAGGAAGCTCTGGTGCCTAAAGGATCAGGTGAATTATTAATACCAAGCAATAGGTGTTATTCCCTCCATGCGGAAAAGCCAAGTAAACAATTAGCCTACGGACCTACGGAAGATAGTGTTTAACCGCACTCAGATTCGTTTGCAAAAACAAAACTCAACAAGTAGAACTCACTCCCCAAGTTTCATATGGATTGGTACGCTACATCTTGATACCTAACAACATATAGTAGACTGATACATATTGGCCTTGAAATTAATCAGTTCTGCTCCATGCCAAGTGCAGCTACAATGTGGTATATATTGAACAATATCACACAAGGCTCAACTCTATTCTACACAATAGCAATCAAATCATACAAACATAAAAAGGAGAACTATAATCAGAAAATGATGTTGGACAAATATTGCACCAACAAAATATGAAAAATTACAACTCTCAAAATGTGTGGGGAGTGAAAACATATCATGGTTCATCTGTATAGGGTTTATGCAAGCAAGTTACAATTTGTCTGCAGATTAATGATAGAGGTCCTGAACCTCTCATAACCAGGGACGAAGAAGTTGATCAAGACATCAATCTGAGAAACCTAAGCTACTTTTGTAAAACTCAGCCAAGAATCATCAATCTTGCATGTGTCAATTCTCTGTTCCAGGCAACCAAATCACAACAAATCTGGTTTTGTGATGATGAACCAAAAGCATGAGCACATTTTGAGTTACACCCATGCATATATTGAGAAAAGTCCTTCTATCAGTTTATTACGCACTTTAACCATAGTTTTAATTTTTTCATTTCTCTCCCCAATTGCTTCAAGTAAGCAGAGTTGACTACTAATAAAAATTCACCTTAAAGTTCAATGGTCATCTCGACTTGACAGCTCGCCACTGGAAATTCTTATGGCTTTGTAAATAGCTTCTCTGCCCACAGTCTACCGACACAGTAAATACTGTAAATACTGTGTGATATGAATGGGTACTTCAAACTTTCTTTCTACCACCAGACATTCTAGTTAGTTATGAAGCATAAATAATATGATATCCTCAAAACATAGCTTTCTTCTCCCTGTGCCCTTCTCCCACCCAAATCTTAGCATAAATGTTATAGGAAGCGCAGTCTCTCTGCAACCAAGGACCTCTTCCTTGAATGGTCAAGCCTCACCATTCCAACTATTCTTTCATACAAAGTTTGGTTACACCTTTTCTTTCTCAAGGTTTGAGAGCTCAGTTTCAGAACTCATATTTGCGTTGCCTTTAACCAAAATATTTTTCATTTTCCAAGTTATCGATTTATGTTTCAAGCAAAAAATGATATACTCAAAAATGATTTATGAAGTGTGAACAAATAAATCATCAAAAACATGAGAATGAAGAAGAATATGTTTGAGTTTAGAAAAACATTTTTTTTTTTGTTGCTATGCATTACAGATGCTTCTTCAATCTAACCACAAATAGTTCCATAAAATAACATTATAAACGTGTCAAAGCACAAAAATAACATTCAAACAAACAGAAACTCATTGTCAACAATCTAAAAACAGGGATTGCAGAAACTTACCTGTTATAAGCCATAATTGTACAAATATAATTCTAGTACTAATTTATATATCTAATAATCTTTGACTGATTTTACCCAAAATCGGCAGCAATACAACTTAAAGAAACTATATACCTATTTCTACAGAACTCAAAATAATCTCACTTTGTTGTTTCATCCTGAGGTGGTCTTCCATGTTAAGAACAAAATGTTATAATCCTTCTGTGCAACAAAGACATCTTTGGTCACAAATTCCGATTACATGTACAAATTCTCCCCCCACCCCAACCTCTTCTGACCTTCATGCATCATTATTACCATGCGCATGCCATGCCTTTGCCCACACTTAGAAGAAAAAGGGTGGGAAGAGGGTGGTACCACACATGTTTTTATCTCCTTTAAGGTATGCTTAGCATTGTCCCGAGAGCATCACTGTCGCATCATTACCATGCACAAACCATGCATCCACTCTCATACTAGCAAATGACACACATTATTGCGTTGTCCAAAATCTTGTACCTCAAGTTTCAAATTCAAACCAGGAATCATAAGTAACAATTCTAGAGCTGATTGACAAAGAAATAGAACTTATAGCATGAACTATACAGATGGCAAGAACAATAGCATGCTAGACAAAAGAATTCATCTCCATTACTGCCATAACTTCAGAACTTCATATCTAGTAACAATTAAATAAGTCATTCCTTTTATTATTGATTTTGGACCAATCATTGAGACAAAAATCTTAAAGTACATTTAATACCCACTCATACTGGAATTATCAGCTATGCACAGCAGGTCTCAAGTATCAAAAGAAGTTGGCCTTTGCAATCACTAGGGAAAGCATAAAGTGAAGATGAGAAACAAGGCCTGACTATTCTACCTAGATAAATAATTGCTGGCTGTATTGTAGTGCCGCCCCCGAGTGGCTGGTGCCATAAATAATGGCAAGTCCAAAGCGCCAGTGAATGCTTTTGGAGGGCTTGGATGGGCTTGAATTTGGGCTCAGTTTCCCAAAAAGACTGTTAAAAAGCATGGTAGCTGAAGCCAAAATTGCTCTATCAAATACTAAGGATTCAAGGTCATGTACCAGATTGAGAGAATGTCTTGTATATGCGTTACATACAGTATAGTTAGGCATCATACAGCCGCTTAGACTTTGACATCCTTGCACGTGACGAACATAACTCGATACCTATGTTACAGGCTTCAAAAGAAGATGGTGTAAGGGTCCTTAAATGGAAAACTACAGTACCATATAAACAAATATATGCACTAAAATCGGAGCATGTAAGCAAAGAGTAGTGCTGAAGATATCAGAAAGAAAGCAAAAGTAATTATAGAAAGGATCAGGTGGGGTCTCTTAACAATGGCAAGCTGAAATAATTTGACGAATTTCAAAAAAAAAAATAGTGGTAAGCAAACATTTATGACTTTCAACAGTGCTGGCAAACTATTTTTTCTTTGAATGATTATATAAAATCTTTAGCACAAAAGCCAGAAGATATACGCAAAAGAGCAATACAATTAGCTAAAAGTGTCAATCATAGATAAGTAACAAGTTGCAGGCATCATCTTGCACAAAAAGAATTCAATGGCAAGTAACATTATACACCATTCACATACCTTAAGATAAAGCGTATGGACAAATTATAAGCACCATCTCCAAATATATCTGACTCCTGTGCCATCCTATAAAGCACCCTTCTTGCAATGTCACCGAGATACATTCCTGAAATCATTTTTTCAAAACCCTGCAGCAAGGAAGGTGTGTCATAATATTTCTTAGATGAAAAGTGTAACTGCATAAAAATAAAAAAAATTAGCAGGATCTTGCCTGATCATTGGGGTTCGGGCTATCGTCATCTAGAGCAATATCATAGGAAGTTCTAGGTAAATGTGATGACCAGAAATTTCCCCATTCCATGTTCACAACCTAATCAGCATAACAAAGTGATGGACACATAAGCAGATATTGGCATGCATTCTTCCAATGCAGTATTTTTATCTCAGGTTACAAACAAAAGTTACCATGCCTCCTGAATTTGTAAGCAGGCCTTGACACTTGATGATTGCATCACTGCATTCCACATAGCATGCATTGGTGCCCGTTCCAATAATCACTGCAGCAACAGTGTCCTCATCATAATAGTGACCAAGAGCTAATGTGCCCACAGTATCATTCACCTGCTTACACAGACATAAAGCTTATAAAACTAATTACCTTAGCCACATATTGCATTACTATTCTTAACTTACTGTTTATTGCACTTAATCTGAACAGAGTCGGATGACATTACTAGCACAGGTAGAAGGATCGCCAGAAATGTCATAATTAATACTCCACATGAAATCCTAGTAATTAACAGACAACAATATCAGAGTATCGAAGGAATCTCCCACCCAAATTAGTAATTCTAATTTTCATCAATCCAAAGTCCCTAGGTTTGGCAGCATATGAAGACTTGGCACTCAAGTCACCTGATGGTATGGTATATCAAGTGTTGATGCCACACCCCTTTTAGGAAGACCTAAGGTTAATAGATACCGTCTCCAATTTTTCCTTACCATAAATAAAAACACCAAATTGTGTTTGAATTGTTCCTGTCTAAATTAAGATATTGACTTCTCCTTGACCTCTGGGACATTATCTCTTTTGCTATCAAAGACTACCTGTAGATCTCCAGCGTGAAGCCCAAGAGGAACAAAAAGGTTCAGTTTATGACTTCTGCAATGCCATCCTTGTCTGGGAAGTCTCCCTCCATTATCTTATGATACAAGGATCTTCTGTTGATCAGCTTAAACTACAGTCAAACTGATCAGCTTAAACTACCGTCAAACTCCTCATCTATCTGGATATTACAAAAATTTTCGAATTCGACCAGGTGCTGACTTGCTGCTGTTCTGAGAAGGGGACTAATTGATGTGCAAAGTTGCATCCCTTAATTTTGCACCCTCTTTTCTTTTGTATCTGGATCTTCAATTACTTAAACTGGCCATCTTAAAGTAGGCAGCATATTACAGTAATCAAACAACTCTTACAAACACAGACACCATTGGAAAGGTCAAAGGCACTACTATAGTAGCATGCACAAGGAGATCATGAATACTTTTGATATATCAGGGGCTGTTTGAAGTGAGAGGAGTCAAAATTCTATGGTAATCCTTTATTTCTGGGAATAAAAGATTCCTATGAATCAAAGATTAACACCCCTCTCCCTGTTAATCTTATATTTCCAAAATTAAGTGCAAATGAGATTCCTAAGAATAATTTGACACATTTCAAACACAAATATTTCAAATATCGACCAATTAATAGAAATGTTTACTCCAAACAGCCCCTTACAGTCAAAGCAATAGGCCACTCATAGAGAGGTACTGACTGTGCACGCATCAGATTCAGGATCCATCTGACAGCTTCCAAAGCTCTATTGCCTGTTATTGTCCAATTCAAAAGGCAAGACATCCAGAGGAACTACCAATCCATAATTTCTTTCCCAGAAAGATCACAAAAAAGTTCTCAATCGAAAGTTATCATGAGCAGAGTCAGAAGCATAAAATGAAATTCAGATCACATATATTATTGTCAACAAATGGACTATTCTAATATATCATAGATTGTGCATTTATGGAAGAGATCCAGATATAAGTGCCTATCATTTTTTTTTTTTGCCTCCTATAACCTAACAAGCATCTCAGCACCTTTGGAAAGAGGTACTACTACACCATCACAAACAGATCTGATGTAAAGGATGAAGCACACAAACTTCTATTCTCAATAGAATAGGCAAACCAGATCTGCATCTTTGAACCTCAGAAAATTACCAGCTATAACAGAGACCTCGATGTCCGAGAGGATGAGACAGAAGAATATATGTGCAATGAGAACATTGGAAGAAACTGGAACTTCTAATGTGAAGAAAATGGGAAAAGCAGTTGCTGCACCCCCACCCTCTCTCCACTCTGCCAACAAGCCTCGTTCCACAAGCTTCTCTAATGACAGTAAAATTGGAATCCTATCTTGCTATGAAGTAAAATTGGAGTCCTAACTCACTATCAACAATTTCCTCCATACTCAGAATCTTTGAACTTTGACCACCAATCATTATCAGTTGTATTGAATCTTCTCATCCTAGTGATCTTGATTGCTTGCTTTCTCCAGCAACCATGTCTTCAAATTCCTTACGAGAAGTGGCTTCAACTTCGCCTGTGTTTCAAGACAATGTCCATGGTTTCTTAAGGCCCCAGATTCTAGAAGTTCTAACAGATAATGTAGATCTCTTAAGGAGTAGAGCCCTGAAGCTAAGGTATAATTTCTGGTCAACGCTGTCACGAGCTATCCATGCAGTCCTTATGTTCAAAAACCTTGCTTGAAACTGATGTGTAAAACTTTCCCTACATCCCTGAAGTTAAGAGGTTAAGAATCAACTCATGAATAAGGAAGAAAATGTCGAGGCTTTTCCTAACCAAGGTTTTAAATCCAATGGGGTGAAGCTATCCAGAACCGAACATGTCACCATCTCGATACTTGTGATAGAAGGTGTCCCAAAACATGCCGATTTGAGCGCTAGGATGATAGCAGGATGGCTGCGTCTTAACACTAGAGACGGCAACCCATTTCAGCATCTCACAAAATGTCCTACTAGGATCCAAAACCATATTCCTAATTACATACTGTAAAAGCAAATTTATATAACAGCACCCAGTTTTCCAGTGCTCCTCTAACGCATGCAAGTGTCATGTCCCTCTTTCGCTCCTTATGACCATACAACAACATTTTTGTGACATTTCCTCCCTTTTTGAGAATGCATATGCTCACTATCACCTCATGTAAATGTTCATCTCTCCCTTGCCATCATAGAATCCAAAAGGCTAAGAAACCACAATGAACCCAATTAGATGAATTTATTTTATCATTACTCTTGAAAAATGTAGCTAGGACATGAAAGGTCTTGGTACAATGGGAAGGTTATCCTATTGCAGCTTGAGTGTTATAGGTTTGAAATACGAAGACAGCCTCTCCACATGCAAGAGTAGGGTTACGTACATCTAACCCATTCCGAACCCGTAATAGTGTGAGCCTCTTACACTATGTTGCCCTTTAAGGACTTCAAAGCACATTTTTAACTTCAGAACCTGAAATATCTAGCCTAAGTTGTTTCTTACATATCAAACAAATTACCAGTCATAAAAATAGAATATTGATTGTTGCACAAAAAATAGAAGTAGAAACATGATGATATCAAATACCAACAAGCCCCCACACCTACTGAAGAATAATTGCAGTTAAAGAACAATTGCAATTAAACTCCATGTTAACTAGCAGGTATAGTACAAATTAACAGAAAAATAATTTAGAAGCCCAACAACTCAGATGATATCAAGTAGCACAATGATGCAAAAATAAAGATAACCAAAACAACGACATATCACACCGATACCAGCCTAGCAATTGCTTTAATATAAAAGAACATCTTTAAACAGCTAACGGCTCAAAACAATAGGTTCTTTCAGGTTTAAAATGTAGTTGGCTATTCCATGGAAAGCATCTGATTGTATATAAATTTATAAAGCTTGAAATACTTACATGGTTTTATGCATTTATTTACATTAAATGTGAATATATGTAACAACTGTACATGTGTTTTCAAGCAGGTGCATGCATTCGCCTTTTTTTGCAAACAAGGAAAGATTGAAGCAATTACTTTAGCAATGTTGAAGAGAATCCCCACAATTTAGCGTAACTTTAAGCTAGAACAACCAGAGAACTCTCAAATCATACCAATGCCGCCACCCGCATATTTAGTCCTGCCTTGGTCATCGCTTCCTCTAAACATTGGGCTACATCTTTTCCAACCTATATTGCAAAACATGGAATTAGTTAATTTATATATATATGAATTTGAATTACAACCAATGAACCAGGCCAACAGATGACATGTTAGAAACTGTACCTAAGCACATATACAGAAGATGTACTTAAGCATGCACAAAAGTTCCTGAAACTATATATAAAACATGTAAATTACAATCCTATCACAAGCAATTTTAAATAATATAACTCAACAAAACAACAAATAAATTTAAAAGAATTGCTATAATATAAAATGTAATTACCAAACAACCATTAAAACAAACAGCTGTGCACAAGTGATTGGTGAAATCTTTTTAAAAGAGGCAAATGGAAACTAGCAATATCACATAACAACGTAAACAGAAAGATTTCAAGTTTCACCAATAAAAATATCAAATAGTCAGAACCAAGGTTTTATATATCATAGGACAGGCGTGTCCTAGTTACTCCACGGAATAGAACACTCTGTTGTCCTCTCCAGTCCTGATAGTTGTCCTGTTAGAGCGTCCTACTAGGTACCTTGTTTCACTCCCTTCTTTCCTTCATTTCTTTCTCACTTTATTTATTTCCTTTTTTCTTGCTTTCTTTCCTTTCTTTCTTTCCTTTTTTTTTTTTCTTCTCTAGTTCCTTTTCCCTTTTTCCTTCCTTTCTCTCTTTTCCTCCCCCCCTTCATTTCTTTCTTTCCTTCTTTACTTCTTTCCCTTCCTTATTTCCTTTTCTTCTCTCCTCTTTTCTTTGTCTTCATTTTTTTTATTTTCTTTCCTTCCTTTCTTTCTGTACATGGATGGGTTTTGATGATCCAACCCCCATTCTGGTCCCATTTTTCCATTGGAATGAGATAGGACGACTGGGATACTCCCCATCTTATGAAGACTGAGATTCTAAAGAAGTGTCAACATGCATCAAAAATAGCAAATGTAGCACTAATGTACAATTTCAAATTAAGGTTCTTATAATGAAATATGTTTGCAAACATGGTGGAACTTCTTGTAACTTGCTGTAAGTTCTCGCTAAAGCAAATGGATGAGCTCTATAATAGAACCATGCTTGCCAGAATGTGTAAAATAAAATGGTTCTAAATGCAGATGGGACAGAAGGAGGTCTAAAATTAACACATGCATGTGTCTGTTTGTCTGTTTATATATCTATGTGAAAATCATTGAAAAAAACTAGTTTATTACCCACATTACATGACATTCAATTTATTTGGTACTTCATATGAAAATTAATTGCATGTCTTAATGAAGCATAGCTTATTTTGCTAAAAGAAGCTTCAGTTCAATAACTAATATATCAATAAAATTTACTATGAAAGATTAGTTTGAAATACTCTATTTTGAGGAATATTATATTCACAGCTTGAAGAAATTGCCCAACATCAACACCTTTAGGTTCATATATTGCAGTACAATTAATTAATAAAAAAGAAAAGAGCATCTCTAAGTTCACTCCATGAGTGAGATCAGTATTTTTGAATGTAGCAAAACTGTCTGATAAAATAAAAGAAAATAAAATAAAAGCCATGAACACACTATATGAACTGTTACAAAACAAATATGATCAAGAAAATACAACGTAGACCTATAGCTCAAGCAACTATTTAACCAGCAAAAACTTGAAATTTAAATAAGTAAATGTTTCAAGAAACAACTTACAGCATCTTCAACTGAGAATCCTTTAGTCCACTTGATAAGAATGCCTGAAGATACAGATATCTGTCGGACTGGAAAAGAAAATGTAAATCCCAGCTCCTTTTTCTCATCAGGTTTTTGCTCAGGATCATCATCTTGTTGTTCGATGAATTGTTTTAGCGTCATTGCAATAAAATCAAATAGATCCTGCATGAAAGACAGTGAAATTAACTAGGATGTAACAAATCTAACATAACAATTAAAAAAAAGGGAAGGCCCAAAAGTTGTAAAACTAGGTCCAAATTACCTCACTGGTACCGCACATTAGCTCCTGGGGAATTGGTTGGCGTTCAATGTCACGACTCAAGATCATTGACCCTTTTCCCCCAAGCCGAACCCGCAATACTCTAAAATTAGTTCCTCCAAGATGAAGAGCATAGTAAGTGCCCATCTCATTCCTGTTCTTTTCCATAAAAAAAAAAAGTTCAACTGTAAGAACAACAAGATCTTTTTTATCAGTATAAAAGTAATCTTGTGAGAAAGAAAAGAAAAGACATTATTTGAAAAAATAAAAAAGGAAATAGCAGCATCTCAAATAATGCAAGAAAGAACCCATATTCAATACCAATGCATGAAAATTAGATTGTTGACAAGTGTCCATCTAGTGAACCCAAACAATCAACTCCATGGTATGCCACACCAGGCGTACCATACCATACCAGTACTGAACCAAGATTCAATACTAGTGCATAATGAGTCTAAGTATATTGAACCGACCCACATACCAGGCATACCAAGGTACAATGTGGTACCAGTATGGGATCCGGCAACAAGTCAAAGAACCTTGATCAACTCCTTCCTCCCTCCCTCTCACAAGACCTCTATGGCTAAATAAAGAATCAAAAGAATCCATATTCAACACCATTGCATAAAAATTGGGTTGTTTGGAAGTGGTACATCTAGTGACCCCAAACAATCAACTACCCCCTCCCTCACCTCCCACAAAAACTCCATAACTAAAGAGTCAAACATCCTTCCACCATTTGCTCACTTTTCTTTCGGAGGAACATTACAAAATATCAAAAAGATACATGTCAGTAGAGTCATCCAAGATCAATCCAACTAAAGTCTTCAGCCATTAAAAAAACTGAAAACAGAAAGGTCAAAGTATAAAAAAAAAAAAAACAACAGTTATAATTTATTTTCTAACAAAAAATGAATTCAGAGAGTCAAGGTCATATATGAATATACATGGTCAGATATTCTATTTTATGGAATGTTCAAATTATCCACATTGAAAAAAGAGATATATCTGTGCAATTCAAGAAGAAATAGCAATTGTGCTAATCTAATACAAATAATGCTCCATAAATGGTAACATTTACTTAAGTTTTTATTAAATTATAGGCAAGGATACCTTCAACATATTCAGCAAGGAGACTAATTAACATGCTTTAGACTTCTTCTTGACCATAGTAGCATGGTAACATGATGATATGAAAAAGATAAGACCAGGATACTGATTTCTTTCCCTCTGAATGTAAAGTCAGCATTCACCTTATTACCTTCAATGTTATACAAGTCAAATTTGGAAACCCAGACATTGCATTAGTGCTGGGTCAGAAACCTCAGCTTTAGCCTTAAAAATAGTACAAACATGTTGGTATGCATGGCTTTCACATTATAGAAGAACCAAATGACATAGCACAAATACCAATCCAAGTTGTAACAATAATTATATATATATGCAGACTTGACTACATTCGAATGAAGCCAAACCTAAATCCGATCATCTCTCCTACCCTTAGATCCACACAGTTTACGAATCTCAAAGATGAAAAAAGTGAAAAACATGGGATGGCTCTGAGATCCGTGTAGATCCAAGAATAAGGAAGGTGATCGGATCCTAAATTTGGCTACATTTGAATGCAGTCAAATCTACCTTTTATATATATATATATATATATATATATAAATTTCAAGTAAATGAGGTTATAAAAAAAAAAGTAGGAAAAAGCTATGGGACTTGATAAGATTCCTATAAAAGTTTGAAAATATTTAAATGATGCTGGAGTAAAATGAGTGACAAATTTATAATAAGATTTTAGAAACTAAAAAGATACCTAATGAATGAAGAAAGAGCATTACATTACCAATTTATAAGAATAAAGGAGATATTTAAAACTGCTCTAATTATCGTGGTATCAAACTTATGGGTTATAATATGAAACTTTGGGAGGGAGTAATTAAACATAAGTTAAGATATGCTACAAAAATATCAAAGAATTAATTTGATTTTTTCATCTTTAGGAGGTTAATGGAGATGTACGGAACAAATAAACAAGATCTTCATATGGTTTTTATTGATTTAGAGAAAGCATATGATAGGTCCATAAAAAAATCTTATGATGAGTGTTAGAAAAGAAAGGAATACTTATTAGGTATATTAATATAATAAAAGATATGTATGATGGGACAGTTATTAGTGTGAAAACTATTAGTGGCAATACTACCGAATTTTCTATTATAGTAGGTTTACATCAGAGATCTACTCCTAATCTCTATCTTTTTACTTTAGTTATTGATGGACTTACTAGATATATTCAATATGATATTTCATGATACATGTTATTTGCAAATAATATACTACTAGTAGATGAAACTAAAGATGGAGTTAATCGTAAATTAGAACTATGGCGAAATACATTAAAATCTAAAGGCTTTAGGTTAAGTAGGATAAAGACATAATACATAAAATATAATTTTAGTACAATTAGAAATAAAGATGAATATAAAGTACAAATTGAGGACTATGAAATTACTAAAAATGATCATTTTCGGTATTTAGAATCGATTATTCATAAGGAAGAAGAGATTGAGGATGATGTTGTCCATAAGATTAAAGCTGATTGGATAAAATGGAGAAGTGTAATTCAAATATTATGTGATCGTAGAGTATCTACCAAGTTGAAGAAAAAGTTTTATAAGACAGCTATAAGACCATCTATACTTTATTACACAGAATGTTGAACAGTTAGAAAAATACACGTACATAAGATGAATGTAGTAAAAATAAAAATGTTAAAATGAATGTGTGATAATATAAGAAAAGATAAAATAAAAAATGAAACCATTCGTAAAAAGGTAGAGGTAGCTCCAATCGAGAATAAATTAAAGGAAGAATGACTTAAATGGTTTAAACATATGTAACGTAGACATAAAGGTACATCTGTGCGGAAGAGTGACTTCATACATGTATAGAAAAAAAGGTAAAGGTAGACCAAAAATCATATGGAAGAAAATAATAGAGAAAGACTTAAAATTTTTGTATTTTACAAAAAAATATGACTTAAAACATAGCTGAATGGAGAAAAAGAATTCCTGTAACCGACTCCAACTAGTTTGGGATTAAGGTTTTGTTGTTGTTGTATATACGTATGCATGTGTATGTGTATATATCACGGATCCCAAAAATTGAAAAGATAGAAAAGATGAGGTAGCTTTGGGATCCATATATATCAAAGGATGGGAAGGTGATCGAATCCTAAGCTTAGCTACATTCGAATGTAGCTAAATCCTACTCTATATATATATATATATATATATATTCTCTACATGTTGAACAATATCTTTAAGAAACTAAATTATATTCTGTCAACCTAATGGCGCGGACAAGTGCCAATTCTTTGCCAGCAACACTTCACAAAACAAATGGCCTTGAATAAAACCTGAAAGGCTTGTTGGTGAGTAAGGAAACATGGCAAATGGATCACTGTTCAAATATATATATATATAAGGATGTTCATATAAATCCATAAGGCACAAACTTTGAGTTAATGAGTCAAATTCAAATACAGATATTTTTCATAAAAAACTGATTTTAAAAAAGCTTACCCCTCTTAAAAATGATAGCATACATGTAACCTAAGTATGAATGTTTGATTTTTTTTATTAAAAAAAAAGAAAAATACAAGACAATCTATCTTACGAAAAACACTCCTTTTCACACCCTTTGTTGTCATCCCTATTCATATCACCATGATCGCAACATCCACCAGTGCATTTCTAACCATCCATGCTGGCTGAAAATATTGTCAACTACATACAGGTAACCATGAGTAAACTTCTTTGCAAACAGCTTAATATGATGAAGACCATGAACCACAATAACCCAAATTACCTAGAATAGATGCAGTTAGCCAACGACTGGCATTTCAAAATTTTACCCCATTAAACATATTTTTAGAGTTGTTGGACTTTTCTAAAGTAAAGACTCAGACCCTTTGACTGACTATATTGCAAACATAGAATGATAAGTCAGCAAGAAAAATATAAGCTTATTAATAAGCAGACAGAGCAAGCCAACATGAATCACTCCATGCCAAAACCATGATGAATAAAAATATAAAATAGTTTATACATTAAGCTACAATAGTCCTAAATTAAGGCAACAATTAGGGTCAATTAAACCAGTAAACTAATTTTGAAAGTGGTAACACATACAGCAAAAGCAAGCCACCTGAAATATTTTAAACAATAACATTCACAAATGCACTGCATCTAACTTTAGAAAAACGCTATTCATCATCATTATGTTTGTCATCCAACATGGAGCCTGCTAATTCGCCCAACTCCCATAAGTCGCACCAATCCCCTCCTGCCATATTGAGGGGTGAACAGAGGAGCGCTGCATAGCATCACTCTTAAGCTTTGTCGCTTCCCGAAAAATCAAACAAACAGTCTATTGCTAATTGCTTCAAAGTTCAGCAAAACAACATAAACACTAATAGAGACAAGCAGCCAGAATGTAATGTAACAGATCATGGAATCCATCCACCTCGACCCCACGTCCAAACACATAAAAATCTATGAGAACACCTTTTTCAAATTTTAGAAATATAATGAACGACGCCCAACTAAGACTCATCATTTCTGTCTACATTCCAAGATCACTACGATACGCAAGAGAAATAACAAAGAACTCCGAATCAGTCCCCAACCACATAAAGCTACAAGGATTATGGTATCCCGCTACATATGAAAGCAAGAACCCCTTAAAACCCAGTTGAAATCAGAACCACGAACCAAAACCATGAACCCCATGAATACTTCAAGATCTTTCTTCATAAAAAAAAAGGAAAGAAGAGATCAAGAAAATATTTATTAAAAAAAAATCAGAAAATGAAGGGATACCCATCGGGAAGGTTATCAATGAAGGAGAGGAGCATCTTGAGCTTGCTTCCCCCGTCAGACGCGAGGCCGGCGTGCATCTCCACCGCCATGGCATCCACCACCTGCCTTAGCCTCCCGATCGACGTGGCGCACCCTTCCTCGAACTCCCGCAGCACCTCCACCGCCCGCCACCACTTCCGCCGGCTCCGCGCCCGCCGCCCCACCAGCACCACCGCGATCGCGCAGGTCACCACCGCACACCCCACTGCCACCCCAAACCCCACCCTGCCCATCCCCCCACCAGCACCGCCACCGCAACTCTGTCCCCCCTCCACCCGATCACTCCATCAACCGGAACCCACCGCCAACTCCCCCCTCCCTCCCCCTTCCCCCAAAAGAAAGCCGGAAAAAAACGCACGAGGTCCAGCGGCGGAGAAGACACGCGGCGCTCTTCGGCGATGGCGAGGTGTTCGACGAAGTGTCAAGGTGAATGGAACAGAGCAAGGAAGATAGAGCAGAGGGGGAGAGAATAGAAGACGGAAGAAATAAGCGTGTGGGAAGGGGGGGGCGTTATTTTTTTTTTTTAACTTTTAAATTTTTTTATTAATTTAATTGAGGCTTTGTATTTTTAGTAGCGTTTTGCAGGGAAGTGGCGTGCTTGTTTCGGAAACAAATTTAATGACGGATTTGCCCCTGAGATGGGGAATTAATGGCGGATGGAGACTCGGCGTTTGACTTGTGTCGGTTGAGCCGAAAGCGACGGCCGCGCTTTTTAGCGGCGGACGTTTTGGCATCAGTGGTGTGAATGTTTGCCCTAGAGATGGGGATTATTTACGGTTATACCAAGTCATTTATTGCTTCACTGTCATCGTATTTGCCTTTTGACTGCATCTCGGATACCATGAATTTTTTTTTTTTTTTTTTTTTAAAAAACAAAACTTCATTCATCAAATGCTTGGTGTCAGATTAATCAAATAAAACCAATACTTTCATGATATAATTTGCAATGCTTATGAAGCTTTATATTTATATTGCATACTTCGATCAACTCTAAATATTTAAGTCGATGATTTTGCACATCATTTATATACAAAAATTTTATTTTTTAATTAAACTACATTTTTTATCCTCTAGGAATCTGTCACTTTAATATATAAACTTTAAAAAGTTATAAAATTAAGAATAAGAACACATGAGACACTTTTGTCCATATAAATCAAATCAATAAATTTCTAACGGCGTTACCCTATTTTAACAGTAGTGATCAAACAGAAACAAAAAATAAAGTTCATAAATAATTTTGTAACTTTTTAAAATTCACAGAATAAAGTGATACATCCTCTTAAGTTTGAAGATTAAAATTATAGTTTAACCTTATTTTTTATATATTTTTTTATTTCTATTTTTTATCAATTTTTTCTTAATCTTTACTACTGGTTGCTATTTTCTCACCATGTTACATCACAAAATTATAACCGAGTTGATATACATAGTATAAACTAATAATCATTAAATAACAATAATTTAGACAATTATCACTATAATGAGTTTAGAGGATATGCACAGTATTATGACCTTAAAATAATAGTAACAATGACTATTTTTATGTTATTACCCTTTTGTAACAATTTATTGAGATTATAGTTATCCAATTCTAGATTTTTGATATGTACCATCTTATCCTTAAACTCATAATCTTAAATTGTTAAGAATATAAATACAACTATGCCAATATAGTTTAAAAAATAACTTAATAATTTTTTCTTATTTCACCTAACAAAATAGTATCTCAATATAAAATCATCATATTAGTCTGAAATAAATTTAGAAATCAATTTTTCCACTGCTTAAATTGAGTAGCAATTAACCATTATTATCACAGTTATTATTTAAATTCCAATAAACACAACAAATCAAGGTCTAACTCAGCAAAGGATGATTTTTACTTTTATAAAATAATACTAAATAAATATTCAAAAAAAGGATCCATCACCTAGCAAATCAATATTTTATTTTATTTTTTGGGTAATAACACTATGAATAATAGGCTTAATAATATTCTAATTATTTAAAATTAGATTCATTTATTTGAAATCTCAATGAACATTCAATCATATATCCAAATCAAAACCCAGACCAAACCAAAAGAAAAAAAATAAAATAAGAGAAGAAAGTAAGGAAGAAGGAAAAAGAGGGGTATATGGCACCCTCATGTAAATGGGTTGGAAGGCAAAGGATGGAAAAGGACAGTAGTGGGGGGGGAGTGGCAGGACATTCTGAAGAGTGATTGGGAGCACGAGGGAAAGCAAAAAGGTTCTCTTGGTCCATGTGGTGGGGGGGGGGGTGAGAGAGAGAGAGAGAGAGAGAGAGGGGGATTATAGAATAAGAATTAGAGGAGAAATAGAAAAAGGTAGTGGGGGGGGGGGGGAAAGGGAGGGGAGAGAGAGAGAGAGAGAGAGAGAGAGAGAGGGAGGGGAGGGGGAGTGTGTGGGGACAGCACGGCTACAGTTCGAGAGAAGAACGGCGACGGGACCTGCGTATCCTCCGCCGTACGAGCCAGCTGGCCTCAGCTAATTCCAGCTAAACCCCAAGCAGAGCCGTACGATCTGATGCTAGCTCCCAACAAAAACATGTTGATAATTTTACAAAGCAAACAGCGGAGGGGGGGGGGGGGGGGAAGAGAGAGAGAGAGAGAGAGAGAGAGAGAGATCAAACGAAGACCGCTGGCGTGTGAGAGCGATTCCTGGCGGCGTGCCCTCGTGGTCGCCAAGAGCGAGGACTCGCCGTGCCCCGAGCTGGTGAAAGCCCGGGGCTCGCGTCCAGTCCGTTCCAGCCTGGGTCCAAAACATCGGCCCCTTTGTTTTAATAAACAAATATACATTTCATCATATTTTATATGTCAGGTAGTTATATTGGTAAACTAGTGTTTTTTTATTAAAATTTATATGCCGAGGCATCGATGCAAGCCATGATTGTATTGAATAACGCCGTTAAATTTCATTTTATATAGCAACTTAAAGCATTTATTGTAACAATTTTTGTTTCGATTGCAAGAAGCAAGTTTGAGATTCCAGAAAAACCTTTCATAAGATATCAAGACAGTTGTTGTTTTAAGTATTAGAATAGAATTATCTCACTTTCATCCTCGCATTTTAATTCGTGATATGTTTTATAATATAAAATAATAATAAATTTTATTTCATAAATACATGGAAACAGTTTTATCCCACAAAATTAAAAATCTTGTTAGGAAGCTTGGTGCAAGAGCTTGTGAATTGTTACGCATTATAATGCATTGTTTGTAGCGGTGGCAACCGGATCGAGTCGGATCATAAATATATTGAGTTTAATGCAAGTCGGCGGCAAAAATCATCAATTTAAACCTAACCCATATATTAAATAGGTCAGAATTTAAAACTGAAGTTGAACTATTTAATTAACAAATAACCCACTGAAGTTGAACTATTTAATTAACAAATAACCCACTATTAACCATTAATAAAAAGATTGAATGTCAATCTATTTGGATCGACCTAATCCAACTAGCTACTTAAATGGATTAAACAGGTTAACAATATTAAATTCGAACCTGACCCATTAATGGCAAACTCATCAGAATTTCAAACTCATTAATGGCAAGTCGGATACGAATCAGCTAAACAACTTGGATCCATTTCTATTATGCCTAATTAGTTGTCGCCAGAATGAATCATGTTAGGCCATGCAAGCCCAAACCAAAAGCCTTGATGTTAAGCCACCCCATAAAATATGATGAGGCATTGGAATGTTTGGAATATGGCCGCCATGATGTTATCGACTTCTTAGCAATTCCAATTGAATGATGGAGGGATCAGTAAAAGGCAACGATTTTTATCATAGTAATATTCCATGCGAAGTTCATTGTTATTGAACAACAACAATAACAATAAAACTAAGGCTTTAGTGACATCGATACAAATTAAAAGGGCCCTACTTCCCAACCATTGTCCCTTGTGGTAATCGACAAAAAATGACCACCTTCTATAATTTCAATTATTTATGATTATTTTTTTGATACATTGAGGATGAAGTCAACAAATAAAAAAAAGTAGAGAACTAAACCCTACCGATATTCCTTCTAGCGGCAGCATCAAACTCAATAAACAAAGAAGGCTACGTCTGTATGATGCTTCAAAATTTTATTCTTACATTGGATAGCTAATAAAGCATAAACTTATTTAACTATAAATCTTATATTTAAGTAGTCTAAACTTCTATGATCCTTCATGGAGAAAGATTAATTTTTATATATTTTTTTATCTCTCTCTCTTTCCTCTCTTTAAAATATACAAGGCAACAAAGAGATTAAATGCATCTACAAGGCAACGAAGAGAGAATTTGATGAAGATATGCATCTTAATGCATCGATTAGATGAATTAAATTTAAGGAAGAAGAGAGAAATTTGGTAAAGCTAAGTGTATTTGAGATTGAATAAACTCAAGTGCACCCATTAAGCATTTGAATAGAAGATTGAGTCCACATAAAGAGAGAAGTTTTATTTAATTATTTTGCTGGTTTTTATCAAATCTAATTTTGGTTGATTTGGGTCTGCCCTGATTCTCCTTCGTTAGAGTACTCTTTCAAGTGCTTTTCCAATAGTGTGTATTAAGAGAATTAGTATATTTACTAAGTCTTCCTACTAGATGTACAATATCAAATCCAATGCAATTCATAACATACATCAAAGAAATAATACTTTGTGAGTGCTTTAATTGAGCCACAAAAAACGAAGTGATTTTACTCCAAAGTTGCCTGATTCAAGGCATGCTATGGATGGCACTCTTTTTATAATAAAATCATTATATGTTATTTGACTTGATTAAAATACTTACAAATTATTATTTATTTGATATATATTATGAATTACGCTAGACCTGATATTGCACATATAGTAGGAAGACTTAATAGATATACTAGTTTTCTTAATATACAACATTGAAAGCACTTGAAAAAGTGCTTGATACTTAAAAGGTATATTTTTTATGGTATTCACTACTCTTATTTTCCTACTGTATTAGAAGGATATAATAATGCTAATTAAATTGCTGATTTAGAGGTCTCAAAGTCCACTACATAATATGTATTTACACTAGAAGGCAGTTGCCATTGCTTGAAAATTAATTAAGCAAACTTATATCTTGTGATCCTCTATGGAAGTTGCAATAATAACCCTTGATAATATTGGAAAATATGTAGAAGGGATGAAAAGCCTCTTGGCAAATATTTCACTTATAAAAAGGCTAATTCTTACCATATTCCTACTTTGTGATAATCAAGTGGCTATATCTAATGCTTGGTGAAAGCATTCCAACAAAGCCAAAAGGTGTTTACACCTAAGATTAAAAACATTGAGGTACCTTTAAAAGCATGGCTAGGCGCAATAACAGTGGAGTATATATGTGGTCTACTAAGAATATAGCAGATCCATAAACTAAAGGATTTGTGAGAGAGAAAGTTAGAGAATTAATGAAAAAAAAGAGATTGAAGCCTATTAATTGATCATCCAATAACGATAATCCAACCTTAATAGGATGTTAGGATAAGCACTTTATGATTTAGAGTAAATTGCTCCTTAGTCTCGTTCTAGTGTATTTTTAAATTCAATATTGAAGGTTGGGTAATAACCTTTAATGAGCTTGTAGCTAATTGTGTTAGATGTTCTTCCATTGCATTATACCTTTGAAGGACTTAACTACATGAGAGTGATTGTGGGGCCATAACCCATGTGACTAGAGTATCTCTAAAGTGCTTATAAAGTCGAGATATTAGCACAAGGCTAAAAAAGTGCTAATCCGAATGGACACGATGATGGTTAATGTTATGTGTGCAACATATGAAATTTGCATCAAAATGTCTAATTCAAGACTTAGTTCATTACAAACTTTGCAAATGGAACATGCCAACACTAAGTAAAGGTTCAAACATGCAAGGTACCTTTTCCTATTGCATAGTATTTTTAATTCAGATGCAATTTTATGTGTTATATGATCAAAATTTTGAATTTTATAGGGGATTATTTGATATTTCTTAAGTAATCCAAAATTTTAGCCCATATAGGATAGTTAATAAAGCATAAACCTACTTAAATAGAAATTCTAAGATCAAACAGTATAAACTTTTAAGATTCTCAATGGATAAATATTAATTTTTATATCTCTTTATTCTTTATACTCTTTTAAAATATATGGCCGAAATAAAGAAATGCAACACATCTAATCAGATCAATTTGATGAAGAGATGCATCTAAATACATTTGATTAGATGGATTAAATCTAAGGGATATAACTCTTGGTGATTGGATGGATGATGTAGATGAATACAACCGCTTAAAAGAATGCCTGGATGTTGTAAATGGATGCATCTACATAAAGGATGCCCGGATGTTATAGATGGATGCATCCACTTAAAGGATGCCTAGGTATCCATGTATATCTTTCAAATCTATAAATAGGGATTGTATTATGCATCCTATTATTCAAAAATAATTGAGTGAAGAGAACAATTGATTGAAGTTAAGTGAATTCGAGATTGAGTGAACTTAAGTGTACCCATTAAGCATTTGAAGAGATGATTAAATCTACATAAAGAGAATTTTTTAAGTAAAGTCAAGTGCATTTGAGATTGAGTGAACTGAAGTGACTCATTAAACATTTGATGGGAGGATTAAATCTACATAAAGAGAGAATTTTTATTCAATTATTTTGCTAATTTTCACATAATTTGTATTTGACTGGTTCAGATCTGCCCTGATTCTCCTTCATTAGAGCATACTTCAAGAAAAGTACATAATGGTTTATTGTATCTTGAAAATAGACTACCATCAACTATTTGCATTTGAGTATAATAAATTATATTATAAAGTAAACATAATAGTACTTTCAAACAATCCATCATTTCTAGTAGTATAAGGAAGCGGTCAACAATAAGCAACAATATATTGATGATTGAAGAGGACTCCTCCATTGTAATAATATGGCATAAAGATTGAGTGGATGATAGATAGCTACCTTTGCTATAGTGGATCTCCATTCATTCTTATCTAACTTGGAAACTAACTAGGATATGATTTATATCCTCATCTTAGCCACACAAATCACAACCTGCCAGCTAAGGCCTCAAGAGAACTATGAAGTTGACATAAATATATGAAATTGAAAGACCATCAAATCTTTTTAAAAAAAAGTTAGATAATGACCACTACTCTTATTATATATTAATTGGGATAATAAAACAACAAATAAAGATTAATTGTTGAATATTCATAAAATACATCATATGTAATGCATGCTTTCATTTAATATCAATTTTTATTGCACATCAAAGTCAAAGAATTCAGCACCGTAACACATAAAAAAAAGCTTACATTATAAATAAATCCTGCAAAATTATTTAGTTTTGCAGTGAAGTAATTAACCTATGTGGAAGCAAAAATATAGAAAAAAATATTCACTTTTTTTAAAAAGACAAAAATATACTTTTGATCATCAAACTTTGGCTCAAAATTCATTTTGTTCCTCAAACTTTCAGTTGTTACGATTTAATCTATCATATTTTAAAAATATTACATTTCTAACATGTTGGTCACTTAAAATTAACGAAATAGCTGATGCGTGATACTTCAATTATTTTATCAATTTTAATTAATTTGTATAACAAAATATTAGGAATAATTTGAGGGGTTAAATTGTAACAATTGAAAGTTTGAGGACCAAAATAATGAATTTTGAATCAAGGTTTGAGGATAATAATAACAAGAAGAAGAGAGTACATTTGGCCTTCTTAAAATTAGGAGGGCATCTTTGGTGCTTGCATAGATGTTTCTATGCGGCAGTTCGTATCAGGAGAACAACGAGGTTGTTTTTAATGTATTAATTATAAGTAGGGTGGATGATGATGATGATGATGATGATGATTAAGAGGGCGGGATGGACCCCTACGGAATTGGACCAGCGAGGACTGCCCAATTTAAAGCCATGCGTGGAGATCATACGGCCACGAACGCGAGGCGAGGGGGTGGGGTCCATGATAAGGTGGCGGCGGTGGACCGGCACGGGATTCGCCTGTACGCATGCGGTGATGGCGAGGGCAAGTACAAGGTATAAATGAATTGTGGGACTATTCTTTGCATTATTGGAGTGGAGGGGGACTAAAATAAAAGGGCTGTTGAATGGTATGAGGATGGTTGAGCCACCAACCAAATGACGGCTAAGGTGTTCACATGGAAATGTGGAAGAAGGTTAACCTTGGCCACCCTCCATGAGTGTTGAAGCCATGGGAGGAAGCCCATAGGCAGTAGTGGTGGGGGCTCTTGCATTTAAGTTGGAGGGAGGAAGGCGTGACCTGAGAGCCAACATTGCCTTTGGCTAGTCCACCTCCTCTTCAGACATGTTTCATCTCTCTGTGATTTTGGACTCATGGCATTTAGGCCATGGACACGAGTTATTTTTGCTAGCTAGCAACCATAATGGATTTTTATTTTGGCTATAAATGCTGCCCAACTTTAATGCGACGAGATATATGCCATAGGTAACGCCTCCAGTATATGTTGGTAAGAAATTAGCGCCACAAACATGCAAGGCTATTTTATCTGTCAGTAAATTTATCATAAATATTTTATTAAACACAATCTTGGATTACTAATATAAACAAAGGTGCAACTAACACATTCTGATGTCTAAAATAATTACAAATATTTACAAAGCACCCTTTATTTTATACTTAAGCAAAACTAAAGCTAGCCTCTATATATATATAAAGAGTCATTCTTGCCTCTAATTATTCATTTCGGATCTTTTGTTAAATAACTTCTCAAACCCTAAATCTAGTAAATAGATAAATAACAATAGAGGCAGTGGAAGGATAAGGAGGCTCATGATCAAGGCCATCCCTCCTCAGCCTACAATAGTCACACTGTCAAACATGAAAAAGAGAGTTTGGGATTGATGGGTGGAAAACTAAATTTTCTAAGAAAAATAAGTCTTTTGTTTTTTTTTTTTTTTTTGTGTGTATAACCAAATGTACATTTCTTTCACCATAAAAGTTATCATTTAATGCTTTGAATATTATACAATTTTTTTAAAAATAATTTAAATACAATTAAATCACGATGCCATATTGTGTCTTACATTTGCGAGATACACAAACATAGAGGTTTATGATGAAACCCTTTTTTTTTTTTTTACTTTGAAATTTTATCTAATTAGTGTAGCTTTCTTTGGTCATCTAAGTGAACAATTTAAAGTAATGCATCTTTTGTGTTTCTCTATTTACTTTACTAATCTTTTATCTAGATTCTTGTTATCACAAATGGTGTTAGAGAAATAGAAATCTTCTTATCTTGATTTATTATCATGTTTCAATTATCCATTAGATAAATCTCATCCAACCATGCACTAGAGCGGTGCTTTCTTTGCAAATGAGCACTGGCCAAAAGCCATAGCATGTGCTCCAAAGGGCAAATCAAGTCTTATTTTCTAGGTAGTAATATTTACATAAAGAAACATCTCCTTCCACTCACATAAGAAATCATAGTAGTCATCCTTTATCCCTACGTGAGGTTGTGCATGAACTAAAAGTAGCATTATGGTTCATACGAGTTGTATTTGATCTTTTCCAAGGGAAAAAGGACTGCAACATATTTGTGTGTGTGTGTTTTTTTTTTTTTTTTTGGATTAGCTGGTACCTACCTTATTATGTGAGAGTTCCCATGCGATGTTTGGTAGTTGAAATAGGATCACCAGGATGATTTTAGATCATTAATAATCTTTATATTAGGATGATTTGTTCCTGATAATCTAAAATCAGTAGGTCTATTATACCAAGGCAATTCTCGATCACTTACTATGAAACACTCAAATTATCTCTGATTAGTTAACCTTTTTTTACCTTATAAAATAATTATCCCTAATATACTTTGTAAATAACATAATAATTTATCATTATTTCATATTATTTTTTATAATAATATTTAGATTAAACTATAATATTATATTATGATATAATATTATAGTATAATAATAGTTATAATATCATATTATATTATAATATTATATTTATAGTATTATAATATAATCTTCTAATATTAAATATTATTATATTGATATAAAAATAATATTAAGCATTTTTTGTATGGATGATGGACATTTTGGTTCCTAATTCTCAAGTCAAAATCATTATTTAGTAATAATCTTGGATATCCAGCCTCGGGCATGAAGTTATTAATAGATGGTGATTTTAAAGGTAAAGATGATCTGAAATCACCGTCATATAAGATCACCAAAGTACAATCAAACATAGAAATCCTATCACCTCCATCCAAAATATCAGTGATCTTAGATGGATTATCCTGTACCAAGCATCCAAATGTCTCTCCACTCAGATTTAGTGATGTCTAGAATAGGCACTGAAAGTTCTATAGCGATGATATGAGGTGTAAAATATGATTTATTAGCTTCAAAATATTTAAATATCAAAAATCATATGAATTTTAGACTTCTAACCTATGCATTAAATGCCTAGAAAGTATACACTGTTTAGTATTATTTAAATTATTCAATTTTTTATCACTTAACATATGAATCAAATGCCTCTAAATTATATAATTTTTAGTGTTTAAGTATCTTAAAAATGGTAGAGCATAATTAATGACTTAGATCATTGATATGGCATCCATCATCCAATCTAAATTGAATTAGATATAAGTAGATATTCAATCAGGTAGAGTTAAAACATTCTCTTTCCATATGTATGCTTGTGCGCATATATATATATATATATATATAGAGAGAGAGAGAGAGAGAGAGAGAGAGCTGAGTTCCAAATGCATTGCATCTTTTTCACTTTTAGATCTACATGGATTTCAAAGTTATCTTTTTTTCTTTTTTTTTCTTTTTTTTTTTTTTTTACCTTTGAAATTCATGATTCAATGTGGTTCACACTTGGACGGAGAAGTTTACTATTTAATTATTTAGCCTCAGTTTTATCTAGTAAGTCCTAGAGTTGTTGTTGTCCTGTTCCTAATGGCAAGCAACATTGTTCGAGAGCTCAGTTAACTTTTAGTTGTGAGCTTATTCAGTGGGCAAGTAATCCGAGTTTCCCAACCATGAGATCAAATGCCTCGATTAACATTACCCTACGAACGAACTCAAATTTTGATCCGATGTACACAGAAAGAATGAGATAGAGACTAATTATACGAGCTTATAGTAAATAATTCTAGCTTCAATTTTAGAGTAAAATACAGCCAAACATCCCGTACTTTAAGTATTATCAAATTAAACTTCTATGGCTTGAAATATTATAGTTAACTGTTATATACTTTAAGTTTTATCTAATTACATTCATGCGGTTGGCAGTTACACTTTACTATTTTATATTTTAAAATGATAGTAAATTTTATTCATATAATTTAAAATATTACATTTAAGTATTCATGTATTTTAAATCTAATCAAGCTTTTGCTTGGGTGTATTTTATAACTGTCAAATTATATGATCATAATTTGATAAAACTTAAAGTACATGATAGTTTAGTATAACATTTTAAACTATAAGAGTTTAATTTGATAATGCTTAAATTATAAGGTATCAATTTATATTTTTTTCTTTAGTTTTATATTGTGTAAGTACTAGGTTTCTTGCTATAACATGCCTTCAGTGTCTTACATAGAACTTAATCAGTGAAGCCCCCACCTTTATTCTCAAATAGGTAGCACTTAATAGCACAAATGCACCCTCTAAAGCATTCATTGTTTGTGGAAGACCTTTCCCTGATGATCCAAATGTGAAAGTTTTAAGAAGAAACGCAGAGGTGGGGACTGCTGCTTTCCATGGCACAATTAGTGATACTCAGATGCAACTCTAAAAGCAATTATGTATATTTGCTAGTCTATTTGGACTCTTAACATACAGCCCTAATCTTTATACAATTATGTTCCATGTCCTGTTGCTTTGCTTTGAAGGCATTTGTCATGAAGATGAGTGTGCTGTTGCAACTAGCAAGCATCCAAATGGGCAGCAAGAGGTAGGATGGTAGCTTGGTTTTTGCCACCATGACCTGTGAGAGTCCACCAAGGAGCATTTAGTCTCACATTGGCTTTTAATTGAAAAAGATCTTAAAAATTTATTTGAAATCAAGAAGTCCAAATAATTATCTTCTAACTCATTTTTTTGGATGAATTCCAAGGTTGTGACAAATCATATCAGGATGAAACCAATCCATGATTCATGTGGACTAAGAGACATTGCAAATGAGCCCCATATTTTTATGATTAGATTTGAACGAGAAAAGTATATGAGAGTTCATGTTAATAAGTGTTTAAACATGCATTGGTTATATGTTTGAAAATTTTGAAGTACTTAAATAGAATTAAGAAGTCTAAATAATACTTTGTAATTAATCTTTTTGGGTGGTGATGGATCTGAGCTGTAACATGACTCATGTGAGAAGTAGTTATCAGTTTTAGTGTTCATTGAGATTACAAACATGAGTATTTCGACATGGATTTGGGTTCCTTGGGGCTATTGGATCAAACTTTGTGTGTTTTTGTAAGCTTATTTTAGTTGTTCTAATGCCTAAATGCATCAAAGCAATTTCAAATGGGCCAAACTATGCTCTTTATCTCTTTGAGAAAAGGTAGGATATAACTCCACCCACCAAACTTTTTCATCATTTCACCATCCAAACATCGCCTTCGTGTGGGTGTGTTGAGGCGTAAACATGATGCACATGCTAATAGCTTGGAATTATGGGAAAGATAAAAGTCTCTATCTTCTAGACTGTTGTGAATAAATTCTCCACCTGCCTTCCACCTGCTCTCCAAACGCATCCCCCTTATTCCTGCATGGTATCACGCAAATTGGCAACTTTTGAGGCATGACAAAATAAACAAAACATGTAAGATGGATTGCAAGATCAAAGCAGCGGATAAATTTGGAGCCCACATAAAAATTCTAATGCATTAAGAATATTCGAGAAGACCCCATCACTTGATTACAAGGCTAATTGGTGTCCAATTTACGTAACTCATTAGATTTCATGACGAATGAGTACTGCTTTATTAACCGACCCATATCCCATTGCAATACCAGTAAGGGGGAGGTGAATCTTACTTTAATGAAGACTTGTTGCATCTTCTTGTAAGTCAATCCATTTTGCTTTCAATTTTATATTACAAGATTTCGCCAGGATGATCTATTCTAGCACGTCTGTTCTATTATATTTCACAAGCACCATTTTGGTGCTTGATTCGTGAGCAATTTTAATGAATATTTTATGAAGAATGTTGCTGCAGGTAAACAAAGAACAATGAGAAAGGAAAGAGAAATAGTAAATAAGTGCAGGAAGATTTAATATAGTTCAACCTATTGACCTATGTTTATATTGAAAGAATGATATAAATTTTACTTTAAAGAAATAATGAAGATTATAAAAATTATCTCCTCATATGCTCTCTCTCTCTCTCTCTCTCTCTTTCTCTTTTAATTCTCAAAGCTACGTACATCCAATAGAATTTCTCTTTTAGTCTTTTAATAGAGCAGGGTTACATATAGAATAAAACTGAGATGCAGTTTGTTAGGTGTGAACCTTGCAGTTTCTCTCTGTCTCTCTCCCACTTTTGCACGACTAGGCTTAAATAAAAGTTGAAATGTTTGTGAAAAAGTAAAAAAGAGATAGAGAGAAACTGAATGATTCACATCCGATGAACAGCACCTAAGTACAATCTTCATATATATTTCTATGTATAGGTGTCAAATGGGTCAACCTGGCCTACAATAGGAGCTGGCCTAGCACAGCTTTTATAGCAGGCTACGTCGACAAGACCTGCCATAATAGAGGGATCGGCTCAACACGGTCCATAGGCCCAGCTCATACATGCCAACCCATTTAATTTTTTTAATCTTATTTAAATAAAATAAATTATATACATACCTTTATTTGTAGACAGGTAAGTGGCTTGTCGTTATAGCTACATTATCCCTTACTCTCTTATTCAGTTATCTTCTTTGTTTTTTAACTGTTTGAAGGAAAGTCTTTAATCTTCATTTTCATCTTTTATCCGACACAGCCTAAGTTAAATGATTAGTTCTCTTGAAAGTGTTGCAGCTGTAATCTTTCTTACAAACTTCACAGATTGCATGGAGTATCTTACTAGTGATTTCCTCGATGTTAAAGTGTAGCCAGACTTCAGAGGTCCTGAATCTAGACTTAGATGGCTAGGGCCAGGTAATCGATATGACACTAATGGCAGCAATGGGCTCAAAAACATTAGGTTCAATTTATGACTAGGTTACGCCATACTCCATCATTTGACATCGAACTCAAACTCTTAGCTATGGAATGGGTAAGAACTACTAGCATGAGAGATTATCGATCGTAAAAAATAGGGAGTAAGAATAGAGACTAAAGAAAGTATAGAACAGTTAATTAGAAAGTAGAAAAAGATTAAAACAACTTAGGAGGATTAGGAGGGCTTGTAGAAAAATGAGAAGGGCTTAAAAAAGTTTGTGCTTTAGTGTGGGGTGAGTGAGAAGAATATTCTTGAAAACTAGTCGTTTATGGTAGTTAAAAAAAAAATTTTAGGAATTGGATGGAAATATCCTCCAAACTAATTGATTTTGATCTTTTTAGGGAATATTTTGAGAAATACTTGCCAAGCATAGTATGTTGGCTAGTGGATTAACCCGTTAATGCGTGTCGTGCCGTGCTAGCTTGTGACAGGCATGGCCTAGCATGACCCATGGGCTTTAGGGGGCTGATATGGCTTGCTAGGTGAGGTTGTACCAAATTTGGCCTGTCAAATGTTGTTGGGTCTAGGTTGTTGGGTCTATTTAAAACATCTATTTCTATAAAGAAATGATATAAAGTGTACTATATAAATTAAAACTTATGTTATAAATGTATTAAAAAACATATCTTCATTGGCCTTTATTAATGTAAGGACAAACTCTAACAGGGAAAAGGTTGGCGTCTCAACAGGTTGGAGGTGGTATTTATTTCTTGATGCCTTCCATCTTTTTGGTGCGTGTGACAATAGTCGCTCCCACTGGATAGATTCGGGTATCAAATGAAATCTCGACTGATGCACTCCTCACCTGTAGGCATCTTTGTCTTTTTCTTTATGGCTTATTTAAGCTTCTATGTCATCTTTCGCATCATAGTAATAGCAAAGCTTCAAACTGGCATCCAGTTTTGTACCCTCAAACTCACATTTTCTTTTCCTTTTCCTTTTTGTTTTCGTTGCATCTTACATGAGTGGGCAGCCACGAGCCACTAAAAGAGTGCACTCCCTGGTGAGTGGCATGGTTACGTAACCTCTCTTGCATCAGAAAAGGTGAAGCATCCTTGCCCCCCTCCAAAAAAGAAGAATAATAATAATAATAATAATAATAATAAAAAAAAGAAAGAAGAGGAGGGAAAAGAAACTCTCATGGCCCTGGCTTGACTTGAGGAGGGGCTTGATGGCAGCCTCCTCTTCTTTCTACTCCCTTCACAAAAATACGCGTACCATCCCTTATGTTGTCTCATTCTTCTAAATTGGAAATTATAGTATGGTCATTAGATCCAACACTTAAAATATAAATTATTATTTAAAAAAATCAGTAATATTATACTTAGAAATGGAGTTGTCCTTTTTATATAATGGTACATGTAGAGATGCATATGCTAAGAAACTTCTAAAGGTGAAAAAAAATATAGTCCAAAGAATATGAGATAAGTTATTATTAAAGTATGATGTATGTGGTCTAGCATAAATCAAATGTGAGGTAAGTTAAATTCGGACCGATTTACATACTTATGGCTAGGCCCAATGCTCGTACTCAAATCTGATCTAATCTATCATACCTATATTTTTAATCAAATTTGGGCTAATCTTAAAGAGCAAATCGCAAGTTTGTCCATTAGATTTGAATTTTCTTTTTTCTCTTTTCATTTGAGATCTAATTAAGATTTTTTTAGTGTCCATAATCAGATTGGATGGCCATCAGTTTCATGAGCAACTCTAATATACAAATATTCATTCTTAGGTTAGGTTAGGCTAGGTCGAGTTTGGCTTTTCTTAATTTTTTTTAATTTTCAGTTGATTTTTTAGTTCGGAGTTATTTTCTTTGCCAAGCATGTTTCGTAGGTTTATTTTTGTAAATTTATAGCCATGAGATAGAAAAATAGAAACAATTGGACAAATATCTTGTAAATGGTGCCAAGAAAGTTGACGTTATGTGGTAAAATAAGTTTATGCCAAGTATATGTATGCATCAAAAATATGTGGGGCTCCCAAGATAAGAGAATTTGGCGTGGTTCGCTCTACGTGTGACAGCTATCGCCTTCGCACTCGGATAGGTTCGGCACGGGCTGATCATAAAAATCTAGAAGAGGAGGGATTGGTTGGATAGCCGCTGGCACCTTTGGAAAGGCACCATTGGATATTCCTCTCACTTTCTCTCTCTCTCCCTCTCTCAATGGTCTGTGAGATTGCAGCACTACAATCTTGGTTTCTTTTGACAAGCCTTACATGGACGGTTGAAGTAGCCTTCAGCACCAATCAAATCTTATGGACCTCCACGGCACCAAATGTGGTACCAATCCCTTGTTTTACTGGCCATCGACCATTAAGATTGGAAGTGGACTGAATTGGCTTAGACCACACCCTTATCCAAGCTTAGCCTTTATATATATATATATATATATAAAAAGGGTTTTGGATCATATCGAAATCTAAAAATTATTCTAGAACTCAGGCTTAAATTCGATGCAAGCCCCTTAAGACCAACCCAATTTAGCCCATGTGGAGCAAAACAATGGGCCGATCGAAATTGGCCTGATTGTGGGTCGATTATGGCTCAATTTATTGGGGGTTTGAAGGAAATAAGAGGAAACTCAGAAAACATCAAGCGAGCATGGCTGCCCAGCTTTCCATTGCTACTCTAATGGAGGCTTATTAAATACAAATGGAGATCCTAACACAAACCTCGATGGTTGTTCCTCCCAAACCCAATGGAGGCTTGCTCTAATGGTTGTAGTTATCTTTATAACAAGAGAAAGATGGTCAGTTTATCATTACTCTGATGAATTTATCATCACATATCATTTTGACTTTAATGGTAAGAGTTATCTCCAATCTAAATTGAGATCATATAAATATGAGATATGCCTTGTCAGAATATGAATTTTTATGTTAACTTTCATTTAAAACATTAGGTAAAATCATACATATAGAATTATTAAAGTTTCTAACGTGAGTATGTCTCAAGAAGAATGAAGCATCGTAAGAGCTGAATACTAGGGGTGGCAATAAGGTCAAGGCTAACTAGATAGGACCCAAGTTGGATATATGATATATTAAAAATTTGTTAATTTAAATATGACCTATGCATTAAATAGATTAGAAATTCAAAACGAACTATATCATTTTATTAAATAAATAATCTAATTTGATCTAATATTGGTTCAAGTATTACTGCTACTGATAGTCTGGATATTTGTTCAAGTTTTGGTTGTCAACTTTTTAAAAGAAAAGAAAAGAAAAGAAGGGAAAAAGAAAACGTTTGCAGGTCTTGAAGTAATGGTAATCGAAAAAGTATCATTATTTTGAAAATCAAAAACAAAGATAAAGCACGAATTGTTTTTACCTTCCTCTAAAGCATCCATTGTTTTTACTTCTCCAAAAACAACCAATTGGGTATATGATGATAGCTTGTTGTAAGTATTCAAGCTAATTCCATACCGTACTTTTATAATAAGTTGGCCATGATGGGTTAAACATCTTAGAAACGTGTTGTTCAAGACTAATGGTCATCAAATTAGGGTGGAAGTAATCTATTCTCAAATTTTTCGCCATCAGTTCATTGAATAGTTCTTTCAAAAGCTCTACTTAAGAGGTAAGAAGCTTTCGAGGAAGCTCAAAGACGTTATATTCTCCCACTTTTAGCTTTCAATGAAATTTCTCGTCCCCTTCCCAGTGGTGGCATCTCTCAAAGCAATCTCACAAAATCTGTGGCTAGTAATTTCAATATCTAAATACATGATTAAAAGGCTTACCGCTGATCCAGCAAGCAGTCTTGAGTTCAATTTGGTCCTATGTCACTGGCCTCAGGTAGGGTAGTAATTGGGTAACCCAATCCCAAACAAGCACCCAATTGACATGCTGGGAATTCCTATATTTAATTGGGTAAATTCAGTTTTACATTGATTCAAGGGAAAAAGTCCCCGTGTAGAGCAAGTAGGAATTACTTGTGTTCAATGGTACACATGCATGACAATGAATCTTAAAATATCAAAGCTGACTAACTCGCAAATATTTTTTTATTATTATTATTTAAAGGGAGGGAGACCCAATATACTTTAATTTTCCAAGATAAATATTTGGAGACAAGCCATCCAAGATTTGAACCAAAAAATTCTGATTAGTCATTGGAACAAGCCTCAGTTCACTGTAAAGGTTGTGCCTCTTCAAGTGAAATAACTACACATTTCCAGTCACAGACTCTTGACGCCTTGGGAACCATGGCAAATACTAATCAACATTACAACTGCCACAGGTGGGCATACTAAGAAACAAGAAAAGGATATTGGGGTAAGAGACTCGACTGAGCGTTACCCGAGCTTGGCTCAGTATAAACTGGTGTTGCTCAAACCTGAGTGGAGCTTGACTTCAGTTATTCGGAACTCAGCTCATATAAGCTCTGAACCATGCTTTCATCAATCCAATCTTTCCCAAAATTTGTAAATTGTCTCACTTCATTTGTTCATCAACCAAGCTCTCTAATGTGTTTGCGCTCAGCTCATTTCCTAACCGACCCAAGCCTGAGCAGCTTGGATCATTGGCAGCACCAGAGACCACGAAAAAACAAACAAACACACAGTCATCTAAGTCCTAAATAAATAGGACAGATATGGTTGATTATTCGCTTCACAGGACAAAAAGACAACTCCCATATATATTACAAGTGTTACAAAAGGTGCATTTTCCCACCCTTATAAGTAAGAAAAACAAGAAGGTACACGAGGAAAATCCAGCTTAATTAGCTATTACAAACATTCTCAGCATCCGTTTCTTTCATTATACAAATTCAACAACTGTATATATAAGGATGAACAACAATAAGACCATAAGAGAATATGTCGTCCTCCTATACTTGTCTGTAAAAGAGAACATATGCCTGGTCATGCAGGACTTTCTTTGTACCCACAGCCGTGACAGATGAATCATCAAACCGAAGCCAGTGACCATCAGACCACCTCGCATCAGCAGTATAATGGCCTTTAGAGGGTTCTCTGCCATGGTGAGTGATAGTGGCCACCAGCTCATACTTCCGGCCCTGCATAAATGTCAGTAACTGCTGGCAATTCAGGCATCCAGAAGACCAGAACAGTCATTTTTTTAAAAAAAAAAAAGGAAATCATTTAAGTACAATTCTTTGACGTGGACTTTTCTCTCTTCCTTGTTTTTTCTATTTCCTCCCAAATTTAAGTTCAACAGCAAAGGATTCAAGTGGTCCGTTAGTAGAGGTCTGTCGTATAATATAATTGCAATTATTTAAAAATTGTACAAAGGAAATGAGGACAACCAGAGGGTTTATGAGGCATGGATTTAGTACCATAAGCATTGGACATCAAGGAAAGAAGTTGAGAATAGCACAAACAGAAATACATGGAAGAAAATCTCACCTCAGACGATGGAGAGACAAGTAACTCACGGCCAAGTAGCAGCTCAAGGGGGAAACGGACAGGCTTATGCAATTTTGTGCTTCCATTGCTTCCATAGCTAAACCTCATCAAATGAAGTATCATTATCTTGGAAAGTGTCTGTATTTTTATAGATTTGCTAGCACTAACCAACCCAGCCTACACACACGAAGTAGATAAATGAAGAATAAAAGTCAAAAAATGACGATGATAATGACAACAACATTAAAGCCTTAATCTTAAACTAGCTATCGTCAAGTATATAAATTCTTTTTCTCCATTTAACTTGGTTTTAAGTCCACACACACAAAAAAATAAAATATAAGTTTCCACCATTAAGTCCATATATAGCACACTCAATGAAACAAAAATTGTCTGGTTATTTAAGATATTTATATACAACTATTACAACCAATCAATTTGATTATTATCCTTTTAGGTAGAATATTTTAGGGAAAAAAAAGAAGATTTTAGCATGTTGTTGTAAGAGTATAAAAATTTGCATCCTATTTTTAACTTAAACTCCAATGACAAGCTTGCTGATTTTACATTTGAGACTTGTTAGTAATAAATAGGTAGCTAAACTATATTTTTGATCCTCGAATTTAGGGGAGTGTATCACTTAATCCTTAAACTTCAAAAAGTTACAAAATTGATCCTTAACTTCATTTTTTATTTCTCTTTGGTCCCTACCATTAAAACAGGGTAACGCCGTGAGAAACTCGCCTATGTGGCATTCAACATGTCCTCCACCTCATCGCCACCTCAATGGCAAGGAAAACGAGAGAGAAAGGAAGAGGGAAGCCAGAGGGGGTGGGTGCAGGAAGGGCCGCCAGGGGTGAGGGGGGGAGGGGGAACATGGGAAGGGGGGCCAGAGGGCTATGGGGCGCGAGAGGAGGGGGCAAGGTGGGGGGGCGCGGCCCTTCCCCCTACCCTTGGCGGCACGATGCTGCTTCCCTCCCTTCTCCCCTCATCACACACCGCCCCCTGACGACATGATGCGAAAGGCAGGGGCCCCTTCCACCTTTCCCTTGATGGCACGATGCGGCTTCTCCCCCCCCCCCCCTTCCCCTCTTTCCCTGACGGCACGATGCGGCTTCTCCCCTCCTCCACCCACCCCCCCCCACGTTGAGGTGGCAATGAGGTGGTCTCTTTCTCTCTCTCTCTCTCTCTCTCTCTCTCGTTTTCCTTGCCATTGAGATGGCGATGAGGTGAAGGACACGTTGAATGCCACGCAAGCGAGTTCCTCACGGTGTTACCCTGTTTTAACGGTAGAGACTAAAGAAAAATAAAAAACGAAGTTCAGAATCAAATTTATAACTTTTTGAAGTTCAGGGAGTAAAGTGACACATTCCCCTAAGTTCGAGGATCAAAAATATAGTTTAGCCTAAATAGTTTAAAAGCTAATATAATGAAATAGATCCTAAAACATACGCACATTATTTAATAAGTAAATAACATAGTCAAGTTGGATCTTATGATGCAGGGGAGTATATAATTCATAATATGGATCTATATCCTATGTTCCTAACCAATCCTCATCTGAGTATGAGATCCAGATTGTTTGGGACCCTTTTATCCACATTGTGAGACCTGAAGCATGAATCATATGATTTTTTAACAACACTGCTTACATGATCCTTGCTACAGAAGATCTGAATTTACAAGCTAAAGAATACACCATTCATATACTTCCCCAAAAGAATAAAATACCATGTGCCATTCATGAGCCGGCAAGGTACAGATATCCTCACATACGAGTCATGCGCCTTTGTACCAATCCTGTACCTCTATGGCATATAGGATATATCGTATGGTATGGACCAACACAGTGTGGTACATAAATCCTTGGTTTCGCCAACTCCAATCAAAGGTAACAGAGGAATATGAATTTGAAAATAAGATGTCTGCCAAATGGCTCTTCATGATGAATCATATCAGACAATAAAGCAACAGGTGGATACCTTGCCAGCTGATGTTCTGTATCCTTCAAGAGTTTCTGGAGCAGAAAACAAATGAAGTGCATCTTCAATGGTATGAACAGCTTCAGAGAAAATATCAAGATGGAGCAAAAGGAAGGGCTGGACTGTAGCTGAAGCCTTGTTGCCTGAATCATAAGACATTATAATTAATTCAACTACATCAATTGCAATGGAGATGCAAGCATCATCTGGAAGTATTCATCACACATCATCTTTGTATTGACATTAGAGTCAGTGACAGTCTTAAGGTTTGAATAAACTGTGCCATCCATTGCTGGACATAACAAAGTATCAACCCACAGTATCTCAATAACTGGGGGGATTCAAGGCACAGCTACACACACACACACATGCCAATACAAAGTATCAAGTCCCTGATTCTCAAACTGGAGGGTTTGAGTCTGCAAACCCACCAAACTACATAACCATTTGTACTGAATGAATGAAACTTAAAAGAGCAGATATAAAGCAAGTGTAATGCAACATAAAAGCAGTATGAAGAATACAGCTAGAACCTGACATTTCAAACAGAGACAACCCACATTATTTTGCATTTCAAAGAGTGGCTACAGTTAGTACATGGACATGCAGACTCTAAGTGACGAAAAGAGCATGCAAGCTGACTGCAGAATAAAAGAACAAGGTAAAGATTAATTGTCACACAAGCAGTTCCAAATAACTGAGATAAGTCTCGTTTGATAGGGTGTGTTTCACAAGGTAGCATATATGGGATCTATAATATAGATGGGCACTTGTTAATTTTAACTTAAGGTCATAAAATTAGCTTTTCAGCATCAGCATTGAGATTAAAATCATATATAGAAAGTAGCCACTATTTATTATCTGTTAATATAACAAACAATTATCTGTTAATGTAACAAACAATCTAAGATGCTCGCTTTTATTTTTAAGTGCAAACCTGGCCACTGAAAATAAGATTAATGCTTAGCATGGTGCTCAATAGGAAAAGAAATAAAGGTCTAGTCAAAAGTCAATCCAAATAATGAGATACGACTTCTTATCATAGTTATCAGCAACTAAGCACCATCTTAAACAGAGATACTAATACAAAACCGTACAGTATCATTCAGAGGAGAAGGCCATCAAGAATATGAGATACCCAGCTAATACATAAATCTGATGTATTGGACTGAAAACACATTTTAAGTAGTTATATCATCATTTAAATATACATACAAACTTCAATGTTAAATTCTGAGATTTATGATAACCTCCTAAGTGAAAAAGGGTAACAGAAATGATTATTTGTATTTCCAAGTCAGCGACGAATTTAGTATGGCTCAGCCTCTTCCAAATAATGCTTTTTAACCAGAGCCATTCAACTAGAGATAAGTAATATTATGACAAACCAATTTTCATGTTTTTGGTGAATTTCCCATGGACCCCTTTGATGTTGTTCTGAGTCATTGAAAATTCCCACAACCCATATGAGCCCCTTGTGCAGATCCCTTAGCTGACAGAGATCAAGCAGAAGAAGAGCACAATAAGTTCATAAACATCCTTCTTCAAGGAACCTGAACGCCGATAGTCATTTTAAAAGAATAACAAATATTACCAATGCCACCACATCATTTCATTATTATAATGAAATCAAATAAGCATTATAAGCATTATAAGTATATCAAGCAATAGCAACATCAGCACATTTGAATATTAGATTGTCAAGATGTTATAGCAACACCACTACAGGACTAGTAGGGAAGCTAACCCAGATTGAGTTCATCATGGTAACGTGTCAACGGTTAGAACAAATAATACTCTCCACAAAATTGAAAGCCATATCATTTGAGATCATCTTAGTGAATATACATGCAAGAACTACAATGGCACTACTAAGAAAATTGTAAAAATAGCTGGAAAAGGAGGAAAAGAAGTCGATATTCATGCTCACAATCAAAGGAACCTATAATAAAGAAAACTGCTAGATTTGAAGATGTTATTAAACAACTCAAGAAGAATATATAAAATACTTAGCACTAAAGTCAACCTACCTGTGGCCTTCACAACACTTCTTAATTGACCCCCAAAAATTGCACTCAACTCAGAAGGCACAAAGCTCTGAGTTCTGGTCACTGCAGACTTGTTTTTTGGCCCAACGGTTTCCCAGCCATCATCTTCAGCAGAAGAAACCATAGATAATTTTCCTCCATTTGAACTAGAGAAATGGCCATCAAACTTCAACAGTTCATCATGCATTTGATCCATGACAAAACTCAAAAACTCCTGGGCATCTTCTTGTCTGCAAAAGAAATGGTGCATGTGTTAATTGCATGAGGCTATGTATTGCATAACCAAAAAAAAAATCTTAATGATTAAATTGTAGTAGTTTTGGACCATAAATCTCTCCAATAAATAGCAGGCAGCACCTAGAAAAAACCACGTTTTCATGAAACATAACTAAATTATAAATTATAAAGAGAACATAAGACCACTTGTTTTAGGCGGGAATACAGAAGATTTTCTGCAGTACTACAAATAGCAGCACAACCATGTAGTGTATAAAATAAGGCTTCAACATCACACATGTCTATACAGGTAGTCCTTGTACAGGATGTTAACAAATGAACCTTTAGAACTTGGAAAAACTGTTACATTTCTAGATGACATAAACAAGTCACCTAGCCTCAACTTAATGTACAGCAATATCATTTAACGCCCCTTCCTCATGCATATATATAATAAAGAATAAAAAAGAAACCAACACATCAATGTATTTCCATAGATGTCGTAATTGCAAATTCCACATGGAAAATATAGCTAAAGGGCTAGAATAAAGTACTTGTAAATCAGGCTTGACTTCTTCATCTGTCACTTATCTATTTGATTAAAAGAATCAAATGATCCAATGCTTCTTCATATGTTCTTGTATTAAAGGAAACCATTTGCATACCTTCAAGTGAAACAACCAAAAATAAGAAAGAACAAAGATATAGGATCAGTAAGGTAAATTCATGAAGTATCAAGGTTTATTATCCTTCATCAATTTTCAGCAAGCCTCAAAGATTTCACGCACAGGCTCTATAATCCATAAACACAATTTGCTAAGCAAATTATTGGCATCAGATACCATAGAAGGAAATCAGAACAAGGGTACCGTACAAGCACACACCTTGGCCTGCCTGATATTCCAGTTGGCAAGTCTGGAGTAAACTTCTTCAGGATAGGATCGAACATAATGGGACTGAAAGGCTTCCCAGTTTCAAGAACTCCTCTCTCATCATTCTTTGGGCTTGAATCATCAGGCATGTCAAAGTTAGAGATAAACTCCACAAATGCATTCAATGTTGGATAGCCAATCTAAAATAGAAGCAAATAATCTAAATAAGGATCAAAGAGCAAAAACCAAAAAAAGGAAAAAAAAATCTCATATGTAGTGTTATGAATTATCAAAACCTTAGGAATATCTCGAATTCTTAGCTCCTGCAAAAGCTGGACAAATGGTGAACAGGAGAGAAGTGCCAGCAGCGTTGCATTAAGGAAGCACAGATTTCCTGAATTTATTAAGCCTCGTGGAAGCATTTTTTTAAACAATGGTGCTTTCTCACTTGATATATTTGGAACATCCACCACATGATTCACAACTGCATAGGAATCAACTAGCATGTTATCATCTTTAGGTGTTTGAATTCCATCCTGATGCACCTTTGGGCTCGATAACTCTGTATGGGCAGCTTCGTTTTCAGATATTTGCAAAGAAACCAAGTCTAAAGCACCACTCCCATACTTAGTAACCCCATCATCATGAGAAAAACAAGGGTTAGGGCCTCCATTTGCTTGGGCCCCTGTATCTTTTTTAAAATTATAACTTATTTTGGCCTTCTCGTTTTTGGTCTTTTTGTCCTTTGCAACCAGCTTTGAACCTTGGATATCCTTTGATTTTACAGATGAATAAGTTTGTTTAGGTTCAGCACTTGAACCATTAGATGAATTTAGAGAAGCAAGGTCTAGAGATCCGAACTGCAATCCAGCTCTTTCCAAAGGACGCACAAGGTTTTCTGACAACTGTCCTTGAAATAACCTAGTCTCATCCTCAGTGAATGAGCCAAATATTAGGACCTGCTAAAGCAAATGCAGCCAGGATTAAATGGGAAAATGATATACCAGAATGTAGAAGTAAATATTTTTGACAACTTCAAATTTCAGTGAGATAGTAGTCTCTTGCAGATGGTCAAAAGCTGTAATCAGTGAAAAAATAATACATGAAAATAATAATAATATAATATCACATATTAAAATAAACATATTAAAAGTTACGAGCATGCAATACAATGATCTACAATAATTACACAAAAGAAGAATATCTAGAGACTTTAAAAAAATTGCTGCAATTAATTTAGTAGAGATCTAATTGACCATAAGTTTTAATTTGCACAGCCATCTGTCTGAGTTCTGCAAGCACTAGCAAATATTCCTAAATTTTGTTTCTTCGCATATCTTCCACCAAATATATTTAAGCCCAAATGATGCATGAAATAGCAATGAATATTGTCTCATGTACAACTGGACCTCATAAATCAGCAAACCCCACCACGCCTGCCCCAACTCCCCATACCAATGTCATAATCTGCACCAAGTTTATACCTAACCTCTTAATGCTTACAGCTGAAGTTGAAACAACATCCATCATCATCACTATTCATACATGCAAATGGTAGATATCATCAATGTGGAACACATGGGACTGATACTACTAGCTAATTTACAAGGAGAATAGGTCATTGATGTGACCGGTAACTGAGTGAACAAACCTATGATAATAAGCATATTTATAATCTATACAACCATAACAATTGCCAAATAGATTATGCTATAATGTCTAGTCACTAAAATTAGAGAAAAGAGACACACTGACACGCCATCTGAATTTAGAAAAAATAGCCTGGATCCATCCGATATCCCATGTTTTAATTCACTATTACGTGGGTGAATTCCAATCCAAATAGTGTTCTATATGAAAGCACATAAAAAAAGTATATTAGGAATCTTGCTGATTCCAGCGCATCCACCAAAATGAGCATAACGAATCACTGGAGTAGTTCCAAAAGTCACAAGCATCTAAAATAAAGCAACATAGCAATACGTAGCCACATCGTTATCCGGGAACTCAAAGATATATTTTTGCATGCCTAATTTTCTAAAATACAATAAAACGTCAATCAAATTAATATATCTAGCATGAATATGCGTGATAACGGAATCAAAATCTTTTCTTTCTCAACAAACCAAGGACACCCAAATCTCAGAATCAAACACCAAAACCTGGACGGTCCCAATTCGACCAATTTATCATCCCCAGTGATCAATAGAAAGTCAAAACTAAAAGGCAAGAGTACAAAAACTAGGGTTTCGCAAAAATACCTTGTGATCACTCATTCTGACCGCAGAGCCAAAGAACCACCACAAAACAACGGAAAAATCTCAAAAAGAGCCTCTTTTTTCTGGTGATCAAAGCAAGATGCGAGCCGTATAGGGGAAGAAGGGTAAGGAGGGGAAATTAGGGTTTGGAACCCGGTCCAGAGGAGGCCAGAAGGGAAGGGGAGTCCGAGGGAAGACATGAAAGGAGGCGAGGCGAGGAGAGAGCGAGATGAGAGGAGGGCGAATACCATTTAAGAGGGAAATCTTCCTCTCTCCGACCCGCCTGAATCAGGTCACCGCCGCCAAGCCGGAGCATCGACCGCAGAAGGGAAGAGGCGGCGCAGACGAAGGAACGGGGGACCAAGGTGAGGGCAAATGACCTTTGGGAGGGCTTAAGAGTGAGCCCGAGCTCCCATGGGCCAGGTCGGGTCCTTCAGCCCATTAAAGCCCTAATATGATGTGACGAAATTAGAATGTAAATAGATAATATTTTGCGCACCTACGTAGGTGAACTTTTCTGCATTCATTAAGCTCCGATCTAATCATCTCTCTATATTTAGATTCATATAGTTTATAAATCCTAAAGATAAAAAAAATAAAAAAGATAAGGTGCCTCTAGAATTTGTATAAATCCAAGATAGGAACGATGACCAAATCCTAGACTTGACTTCGAATGTAGCCAACTCTAACTCTCTTTCTCTTTTAATATATATATATATATATATATAGTGAGTTCATGATAAGACTGCATATATCTGATCCCACTAAATACGATTAATAAATAAATCAGATTATGGATTGATTCGCTAATATAAAATTGACTCGTAATTGATCCAATTATTAAATAAGTTAATTCGTATAATCTAATCAACCAATATGACTCACTAGACTTATTCATCTAAGTTAATGTCATCTTTTAATTAATTATTATTATCGTAATGATATATGCTTATATAAGGATTTTATGCTTATCTCTTTTTTTTTCTTAAATAGAAAAATTTTTATATATGCTTTCATTATAATTTTTAATATATAATTAGTTTATGAGTAAATTGGTATTGAATATGCTACATAAGTTATACGGGTTATATAGTTTATATGTGTTATATAAATTATACGAGTTATATGATTCTATACAGATTATATGGGTTATACGAATTATATAGGTTAAACATATTGCATAAATCATATCATGTAGCTCGTGTAATATACGGATTGAGTTTAAGTTTAGATTTCTAACCTAATTAATAAATAGGTCGGGTTCAAGTTAGATTTTTAATTTAGTTAATAAACGGATTGAATTTTGATTGATCTATTTATCATTATATTTCGAAATTGGCTCAATCTATTTACGATCCATTTACATAATTTGCTATCCCTAAAGACACATGTACGAACATGGATGCCACCACATGGATGTTACTATGTTTACCCGATAATCTTCCTTAAATATTTGCAAATCTTATTTAGGTGTCAAATATAATAAGTTTAGTGATTTTTGAGGGGCCAAAAAAAACACTGGCGGCTTCCAAAGTAATAAGTTTTGAATAGATTTTCAAGAGAACTTCCTATACGATAAAACGCAATTGCAATATAACATAGAAGATTTGTTAACGCTTCTCCACTTTCTAATAAATTTAAGTTATATTGGCTTTTAGGAACAATCATTTTTTATTTTTTTAAAATTAAAAATACTTATAAAAATATGTTTAATGATCAATAATAAAAATGATTTTAAAAAAACACAACTCTGATACAGCAGAAAGTTGAAATAATTTAGAGCTATTTTCATTATTTTCTATTAAAACAAAAAAATGAAAATAAAAGGCTATAAAACTTAAACATAGAACACCCTCTCTTTTTTTTAATTTATTCTTTTAAAAGATATCATTTATAATAATAAAAATAAAAAATAAAAAAAAATAATTTTTATTTTTACTGATTTAAAGCATTTTTTAGAGATTAAAAAATAAAAAATAAAAAATATTTTAAAAAAATAAAAATATTTTTGCAAATCATAAGCAGCCTAAATTTTTGAGAGAACGAAGGAAAAAACCTGAATCCAACCAAATTGTGCCAACCACCAAGATGGTTTTGATAGGCCGACTTGATCCCACGTAGCACAGCCAACTCAAGTCCAATCCGACCGAGAAATATCTCGCCATCAATCTCACGTCACCTAAAAACACGCTGCGACGAGGCCTTCGCGTTTCCCTCCCTCTCCCACGGTTACACCCGGCGACACCTGCGAATGGCTCGAAGCATTCTCGCACTCGGTCCCATGCCGACGAGCTCACCACCACCACATTTCAACAAACACCCTGCTGCTGCCTTCTTCCCCTCGCGCTCCTCTTCCTCCAATACTCCTGCTCCTGCTCTTGCTCTTGCCGGAAGCCCTCGCAACGGTGGTAAAAGGCGGGAGAGAGAGCTGGTGGTGAGGGCCGGGCCCCCGAGCACCAACAGCCTCATCCTCGCCTTCGTCCTCCCTTTCTCCCTCATCGCCGGCACCATCTTCACCTCTATCAGGATCGCCGACAGGCTTGACGAGAAGTACCTGGAGGAGGTAGGCAAAACACGCACAGCCATGTAGCACACCATGTGTTCACCACATATCCTCAATGACCCTTTTCTAACAAACACCTCGAGACTAAGCGTTGGAAATAATTGTTTCTATTCTTTGCCCGTTTGCTTCTTTTGTTTCTTCATTAGCTTGCAATCAACCAAGCAATAATGGAAGAGAACGAAGCAGCGGCAGAAGAAGAAGAAGATGATGATGAAAAGGAAGCAGAAGTAGCAGAGAGGGTGGTAACAACAGCAGCAGCAGGGGTCGATGGCGATGGGAAAATCTTGCTACAAAAAGAGGAGGAAGTGGCTGCTGTTCCACGAGCTCGCAACCGTCCCAGACGGGGAGTGTAAACAGAGGCAGCAGTTGACAGTAGAACTTTTTCCGATGTTAACATCTCTCCTCCATCTCCATGTTCGTCGTAATTTGTTGGAAAGTAGTTACCATATAGCTTCTTCTTGTACAGAATACGGGAAAATACGATGATCCTAAATGAAGCCTCTTATCCGAACAATCAGTAGCATAATAAAGAACACAGAAATGAGGTTCCCAATAGATGTACAAATTGTTGTGCTCAACTGCTTAGAATCAGATAAGGATTGCAACCAGACTTGTTTAACGAGTATGTTTCCTTGTAACACAGCATGCTGGTTAACTAGAAGCAAGCACAATTCAGCTGAACAATGACAAAGTAGAGACATGCCATGGCTGCCATCTTCTGGAATTTGCTCCAATATAATATGCCAATATGCCAGATTGCCAGTGCAATTATCAATGCAATCAGTATATGGTACAAGGTGGTGTCGTGTCCCTGATATAAAGAGTAATCACGTTTGCCATGCAGTTAGAAGGTTATTAACCTTTATTCTGAATAAATGACATCACATCTGAAGAGAAAAATCACTAATATGTCATGTAGACAATTAAAGCCAGCATACATAATAATAACTGCCATGTTTTGAATAAACAATGCCAACATTAGTTACAATGGAATCCTTCTACGAGATCACGCAATGAATCAGTTGCTACCGATTTGTATAAAATATGTTAGCTTCCCCAAATAATCCTAGTCAAATATATAAGCTGAAATGGGTCCCTGAGACCATGATCATTCATGATCTAATGAAGACCTGTGACCTGACAGTTCCAGTTCTGCCAATCCCAACCAGCAAAAAAAATGCTCTCACCTCAATCTTCCAATTCTCAATGAGTTGCTACCGGAGACTAAGCGCCGCAGTGTTTAGAAGATTGAGTGGTTAACTTATTCTACAATATAAAAGATACTGTTCGGTGTCAAAAAACATATACAGATCCCTTTAAGCAAGATCAAACTTGCACTTGACACTTGACATGTCAGAAATGATGCAGCAGTCTGGAAGCTCTTAAGTATGCAGCAACACGCACAGCTCCAGGGCTCCTTTGGTGCTGTAATCAGAAATTCAAATTCAGGCAAGTTGGGCAAAATGCAAATCCTGGACAATATGACAAGTATTTTTACATCAAAGCAACCTCGACAATTTTTTATTTTTTGGCACTGCTTGACATAACTATAATCACAAGCAACTTTTGATGCAAGTCCTAATTATGAAGGTCACCATGCTCTCTTATTGAAGAACACAGACTTACCTCAAAATTTGGTTGCATTGCAGCAAATCTATTGGTCATATATGGAAGATAGTGCTGAGTGCTGATTAGAAACAAGAGTTACGTGCACTCATTTTTTGCCCCTTGTTTAGCAGTTACTCTGTGGCGTCCAAACTTCCAGGAGCAATGGGAACCCATCACAACCTGAAAAACATCCATCCAGCTTGTAGAACATTCATGTTACAACTGGCAAAAAGGCAACTCGGTTTGAACTTCAGTGACAGGAAAGCATTCCTAAGAGATGGATGGATGTAAAAATCATGACGCAAAATAATCCTACAAATGTTAAATGAAAAGGTACTTCATATTCACTTCCTGCATCAGCATCATGAACAATATTATGCTCTATTTCATTTGATAAATTTATTTATTCTCTCACACTAAAGCTTCATCATATGTTTTGACCCAATTTCAGCCAGTTTGGACAAGAGCATTCTTGCTCAACTAAATAACAGGCTTTTGGATGAAACCATAAAGACTTTGTTTAGAATGAGTAAAATAGTGCCAGAACTTTAGTTGGTATTATATGTGTGACCTTGTAGGTGTTTTGAATGAGAAGCAATGGTTTCAACTTAGACATTTGCTACCAAGATTTAATTTTGTTCCATGATACACATCTCTGACATATATTTATTATTACTATGATTTATACAAATGATGATCCGAAATTCAAACACTAGATAGTCATAAGATCGTGTAAGCATAAATCATAAATTACATTAACAAAAAAACCTTACAATTTCTGACATCATTTTGCTAGCTTTGCCATTTTCATCACATTTTTAGCTAATTATGATTATAGTTGCTTTGCTTTCCCTTCCACTCAAAGTATTACTTTGCTTCCCTAGTAGCAGCCTATTTTAGTCTGAAAACATTCAAACAAAAAAAAGCATTCAAAATTTCAGCACAGGCTGCACTTATCATGCTTAAAATCAAAATTCTAAAGAACACCAAAGAAAGATGCAACATTAATGTGTCTCAAGATTGACAACTTGAAGAAAACTTATCATTTCTATTGCAGTCAGCTTTAACATAGTGCATTCTGATGATGATTGAATGTGATTTCTCATCTAAAAGTAAGTACCCAGAGCAGATATCAAGTCAATGAAGACACAAACAGTTTGGAATATTAACACTTATGAATCACATTAAGGCTAAAGGGTTATGATGTCTATAACTTGTAATGATTATATTCGCGTAGCTATATTTGAGAACAATAATGTATTGTAATTTACCAAATGTAGAAATTCAGGAAGTACCAGGCATTTTCTTCAGCATGGTCAATCCTCGTTGCTTGATAGCTTCAATTTTGACTCAAGACCAAAGAACTTCAAACCAGAGATCACCAAGCCTGCAGTCATCTTCTTCAAATGCTCATTAAGTAACTCCTCATAAACAATAAAATCAGCCTCTGAAAGAATCCTGCGATCTTTCATAACTGCAAACACCTTTCTTGCTTCTTCCGAACTTGCATACTTGCAGAAACCATGAATGATAGCACAATATACAATATCTTCCAAAGGATAACCTTGTTCCATCATCTCATCCAAAATTTCTATGACTTTCTCTGGATTCTTTGATCTGCAAGCATTAAGAACTGTCAAAGTGTACTTGAATTCCATAGGCCCATTCGTCACATTTCCTAGACAATCCTTAACAAGCGAAAGAGCAGCATTGATTTCCCCAATCTTACAGAGCCCTTGCACAAGTGAGCAATAAGCTGCAACACTAGGCATCCAGGACATCTCCTGCATTGAATTAAAACACGAGCACGCCCCTCTAACATCTCCTTCCTCTACTAAACAAGGAATTATATGACTATATGTACAAGAATCTGGACTCAAGTCTTCTGAATTCTTCATTTCCTCAAACAATATTAATGCCCTCTTTCTCTCCTTAATCTTGTGAAGGCACGCAATAAGAATATTGTAAATTTCAACACTGCAAAACCCTTTTCCTTTCAATGCCTCAAACACCTCCAAAGCCTTAAATTCCCTCCCTCCCTTCTCTACAAAGAATGTGAAAAAGTTAGAGAGATGTTCCATAACTGGCAAACCTAATTTGCCCAACCGATCAACCAGTTGAAAATATTTATCCATCTCGTTAGTGTCAGCATAAGAAGCCAGTAATGGAGACACACTCTCAAAGCGTGGGACGAGCTCCTCTTGAATGGCAATTCCGAAGAGCTTATAAGCCTTATCCACCCTCCCAATGCCACACAAACCTCCAATCAATGAATTGTATATCCCCAAATCCGCCCGGTACCCATCTGCCACCATCTCCTTCAACAGCTGGCAACCATCCCCAACCTTCCCCTCTGCAACATACCCATCGACCAATGACCCATACACTGCCCGGTCGATCAAGAAACCCTTTCTCTTCATCTCCCGAAACAGCTCGCAACCCTTCTCCACCCTCCCTGCCTTGCACAGTGCTGAAACCAGCGTCGTATATGCCATCACATCGGCCTCCACCTTATCCTTTTTCATCTCCTCCCACACCTTCAAGCATCCATCCAAATTCCCCTGCAAAGCCAGCACCTTTACCATCGCCGTGTACGCAAAAATATCAGGCCGGCACAGCTCCTGCCGCATTCGATCCAAAATCTCAAGAAGCTGATCAATTCTCCCGGCTTTGCACAGTCCCTTAGCAAGAATGGTGAAGGTAATAGCCTCCTCCTTGAGACCGTCAGCCCGGAGGTCGTCGTAGACCAAGAGGGCGAGGTCGAGGTGGTCGGTGCGGATCAGTGCGTCCAAGATTCGGTTGTACAAGAAAATTCGGGGCTTGATGCTGAATTTACCTCGCATTTTTTGATAGATGTGGAAGACCCGGAGGCCGCGGCCGGCGTCGGCGTGCAATCGGACGAGGATCTCGAGCTGCTTCTCGGAGGGGGGCTTCCCCTGGGAATCCATGAGCTCCGGGATCTGGTCGGCGGCGCGGAAGAGTTGGGCGGCGTTGAGGGAGTAGGCAAGGGCGTTGTAGGAGGCGAAGGTGTGGCGGAAGCCCTTCTGGCTACCGGCCCAGTGGAAGAAGCGGGTGGAGATGGCGGGGTCGAGTAGGGGGCGAGAGCGGAGGACCTCGGCGACAAGGTCGGGGGGGACGCGGCGGAGCTTGCGAAGATCGGAGAGGATCGGGGGGCCCCAGCGGCGGTGGCGGCGGAGGGAGTCGAGGATGTAGCGGGCGAGGGGGGAGAGGCGGCGGTCGATGGCGGCGATGGAAGGCGGAGGCGCCGCGGCGGCGGAGGAGGGGCGGTCGGGGTCCCAGTCGCGGAAGTCGACGGCGGCGGGGGCGGGGGCGGGGGCCGCGGCGGAGGAGGAGGGGAGAGTTTTGCGGTTGGAGAACAGGCCGCCGCGGACGACGGGGCGGTTCTGGGAGGGCTTGCGGTGGCCGTAGAAAAAGTAGTACTTCCGAGGTGCGGTGGCGGGGGAAGGGGTTGCAGGCGGCATCTCGAGGTTCTGATCGCTGACGCCGCCCGTTCTCTGGTCTTCTTCTAATGAGAACCGGTCGATGTTGATCTGAACCGGGTCGGACAGTCGGACCGGGCCGGTTTAGTCTGCCACGAAGGTGCGAATGTGTGATATTAATTCCAGTTTATCTCCATTCCCTGCAAATAAACCGTTCAAGTAATATTTATCTAACAATTTTATCTGTAATAAAATTTTATACTATATTTAAGTAATCACTGAAGACCAAAATATTATACGAAGCTAACACCACTTTCACGTTTTCTCGCACCATACATTCGGAGATTGTAATAGGATAAGTTGACAATCTAATTAATTATAAATAATTGGCCTGGAGGAACTCATGAGCCAAGTAATGTAAGTTTTAATATTAAACAGTTGGTCTCAAAAATTTGACAATTATTTAAGAAGATTGATTGTCATATTTACTTATTCAATGCTTCATCTATCTATTTTATTTTTTCAAAATACCTTATAATTAGGTATATACCATTGTGATTTAAAATTTATAATAAAATAAAAATAAAAATATGTTTTTCTAATTTTATATTATTAAATTCAAATTTTAAAGTTTTATATAAATATTAATTAGACAAAAGTGTTTCTAATTTAAAAAAATTTAATTCACTTGGAACTTTATATTAAGAAAATAAATGAAATATTTTTTAAAAAGTTTTTTTATGAAAACAAAAAAGAAATTTATCCAGAAATTTTCTAAATCACCTCTTAAATGATAAATAATTTATATTTTTATAATTTAATTATTATTATATTTTAAAAAAAGTATATAATTTTTATAGATTAATAAAAGTAAACTTTCAAAAATAGATATATCAAATGTCTAAGAATCTACTATATTAGTGAGTTAATATTAACAATATTAATAATTATTGGATGTTGATTTGATAGCTATGATTTGGTGGGTCATGAGAGTAGCACTATCTTTTATTTTTAAAATATAAGATTTTTATTTCTCTAAAATTTTAAAATTAATATCTTATCACATTCTCTAATTGGATTTTTGAAAAAATCAAAAGATATTTTCACTTAAAAAGGCCAAGTCATAGATGGACCCATGACCCCAATGAGGGGTTAAGAGAAATGAATAATGTGAAGGGAGAAAATAATTTTAATAATTTTGTAGGAGAGAAAAGAAGCTTTTATAGAAAGTTTAGTGTTAAAATAGATAAAAGATGAGATTTTTTAAAAAAAATGCTATTAAATATATTTATCCATGTGGCAAAAAATAAAAGCGTTCAATGAATCTTTTAAACTTTACTTGTACATTCTAGATTATGCATTAACTTAGTTTCTAATTCTTCATCTTTATTTTTTTTCTTTTTTTTTTTTCGAAAACTTTTCTTTGATCTCTAATTGTGATTATTTGATCAAATGTGGCACATCATAGATTTTTCCTTTTTTTTATTTAATTTTCAATAAAATTTTCAATGGATCCTAACAATGTTTTTGAGTGTGCAAAATTAGTCTTGAATTTACTATTTTTTTATTAGAAAAATTAAAGTAATTATCTTATCAGCTTTCAAGAAAAATGCCTATGTAATAATTATTTCTACTTTCAAAACTAATTAAAATGTTAAATTTATTCCAAATGTAATTTTATGAATTTTAGTGAAACTTGAAAATCATTATATGAAAAATTTTATTGACCATTAGAATGAAGGAAAAAAAAATTAGAAATTAGTTGTGCTGGATGATTGAATGCTAAATTTCATGACAATTGATTTTATGACTAAGCTTATTAGTCAGTTTTATTAATTAATTGAAATAAAAAAGATAATGAGTAATTATTTTTTTATCTTTTTTTTATCAAAATTAGTATAAAAATCAAAATTTATTAAAATAAAAAGTCAAAAAAATCAGAAATAGTCTCATTTTTAATTTTATTTTTTTAAGCTGAAAACTTAATTGTTTTAGAATTCTTTTAACAAATGCACTCAATTTGCCATTTATTTTGCAAATAAAATAAATTTAAAAATTAAAAAAAATAAAATTATTCTAATAAAATTGTAATATAAAAATATTCATATCATGGCCTATAAATTGCATTGCATGAAGTTCATACTTATTATAATATAATATAAAAAATAATATAAATTTAGCCCAATAAAATTCTTTCAAACTTAATCAAACAAAATAATATAAAAAAAAGGTAAATTCTAGAACAATTCTACATCACCTAGCCTAAAGAAAATCCCAATCAAGTAATTATAATATAATATAATAATTATATAATATAATAATATAATAAAAATAAAAATATAATATAATATAATATAAATAATATTACTATAATTATATTATAATATTCGTATAACAAACGCTTCGAATCGGAATGATTCTAATTTCGTGAATCCGATTCCACTGTTCGCGATGGCCATTTCCGTCAACCAAAGGGGACCTCGTCCAAGTGGTTCACTCGCTTCTCTTCTCCGTCGCCATGGCGACTCGACGGAAATCCTCTTCGACCGCCGAAAAACCCGAGCAGATTCGCTCTGAAGAACGGAAGACCTCGCCGGAGGACCCTCCGCTGGCCCCTCCGAAGCTAGGGCTCATCCTCTCCGCCTCCGGCCTCTTCTTCGCCCCTTTCTTCTACCTCCTCTTCTACCACTACCAGATCGAGCCCGGCCTGCGGCGATCCATCGTCATCAATACCGCCATGAGCTTCGGCGGCTTCGTCGTGGCCGTCCGGATGATCCCGGTCGCCGCCCGCTACGTGTTGAGGAGAAATCTCTTCGGCTACGATATTAACAAGAAAGGCACTCCTCAGGGCGCCATCAAAGTGTCAGTTTAGTTTTTTTTAATTCCAGTTTTTAGTATTAGTTCGGTGTAATTTGACGCATCTAAGTCTAAAATTCAGCAAAAACTATTGCTTTTGAGATCCTCTTTACCTTTTATATGATGATTATTGTTTTAAATTGCATAACGCAACCAAATATTGTTTCTTTATGAAGTTGCAATTAAAGTACAGATGCCAAGATTATTTAATCAATAATTTGGGCAGTCTTTCTTTAATTTGAAAGAATAATTTGGACATGGTATTGGAGCCTTTCAGGCCAAGTGTAGTAAGTCAATTGAGTTAATTGGTATCGTTTTCAAAATCTTGCTGAATTACATCATTGATATATTTTCTTATAATGCGAAGTGTTTATATGATTAACTTTCCTATATTATATTCCACCATCTAAATCTCTTTCAGATTAAGTGGCGTTAAGGTAACACAAATATCAACATGAAATGAGTATAGTGAAGTATGCATGAGTTCATGCTAATTTTACATTGTGCACTGTTGGACATTTATTCTTTAATGACTCTTTCGGTATTCAATTTAGTTTAATTGATCTTAACATTTCTTTCTTTGAATTTTTCAGGCCTGAGTCATTGGGTATTGTGATTGGGATTGTCTACTTGCTTATTGCTATACTGTTTCAGCATTTTAACTTCACATCAGACTCCAATGTATGTTAATTTATTCTTTATTCTATGGCAATATGATGGTCCATAATATGTATTTGTTTCTTACAAAAACTTAACTCAGCCAAATGGAATTGTTTGTATGAGGTTTACTTCCTATTTTATGGATGTGGCCTTAGGTATTAATTATGAAGGTTAGCTGCATGCTTTTTTTAGTGGCATGTTTTACTTTGTGTTATTAAAATATAAAAGCCTATCTAATTTGAAGTTAATCATGAATTTGAGAAGGCTTTTGCTTTATTCTTGGACTTTGCTGTTTAGAGCTAAAAAAATCCATGTAAATTGTAGATTCCTATGCAATCTTATACATGTGAGACCACTTGCTAATTTTATGTCTTACATGTGCCTTTCATATCACCAGGAACAATTATGCTGCTAATTTACAGTTATTGTTTAAAAGTGTTTCTGTATGATATGTTTATTGTGTAGGAGTTAGTTCTCACTTTAAACTCATTTGCCAGTTAAAGCTAGATAAGAGCTTTTTTATGCCAAAGTTGCAGCTTCACATAGGCAGCTTGTGAGTTCCTATGAGTGACAAAATAATTCCTTTAATATAGCTACTTTGGGTGTTGAAAATTTGATTTTGTCAACAAGATTGTAAACTTTGCATCCCTTGTAAAATATGAAACATCACCCTTCTTTGAGAGAGAGTATGGTGATTATATGTTCGACAGACACTACTTAAGCCATTCAACTGGGATATTGTTGATTAGACAGAATGTCAGACTTTTGGATTGCGATGCAGTACATTTTGATACTCCTGAATTTATGCCTTGCTATTGAACAAATCTGTGTCATGGAAGTTATCTGCATGATGATGTGATAACAATCTGTAATTGCACTTGCTGCATGTTTTGGAAGCCATTCAGCTTAAAATATGGATAGCAAGAAGATGGAAATTTACATTCCATTCTGTTTCATGCATAAGATTCTGTTTAACAGTTTCACTCATTTAAACTTAAAAATGAACTTGGGTAGACGAAACTAGCATATCTTCTGTGTATGCAGGATCTTGGAAATTTTTAGGGAAAAGTAAGCGTTGGAGCTAACTAGGACTCCTCGCCACTAACCCTTATAATCCATCTAAAGCGTGATGATATAGCAACCGAGAAAGCAGGGAAAGAGCGACAAATTTTCTTCTTTTTCTGTTTTTGTCAGAAAAAAATGAGAAATTTTCTCCATCCAAGATTTCTCTCACATGATTGCTTAATGTGTGTGTGTGCATGTGTCTATATATATATATATATGGTTTTCTCATGTTTAAACATGGAAACATAGTCTCGATCGTAGAGGCTCCCAGTTCAGACCTTGACTAAGATGCTGGCACCATCCAATTTTGATTTTTAGTTCCTTTTATGAAAATTCTCTTTATGTTCTGATCCATAATGGATTTTTAGATGGAATTTGGCTAAGTATTTTTTACACTCAACACAGTGGCTTGTCGAATACAATGCAGCACTAGCATCTATCTGCTTCATGATTCTTCTTGGATTTGTTGATGATGTTCTTGATGTTCCATGGAGAGTGTAAGTCCTTGTTGTCCTTCATGGTTTCCCACACCTTCTTGTGTAGTTCAGCTATTTTATTTGAGAAATTGGTCTGTGATTGCAAGGCTGATTTAAATTTTACTATGAAGAACAGAAAATTGGTTTTGCCCTCATTTGCAGCACTTCCCCTTTTGATGGCATATGCTGGACATACTACCATAATCATACCAAAGCCACTTGTTCGTTATGTTGGAGTAACAATTTTGGATTTAGGTAAGCTCATAATCTGCTAAGCTGAATTTTTTCTTCCTGCTGAGGCGTATGTTTTATATTTTATTATCCATAAGTTGCCATCTCCAAATACAATTTTTGTATTTTAAAATATTTCTTTTCTTTGAATATTTCTTTTTTATTTTTGGCGAATTTTTTGGTTGAGAACACTGGTGTTTAGTCATTTTCTCCTTTGCATTTTATGGAGGCTTCTTTATAATAGAAGTACTTTGAAGTTTTTCCTTTACATAAGATTAATCATCCACGTGAAAAGAACGTGTGTCCTGAAGTGTGATTAATCTACCAAAGCAATACTTAAATTCCATTCTACCATAACAACCTCCAATTTGATTATCACTGGGAAAATGCGAGTCCCGCAAGCCAAGATATGATGCAGAGAGGAAACTTGGTCAAAGTAACTTGAGTGTCGCATTGTGATTTCTTTGCAATGAAATGAGCCTATGATACAGTTTATCCTTTCTGAGTGCATTCATTTACAGTTTGGTTCCTCTTTGGCTATAATCGGTAGATATCAAACGATGAATATGGGCTTCCAAAGATATCATATCCATGATGTTATTTGTCAGGGATGTTCCAGTACACACATCAGCATTCTCATGATCATTCTTCTTTTATGTGCATTCACATTTATGAGACTATTATGGAATTCATTTAGTCTTAACATCTCCTGGCAAAAATTGTGGACAAAGAAATTTCCGAAAGCCAATTGAATTGTACTCTTTCAAAATTGTAGTCTCTATGATGTGTAGGCGCCTTTATTGCATACTGTTGTATGCTACCTACTTGTTCTCCTCCTTTTCTTGTCTGAAGTAATTGTCTGTGTTTTATGATTTGAATCATGATGTGGCTTGAATAAATGTCAAATAGTCTAGTGCAGGCCTCGGAGGCTCTAGTTATGGTTTAGGTTTAAAAGATGATGTTCTACTTATGGCTCAGGCTTAAAAAATCTTTGGAGATATCAGAGTAATGCTTAAGGATAGGTTACTTGTCTTGGCATTAATTTCTAGTATTTAAAATTTTAGGATTGAGGTTATACTTGCAACTTTTGAAGAAATTATCAATTTATCATGATAAAAAAGAAACCTTTAAACTTAGGAATAAGAATGAAATAGGGACGGGTAGAATCATACTTGTAAGTTTTGACAACATTTGATAAAAAGGAAGAAAGTAATTATAGAAAATACAGCAATAACAACAACAAAGCCTTAATCCTAAAGTAGTTAGGATTGGTTACATGAATCCTTTTTCTCCATTCAGCTCTATTTTGAGTCATATTTTTTATAAGATGCAAAAATTTTAAGTTTTTCTTTATTACTTCTTCTCATATGATTTTCGATCTATCTTTACTTTTTTTTTTTCTCTACATGTATGAAGTTACTCTTCCGTACAGGTACATCTCTAGGTTTACGTTGTACGTCCAAATCATTTAAGTTGTCATTCTCTTAATTTATCCTTGATTGGAGCTACTTTTACCTTTTTACAAATGATTTTATTTTTTATTCTATCTTTTCTTGTATTACTACACATTCATTTTAATATTCTCATTTCCGCCACATTCATCTTATATATGTGTATTTTTCTAATTGCTCAACATTTCATGCCATAAAGCATAGATGGTCTTATGGTTGTCTTATAAAACTTACCCCTTAACTTGGTAGGTACTTTACGATCACATAATATTTCAATTGCACTTTTCTATTTTATTCAAAATCTGTTCTAATCTTATAGATAACATTATCTTCAATCTCTTCTTTCTTATGAATAATCGATCCTAAATACTAAAAATAATTATTTTTAATAACTTCATGGTCCCCAATTTGTATTTTGTATTTATGTTCATTTCTAATTATACTAAAATTGCATTTCATGATACTAAAATTCTAATGCATTTCGCCGTAATTCTAACTTATAATTAACTCTAGCCTTAGTTTCATCTACTAGTAATATATTATCTACAAATAATATGGGCTATGAAATATCATCCTGAATATGTCTAGTAAGTTCATTTATAACTAAAGCAAAAAGATAAGAATTAAGAGCAGATCTTTGATGTAAGTCTACTGTAATAGAAAATTTGCTAGTATTACTATCAGTAGTTCTTATTACTAGTAACTGCCTCATCATATATATCTTTTATTATGTTAATATACCAACAGGTACTCCTTTATTTTTTAGCATCTACCATAAGATTTTTATAGGGACCGTATCATATGCTTTCTCTAAATCAATAAAAATCATATGAAGATATTGTTTTTTTGCTCTATACATCTCTATTAACCTTCTAAGAAGGAAAATAACTTTTATGTTCAACCTTTTTAGCATAAAACCAAATTGATTTTTTAATATTTTTGTAGTACATCTTCATCTATCTTTAATTATTCTCTTTCAAAGTTTCATAGTATGACTTATGCGTTTAATACCATAGTAATTAGAGCAGTTTTGAATATTTCTCTTATTCTTATAAATTAGTACTATAATGCTCTTCTTTTATTCATTAGGCATCTTTTTAGTTTCTAAAATTCTATTAAATAAATTTATCACCCACTTTGCTTTAGCATTACCTAAACATTTTTAAACTTTTATAGGAATTTTATCAGGTCCCACAACTTTTTCTACTTTTATTTTTTTTATAGCCTCATTTACTTTAATGTCTTAATTCTACGAGTATATATTATAACTTTATTATCAATAGAGCTAATAGGGCATTCTAAATTATTTATATGATTTTCATTTAATAATTTATTAAAATAGTTTCTGCATCTTTCTTTGATCTCTTTCTTCTTAATTTAAACTTCTTGATCATCATCTTTAATGCATTTAATCTAAAACATATCTCGAGTTTTTTCGTCTTTTACTCTTGCAATTCTATATATATTTTTCTTTCCATCTTTAGTTTTTAGCTTGTGATATAATTCCTCATATGTCTTACGTCTAACCTTTCGTATGTTTTTTTAACTTCTTTCTTAACCATCTAATTATTTTCATATGCGTCTTCATTTTCACATTTAGATAGATTTTGATAGCACTGTCTTTTAGCCTTAACTGCTAATTGAACTTTCTCATTTCACTACCGAGTTTCCTTATCATAAGTGCTTTTTCTTTTGACTATCCTAATATCTTTGTAGCTATTTTTCTAATACTAATAGCCATCTCTTCTGATATGGTATTAATCTCTCCATCTATACTCCATTTTTTTTCTTTCATCACTCTATCTTTAAAAGTTATGAATTTCTCTCTTTTCAAATTTCATCATCTAATCCTTGGATTTTTATACTAAGTAATCTTTCTTCTCTATTTTTGAATACATACATCCATAACCATTAATTTATGTTATATAGTTAGACCTTCACCCAGTATAACCTTGCAATCTTTACAAAACACTCAATCAATCTTTTTAATAAGAAAGAAATCAATTTGACTATCATTATATTTACTTTTAAAAGTTATCAAATGAGAGTCCCTCTTTTTAAAATATGTATTGGTTAATATTAAATCATATGCTATTGCAAACTTTAAAATGACATTTTTCTCATTATTTTTATCTTTAAATTCATAAGCTCCAGTTACTCTTTCAAAACCTATATTATACTTTTCTATATGTCCATTCGAATCTTCTCAAATAAATAAATTTTCTCCAGTAGGAATCTTTTAAATTAGTCTATCCATATCCTCCCAAAAACTTTGCTTTGTCACACTATCTAAACCTACTTGAGGAGCATAAACCCTAATAATATTTATTGATTCCTCATTTATCACTAATTTAATTAAAATTATTCTATCTACTATCCTCTTAATGTTTGCAACTTTATCTTTTAAGCTTTTATCTACAATAATTTCTATTTCATTTTTATTCTTATTTTTTGCTTATATAGCAAAGTTTAAAACCATTAACTTCTTTTGCTTTTTCACTTATTCACTTGGTCTCCTATAAGTAAGTTATGTTAATTCTTCTTCTAGTCATTATATTTGTTAGTTCCATTAACTTTCCTGTTAATGAACCTATATTTCATGCTGCTAAACATATTTTATTTTATTTTTATTTTATTTGATATTTTTTATAATTATAGAAAACATAAATAAAAAAATATAGCTAGCCACATTGCATTCACAAGTGAGGTTGGTTTCAGCTACATAATTGTGTTGAGAATAAGATGGATCATGGAGGATTACAAGACATCACAACAACATGACAATACATATATGGAAGGTAAGGAGAATTAAGCTTTGAGCCCTTTTTTTTTATTTTTTTCCCCCAGGTTAGAACAGGTCAGATGGAAAGTGGGCTTACAACCATGATCTATTTAATGTTGCTAAACATGCTACTCCTGAAACTATCAACCAACTTGGTGGATCCCAATAGAAAAATAATGCTAGTTATGACATCAGATTAACAAAAATAGAGTAGCTACATTTTGCCTAACATTGCTTAACTAAATATTGAATTATTTGTGTTCCCAACCTAAGACACAGCCCATTTATCGTACACAATCTATATTTTCTTGAAGATCCACTTGAGATTCAAGAAATGGCTTTGTATGGTTGACTCAATGATGCTGGACATGCCTTTGATTTTTAATGTGCACGGGCCTGAAATCTGAGCCTTGTGGAGAGCTGAGAGACCCTCTGAGGATCCAGTTACATGTGAGAAAAGAGGGAGAGATTGTAATGTTAAGGAGGTGGAATTTGAATTCCATAGGGAGAGTTGCTATTGATAAAGGTATAGGTAATGTCCTTGTTGTGTTTCTTCAGTGAAGTTACGAGATGGGAATCTCACAATACATGTCAACACATGGCTTATTGATGTACTCCAGAACTGAGTTGCTTCAGCTTTCTCCACCATTGGCTTTCTGTGACTAAATCAGAATCATGAAAAGATAAAACATTGCATTGAGGATATTGGAAAAAATGTTCATTAACAAAGAGGAAGTGAGTAATGAATGCAAGAAGGCATCTGTTAAGTGGCCATGGGGTAAAATGCAGTTTATGCATAATAAAATTAGGTTAAAATTCCCTTGAGAAAGGACAAGGACATGAGTAATGAATACCAAATGACTTATGAGAAATCCTTGGGAGAAATGAAGAAGAATGTTATTCAGGCACCATGTTCTGTCCCCTAAATGCTTTGTCATGTGGAAATTCTATTTTAGGCTGTTGTTTGATCATGAAATTATAGACAGAATTATATATTTTTGTTGAAATTTATCTGTTATATGATAACTTTTAAGCATCTTGACCAATTTAAATATAAGCCACATAATGAGTTTTTTCATTGTCTGTTATTTAGCCATCCGTAACTTTCACTCATTATGTGAAACTACCTGAAGAATGTGTTGCCTAATCTGATAAGTGTGGATGATAATATCTTAAGATATAATAAGTTTAAAACCAGGCGTTTAAGGTGCATTTGACTCTCTCTCTCTCTAATCAGCATCACTTCTATGTTGAAATACTAGAATTTTATTTCAGTCAGATGCAACTTCTTTTTGATTTGATGGCTTTGCTAATGTTTTGGAAGGACAGGTTGGATATACAAGCTATATATGGGCATGTTAGCAGTCTTTTGTACAAACTCTATAAATATACATGCAGGGCTAAATGGACTTGAAGCTGGGCAGACAGTTGTTATATCAGCTGCAGTAAGAATGAAGCTGAACACAGCACTTAAAAATTCTGTGACTTATTCTATTCTGACTGTGCTACTTTTGTCCTTAAGTATCTGATTTATGGAAGAATAATCCATAGTTTTGATTGCAGATTTTGATACACAATATTATGCAAATTGGTGCATCTGCAGACCCTGAATACAAACAGGCTCATGCATTCTCTATTTACCTTGTTCTGCCTTTGCTGACTACCTCATTAGCTTTACTTTCTTATAACTGGTAATGAGAAAGAGGGGTATATTCATTGTAAGCTTATTATTCATATTTGCATCACTTGGTTTTAAAGGTTTATCTCAATAAAGCTGAATGATACTGTTTCATCTTATATACCAGGTACCCTTCATCAGTTTTTGTTGGTGATACCTACACTTACTTTGCTGGAATGACAATGGCTGTAGTAGGAATACTTGGCCATTTTAGGTAAATTGCCCTCCACTATGTGCTTTTAGGTTTGTCATCTATGTGAGTAGGTTTGCACCATCCTTGGTAGTCACTAAATTCTCTATGGCAACGCTATGATCTGCAGTAATCAAATATATTTAAATATAGGAGTTTTTCAAAATTAAGAAAATAGTAAATGATAACTGCATATCCCTCTTACCTGTTACCATATATAACTAAAGCTATCCTTTCATGCCTTGAAAAGTTGGGCGTCGCCATGACTTCCATTTGTTGCATTTAATACACTTCTGTTACATCCCTTATAATGAATGCATCAACTCTTATTATTTCTTACAGTCTAATGATTTGAAACAAATAAGAGAATAGATCATAAAAGGAGTGCATTCATCGATCCACATAATTTTAAAAATTTATTGAAATATGAATCCTATATCTAAATAAATAAAATAAAATAAAATATAGGCAATTGTATGAGGCAATATAGGTCTGTTTATATGTAAAGAAATGCCATTGAACATATTGTCAAGAATTGCTTTTGTCTTTCAACTTGCTTATTAAGAGTTAGCATGGTTCTCTAAATTGTTTTAAAATCAGTGATCCAACTTGAGGATTGTCCAGTTTCTATTATTGCATTATACAACTATCTACTCTTGTAGCTTGACTCTACTTTCATCATTTGATCACTTATATGCAAAACTCTATCTCGTCTGTCTGCCCTGTCTACAAATATACCCTTCATCTAGTAATTGTTACACCCATCTTGGTTAAGATCTTTTTTCTTTTGAGTGTATTTGTCAATTTGCACATTGATACCAAATATTCTACTAGATTGGATCATAATTGTTCGTCTTTTTCTCATTCATATTGCACATGCCATCTTTCTTTTTTTGATATGCTTCACATGTGCCAAGCATTGGCTTTGGTGAAATTTAAGTTGCCATCGTAGCATGGATGTTTGTCAATGGGTCACATTTTGATATGAATCTGATCTAATTTTTCAGTTTGGGATGAATTTTAATCCAATTACCTTGTCATGACCAAAAACCAATAGCTAGATCAAGCTTTAGTTTGCACCAATCTAATTTAATAACGACCTGACTTGTAATATATTATATAATTTTATGGTTAGTTTTAAGTCCATTGTTAGATATTGAGATTAATGGAAGGATAAGCTCTTGTAATGACTATTGGCAGTCATTGACTGCTAAATATTTATGTCTCCTCCCATCCCTTCCTCTTTTTTTGAAAAAAGATTCACTAAGGGCTTGTTGGCGCCATTATTGGCCAACAGCTACTTAAGGATACCTAGCAGCCAATCTAAACAGGGCATAAATCAATTGTAGCCTGATTTTTTCTTCTCTGCTCTTGTTTTCTTACTTCCTATTGGTTACATTCTCTTCTTAAATTTAGGTGACCCTTAAAAAAAAAAGGAAGCAACCAAGAGCAAATTTTTGAGAGCCATCGATAACTTTCACTTCACTTCTTTTCTTCTCATTGTTCTCCATGTTTCTCTCTTCTTACCTCCCTTAGTTTGTGCCTTCCCCCTTGCTCTCCCTTGCCATCCCTGGCCCATGTCGCATGGAATCAGAATCCCTTAGTTATCCACCCTTTGCCCCTTCATGGCCAAGGCCACCTCTTGGATTCCCCTTGTTCCCTACTGCTCTTGAGCATCAATCCTATCCATAGGTAACTTTATATTTTTATCTTCTTTTTTCTTTTTGGTCATTAGTTCATCAATTCATGCCACAATATACTACAATGATTGTCGATGTCCTTTCTTATGCTTTTCCTTTGGGAGATGACAACCCATGCTTGTGCTATTCTCCTTCTCTATGGCAAACCCACCTGGGGAACAATGGTATTTGGGAGATTAAATCACAATGGTCTTGGGCATATGAAATTACAATCCTAGGATGAACCAATAAATAAGACACGATGGATTGTGTGTGTTTAGGGGATGAAACCAATGTGGTCTACATATAAAATCTCCTTATAGTACAAATACAAAAGCACCTTGAGACTATCTCTTGACATGGTTGGCATAACTTATCGGTGACGTCAAATTTTAAATGAAAGTGGCAAACTATTTGTATTGGGGGAGCAAAATACATGCATCTATTTTTTCTTGTTTCTTGCTGCGCATGCATATGTGTGCATGTGTGTGAGAGAGAGAGAGAGAGAGGGAGAGAGGGAGAGAGGGCATATATACAGATTGAAATGAGAGAAAACTACTGTAGATAGGGAGAGAAGGGGGTTTGTTGGAGCTTGCATTAGAACTAGAAAGAAGGTTTCTAAGGCTATTCCTGGAATGATGTTTTAGTTTCATTAAAGAAGAGAAAAAGGTCGGTGTTCTTCCTATGCATAGCTGTCCATAGTTGAGGGGAGGGTATGGTTGCATTGGAGTGGAAAGCTAGGTGTGGCTGCATAGCATCCCTCTATTTTCTAAATATTGGAGATCGTGATTATAGATGTCAATTTTTGAGTGACTGATATTGTAATTTGCACTAACAAGATTCGGGTTTGAATCTTCCTAATAGAAATTTGGCTACTCTCTCTGTCCTTCCCAGGCAGGATTGAAGGCTTAATTCTTTCAATGCGAAATTAATGATGGAACTTCTAACTTGAAAATTCACTCCTTGTATGAAAAATCAAATATTTCCAAGATTTTGTATGCATCAAGAGGTTATGACATGGAGAATTTTAATGGAATGCTACAACTTATTATATATGGTTTAGAGGCACTAAAATCGGTTAAATTTTGTTATGTTTTAAAATGTCTAGGTCATGCTCCATGGTTGATAGATTTTATTCTCAATATATACTTCACCATACTATCCTCAGTTTATTTGGTACTGTATTTTTTTTCTCTTAGTGTATAGCCATCTAGGCGAGAAACCTTAAAACATATAACTTTTTGTGAATCAGTATTTTAAAATTTTAGATCATGATTAACGGTATAAATCTTAACTCTAGGGCCTGCCATAAATTTCACAATAATAGAATCAATGCTTTAATACTGTTGGCAGGTTTCTAACGCAACTCTTACATGTACGGGCATACGTTGTCTGCATTTATAGTGTCTATATGTGTTCCCATGCATCTGCAACTGAATCCCAAATTTGGATGACATTTATGTCTTCCATGATGTGTCAGATTCTTAGAAGTCATTGCAAATACTAGGAAGAAAAGCAGTTTTCATTTCTTCTTTGGGTCACAGAATTATTGCCTTTCTAGTTGTGCAAAGTTTGTGTAACAGCATGCAAAATGTAAATGCATGGTTAAAGAATGTTCCTGTTTACAATAGGAGCAGCTAACGTTGAAGGAAACAACCTTCCATAGTTTTGATGGAAAGAGCCTTACATAGTTTCATGAAATTGATTGGCGACTACTATTGTATGACTAACCGAATTTACTTGCGTACAAGCACACCTGCATGTGCTGCTGAATATGCTAGAATATTTCTCTGATGTCAATTCCAGATGTATGCACATGTGCAGCTTGATGCTTTATATGTTTGTTATGTGTATGTTGCAGATATTTATTTATATTCAATTGTTATATACTAACCAGCATTTTATTTCTACTTGCAGTGAGACGCTCCTGCTTTTCTTTTTGCCTCAAGTTCTGAATTTCCTGTACTCATGTCCTCAGGTCTGTATAAACCTAAATATTCTATTCTCGTTGAAAATTTATCTATTTCCACTACTCAGGCCTCTCAGTCTTTCTTTACTCTCCTTTCCCTGCAGCTTTTTAAGATCTATCCCTGTCCAAGGCATCGCTTGCCAAGGTAGTTTTCATTTAAATTCAATCTCCAAAGTCAAGCATTTTGTGTGTTGCTCTCTTGATGACGTAACAAACCTTTGTTCTTCAGGTTTGATCCTCAAACATGGCTTTTGACTGGGACAAAGGATATGACCCTTGTAAACCTATTCCTCAGATTGTTTGGTCGGTGCACAGAGAAATCACTTTGCATTAGACTTCTTGCTTTTCAGGTAATTGTATCTTTATGACAGCTTTGTTTCATATGGAGATGCAAATGCGTTAACAGTACTTCCGTGTGCATGCAACTGTTTATTTTGGATGTAGTGATCTGCAAGCATCATTCAGTGCCAAGGTCACAATTGGATGGATGATTAACTTTGAAATCGCCTTTTCCCTTCAAAAAGAGAAAGAGATAACTTTAAAATTACATAAATTGATTAATTATAACATATAAATGGTGAAATAAATATCCAACTCTCTTTGTGAGTATTCCCATTCCAAATAGATCTGACTCACTTTGTGAGTATTTCTGATCCTCGCACATCTCAAAAATACTGTTGAAAAAAAACCCCCCCACTATTTGGTGTTATAGAAACGCCTTATTGCAAGGAGATAAACATCCTGTAAGCCACTAATGACCTTTTGACTGAATAGATGAAATATTTTCGCTTAAACGACAACACACAATAGTTCTAGTATTGCAGTGTACCATCACATATCCCAACAATTTTAATCGAAAAGCCACCATTTAGTTTACAGAATCCTCTTATTCTGGTGAGACAAACATGCTGGAAACTTGTAGATGGCCTTTTGACTGAAAACAGCTGAGATATTTTGGCTTTTGAGATGGCTTGCAGTGTGCCATTACGTTTCCCTTTTGAGGGTCTTTGGATGCCGTGATATGCTATATAAGTAACAAACTGGAGCATAAAATCTACAACTAAGATCCGTTACTGTTTTTTACAGTGAGTGTCAATGCTCAGCTCTCTCTTATAATAGAGTGTGCTGATGTGGTCATCAACATTTAAGGTGATTGGTCGCAGATTAATGTTTTAGAAAAGCCTGGGGATTCTGTTTTCCACTTTATTAACCCTCATTGCCATCTCACCCCTATGACCATTCACCATTTACTGAAATTTGATGACAATAATTATCAATTTCATCTCTATCGTTATTCATTCTTTTTTTTTTTTTTTTTTTTTTTTTTTGGGTTTTCTGGTATCTATTGTTTTTTGATGATGTCGACTTTATCCAAATGGTCCTCTATACAGGTTTTGTCATGCCTTCTATGTTTCGGATTGAGGCATTTCCTTGCTGGATGGTACAAATGAGGACGCTTGAAACTATATTCAGTATACTTGCTGATCTCATTTACGTACAGGAAACTTAGCAGAGACATTTCTGAAGTTTTTTTGTAATCTGGGTTGTAATATTTTTTGAAACCTGATGGCACAAATTTTGTCAGTTTTTGAGATGTATGATTTTCCAACCGATCCACATGATGATTTATAAAAAAGAAAAATCATCTCCCAGCTTGGGCATGATTGGGATTATAAAAAGAGCATTTCTTGCTTTATAACCTATGCCATTGAGTGTTCTCTTCAAACTGTTATTACAAACCGTGTTTCTTCCTTCATAATTGTGATTTTATCAGAATATATAGTCAATATCTGGCAAACTTATTTGCGGAAATGATGTTCTTGTAATTTTTTTTAAAGTTAAAATATACTTTTTGATCCTTAAAATTTTCATCTAAAATTTATTTTGATTCTTAAATTTTTAATTATTATAATTTAATTTTTTATAAATATTATATTTTTAACATTCTATTGCATTGCATGAATCATAATGAAATAGTTGAAAGTATATGAATTGGTTGATGGAATGATATATTTATTATTCTATTAAATTTAATTGATCTATATAATAGAATATTAAGATTATAATATTTTTAAAATACGATGGATTAGATTATAATAATTAAAAGTTTGAGTATTAGCAATGAATTTTGAGTGAGAGTTTGAGGATCAAAAAAATAGTCTAAAATGGAGGAATGGCTTGAAGTCGTGGGACCTTGAAGCGGACCTTGCTCTTCTTGCAAAGTGGGGTTGGCGGCTTCATGTGACCTGGATTTGCTGCGGTGCCGGTAGATTGGGGGTGCTCTTTATCTTTAAAGATGCATCGGACCACTCTCGAGAGGCAAGCACTAGGCGACGCACCGACCGATGGATGGATTGGTGAGAGTTTGTGCATTACTTTTTCGTGGGCTGCTTTCTTATTGCTCCTGCGCACCAACCTAGAAGTGAAGGTAGCAGAGCTCTGGAAAGCATCAACAAGTTCATCGAAAGCAGGGGTGTGGTCCTGCCCTTGGAATATACATTTTGATAGTACTAATCAATGTCAGTGAAACCAAAGATTGGAAGCACTGAGGATAGCTATAATGATATCTAGAAAATTTATAGTGGTCCAATGGTTCAAATATTTAAGGTTTTGGTCTATAAATTTTTACTTAAAATTTATTTTGATATTTAAATATTTAATTATTACAATATAATTTTTTATATTTTAAAAATATTATATTTCTAACATTTTATTATTATATATGATTAATAAAATTGATGAAATAGCTGATGTATCATTCTATTTTATTAATTTTAACTAATTTTATTCTATAAAATGTTAGGAATACAAAGGTCAATGTGGAAGCTGAAAGCAGATCATCTGAATTTATTTATGCATTATCATCTTGGTGGGAAGAGATTGCTTATTTAAGTTGTTTCCAATTCACCACGTATGTCTCTGGCTCCAACCTTTTTTTTTTTTGATTTACTAGATAACAAGTCCCATTTCACCAATATTATATCTGCAACTATTGCATTAGAACCTTCAATATATCAGTGCTAAGTTATAATATAAAATGTTTCTGCTATCTCGATTTTATACTGCATTGATGTCTGTCTAGTTCTCTTCGATATGCATGATGAAGACAAACAACTCACTATTCTCTAATTCCAAGACAGGGATGAGTGGAAGTTATTTTTCAAACAAGCTTTCATCCATTGGACATACACATGCTAATTGTAACAATTAAATAAGTTAGACTTAGCTATACTTATACGTAGCCAAGCTCAAATATAATTTATCCTTTTCATATTTGGATTTACATGAATCAAAGATTTTAAAAATAAAAAAATAAAATATAAGATGTTTCAGAATTCATGTAAATTTAAGGATGAAAAAAAAAATCTAATTTAATACTTAACTGCATACAAATATAGATAAGTCTAACTTTAATTGAAGATGCTATGTAGATAAATCAGACAAAAGAGTAAGCGACTGGTTACAGTTGCTGGTAATCATAACAGATGCCCTCAACTGCCCTCAGTATTGCAGCACCATCTGCAGTTGTTTTGGTCATAAGACAGGATGCAATGGCTGCTAAATATTTTCAGATCTGGTTACGCTTGAAGTTGCATTTACAATAAAACAAACACTCAAAAAGCAGCAATCATGGTTCTTGGGTATTGTAGGCATTTCAGCAATGCTAAGCCAAACACATCCTTTGGAGTGGCTGTACCATTTGTAGCTCGGCTGTAATATCTTGGGACCCAATCATGTTTGTAGGACACAACGTTGAGGCAGTATGGTCAGAGCCCATGGATTATAATCTACAATCTGTGTACTGAAATGCAGAAAAAGATCGAAAGATCACAATTTCTTTTATGCACATCTGTGTATCGAGATACATAAATATGTATATGTACATATTATATTTTAGATTAAAATATATTTTTAATTTTTAAATTTTAAAAAATATCTTATTTTATTTTTATACTATTAAAAATTTTTAAGTTACTCATGAACTTTATTTTTTATTTTATTTTAGTCTCTATCGTTAAAATAATAATAACGCTGCCAGGAATTCGTTGACTTGGCATCTCGCATGGCTGAAGCTAGGCTTACGTGGACTGAAGCTGCATCAAAGATAACAAAGGTTAAAGACGGCGATAAAGGAAACCACTGAGTGGATGGCGGAGGATCGGGAGGAGAGGGTGGGAGAGAGAGGATTGGTGTTGAGAGGGTGGGCCTCATAGGTGGCGATATTGGAGCACGAGACGGTGGGGGCATTCCTAACCCACTGCGGGTGGAACTTCGTGCTGGAGGCGGTGGCTATCAGTGTGTCGATGTTGCATCAATTGAGTGGCTGGTAGTGGAGGTCATTGGAGCCGGAAAGAAGGTTTGGGATGGTTTCCGGAGCACGATGGTAGAGGAGTGGGTGGTCGTACCTGGGGAGGTGATTGGTAGGGCGGTGTCCGGATTCATAGAGCCCGACGGTGAGGGGGGAGAGGGCGAGGCGGCGAGCCAAGGATTATGATGCCATGGTAAGGACGGCGATTGCTGAGGACGGATCGGCGTACCGCGATCTTTGCGGCCTTATCGAAGGGCTGCAATCTTGGAAGACTGAAAGGGATGGAAGGATGTGAGAGACGGGCGACGATAAGGCTGCAGAGATTGAAATGAGACGCCCCCTAATCACTCGTCGTCCGGTCCATGTAAGCCCAGCTTCAGTCATATAGGATGCCATATCGGCGAACTCTGCACGGTGTCACCACTGTTTTAACGATAGAAATTAAAATAAAACGAAAAATAAATTTTATAAAAAATTAATTTTTTTTTAATAGTATAAAAACTAAAGCGAAATATTCATTAAAATTTAAGGATTAGAAGTATACTTTAACCTACATTTTAATTTTAATTCCTATGCTAAATATATAAGTAAATAAAATAATATTGATAAAATTTAAGACACTATTTTTAAAACCCGCAAGTATTTTATGCATTTATAGCTGGCTTTTTCTTATTTGATGCTTATGAGCATATTTGGATGGCAAACTAATTTAATAGATGCCTTACTTCAAGATTATTTATTATACAACAAAATGTCATACCCCATAAAAGCTTATCATTTTAAGACCATACTGCGCTTTTATAAACATTACTATTATAAACATTGCCAAGTTTTAGACACCCACAAATACTTCACCATGCAAAATCCACATTGGCATCAACTATACTGCAACCAGAATTACTTGGCATAAGAAATGGTTGATTTTGACTTTCTTAAAGGTACAATCCATTGGTGAACTGCCATTCTAGAAGAAGGAAAGCACATGGCCGCTATCGGTATCAGCTTTGCAGCCTTTTTGAGTTGCAATCAGAACAACAAGGCGTGGTCTAGAAAAGCATATAGAACGCATGGGGTCTGTGATCTGTTACGAATCTATTTGACAGGTCCAACTTAGTACATGAAAACAACGTAAGCATCAGCCGGACAAGCTTGATCTTGATGGAAAGATGCGTCTATGGATCTTGTGCTTGGTCTTTGTAGCCTTGAAGAATCCAGGTCAACTTCATATGGGCACTGAATGGCCTTTCTGGAGTCCAGACCATGTGCACCCATGACCCATACGTGGAGTTAAAAGCTCCACATGTCCACAAGTTAAAGCGACTACGAAAGTGATGTGCCATCTATCTCATGCGGAGTCCAAGAGTAACCATGAAGCACTAATTAAGCCGTCAAAATCTTGTTAAAAATGGATAAGCATTACGAGGCAAACATAAAGGGAGGATAAATTGACCCACATTCAAGCTAGCATGGTGGCTCGATCTATTTCGAGTGAAATTGTTAATGCTGTAAAGATGGATCTATGCCATGACAGGACTCTTTCTACTACTGTCCTATGAATAGTTCTTTTTTTCTATTCATCACTTTTGCACACTTAGATGATATCATTTTTAACTCACTAAGTCCGCATGCTAGTCCAATTAACCTATTAGTAGACTAGATCTACGTAACTCGAGTTCAAACTAATTGATAACATGTGAACTTGAGTTATAATTTTCTCAGATGCAAGATTATTCATGGGATATCATGGTACCAAACAACATCAACGATGTAGTACATCCACTATGTAGCTAACTAATTCTTTTAGCATATGTAGATATAACAGCATGATCCCAAATCTGTTGCGTATATGGTTTAAGATTAATGGTCAAAGTACAGGATGTTTAACTTGGAGGCAGCACAGTCAACAACTCAATTGTTTGCTTTGTATTCCACAGAGCTTGCACAATCTATCACTTGGATCTTTGCCACCAAGCAATGTTACCTTGTCAGATATGGATTCATGCATTATAAACAGTAGTTCCTGGTGACTGTTGGACATCCATGTGCTTTAGATAAATCCATAGAGAAGTCACTTGTCCCTTCTGCTATCCTTGTACACTCTAGCTTGGTGCTGCCCCTATGAGAACCTTGCCAATATCATTTATTCATGTGATGGTTTCTTGGTTAATTTTTTTTCTTTCACATGAGCTCTATGTGTCCGGGACCATCAAATCAAGCATGTTTTCTTAGGTCTCCCAAGGTGAAAGGAACAGGCTCTTATCTTCTTCTGCGGTGGAATAAATGTCAGCTAGTGGTGCAGTAAATGAAAGTGGGAAGGGGGTGAAGGCATGGGAATGTGGGTTGGGAGAAGAATAGAATAAAGAGAGTTTAAACGTGGGTTTACGAGAGGCCTCACTGTGTTGCACAGTTCACGACATCTCCCCTTCTTGTGATCATATTGAAGGTGACCCCTCTTCTTTTATGTCCCTGTCCGCAAACGTGGAGTAGTCATTAGCTGGTGGCAAGGGGCCAACGCTAGAGCCAATGCTAAACCTTCCCATGACTGTAGGTGAAAATTACTTGGACATTGTGAACCACACTCTTCCCCACTTAACATGGGTTTGTGTGCCTCATTTTGGGTACAACTGCATGTGGATCTGGCACGTCTCTTTAGCTAGGGCTACATACAATAAGGGTTGAGTAGCGTTATGATTGAGCCAAATGGAAAAATGTGCTCCATATATAATTTTACATGCCATAGTTTGGGTATAGATTAAGTTTGAGGTGGTTGTTGAACCATTTGTTCAAAGCAGCTATCTAGTGGTTCTTGAACCATTTGTTCAAAGCAGCTATCTAGATAGTTGATGATAAATAGCTGCTATTGACCCCTTGTAACAGTTGTTCCAAGCAGGCTAAGTCTTTTTTTTTTTTTTGAATGATGCATTCGATATCATTTACGTCTTAGTTTCAGCCAACTTTGGACCCTTAATTATCCTTGAAATGGAGCTCTTATATCCTTAATTATTATTTGATCTTCTGTGCTCTTGAGCCAGAGTGATTGGTGTTTCTTGTTTCTATCACACCAAGTTTGGCAATATCTAATTTTACATTGAAAACATGAAATCGACAATATGAAATCGATCTAGCTTCTCAATGAGCCCTGATCTATCATTTTGCTTGAAATCAATTTCAGTATGAATATATTAAACCTTTTGGAACTAAATTTTCTTGCTAATGTAAGAATAGTTAGGACTCATTTGTGAGATTATAACCTATACGTAACCTATATTAAGATCTCATTTGGCTGAAGAGAAATGGACATGAGAATAAAAGGTTCACAGGAGAGTAGAAAAAAACTTCTCACTTGATTGGGTGCTTCAAAGTAGTCAATGAAAAATAGGATTTTATATGAGTAGCTACTTCCCATGTATGCATGGAAAGAGATTATCCGGGGATATGGAAAAGTGATTTTCCAATAAGATAAAAAGTTGGCTAAAAAAATTATTTCAAAAATATATTTGAGCTCATAAAAAATATCATATATGCCCCTCAACATAAAATCTAAGTTTGATTAACTCAAACTAACCATATCCAATTGTTAACTTAAAAAATACCGTAATATTATTTTCATATTTATATAACATAGTATGTTATAATATACTTATCATACTATTTAATATAACAAAAATATGCTTTCTGATCATATCAACACTATTTTTAAGCTTTATAGAGATCCATCCTTTAAACATACACTTCTAGGAATCTATTTTTTTTGAACATTATCTTCTCATGTTCTAAACAATGCCTATGATCACTCATAAATCACTGGTGTCCAACCTTTGACAACATTATCCTTAAAAAATCAATAAACTTTTCAATTTATTCTTAGATTTCACTCTTAAGTCCACGCATGGAGTTGAGACGTCCAATTCCCAGAACAAGAGATTCATGCATCTCCCCCTAAAACCCACAATTAGAGTTACCAAATATGAACTGGGGTGTATGGGTTTAATTTTACCATTGAACCGTTCTCCTCCTCTACCTGCCTCTCTGAACAGCTGTTGTGTGAAAGCTACCTTCTTTGTTTTTGTGGATAGAAAGTTGTGTGCGCTACCTGTCATTTGACTAGCAACAGTGAGGCCAAAGCATGCATCTCAAGGCCTTTTTCCAGTCACTCCCTTCCCCCCCACTCTCCACCTTCCAAGTGAAGTAACCAGAAAAAGCCAAGGGAAAAAGGTGACGCTAAACAGAAGAAAAGTAAGAAGTCAGTCGAAAAGCTTTCTTTCCTTCAACAATCAAGTACTGCATTTGGGCTCTCAAAATGGCACTCTAGATTGCTATCAAATCAGTTTCTTTCTGCATCCTTCGCAGATGTTCCTTAACAAGTTGAGAGCCTTAAACCATTGCTGTTTCAGCTTGAAGAGGTATATCAATTCACAGTATCATCATATGGGTTTGTTGCAAACTGCATTATAGATATTTGTATGAGGATATATTTGATCATGATTCTGATTTAGGAGAACTTTAGAGGAAATTTATTGGTTTTTGATCCATGCAAACACCTCTGTCTTTAGATTTGATGATTGGTGCGTTTGATCTCCTCAGATTAGCTGTTCCTGGTCATGATGAATTCTATTCTGTTCTGAACTCTGTTCAACTGTCCATGGGAAGAGGAAAGGAAATGTGCTGTAGCTCTTTGTCATGGTTTCCAAATCAAAGATACTAGATAACTATGAGATCATGTGTTCTATGTTGTGTTAGTTACACACTATCTATGTGCAGGGAACTCATGATTCCTCATCCAATTGGCATGGTACATGTTATGATTTTAAGCTTTTAATAGACTCATCTGAAAGGAAACTGGAATAACTCTTGCAAACATTTTACTATCATTGTTTCTTTTTTCCCATGTTTTATTTTTCTCTGTTCAGTTTGGCTACTGTGAGAAGTTAATTGTTTGGGCATTGTTTAGGCTTCATTATTATATGGATTATATGCAAATTAGATCAGATATCTGCATTGAGGTATGAGTATTTCTAGTCATCATGATCCTTTAACGAGATGCATCGAAGATTTTTTGGGTTTTGGTTGATAAAACAACCGTAATGCATCCAAATTCCTCCCCTCTGGGCTTGATAGCAAGCGTACTGAATTTCCTAGTTGCTCGTGTCCATGACTTATGGAAGGTGAACAAGAGATATCTCTGTGAATATCTCATCACATTTTCTAAACAAAGGCATTTAGTTACCCAATAATTTCAGATTGAACATATCAATGCATCTTAAATGGTTCCTATACTATAAATTTAAGATTTATCTCCACTAGATCAAAGATTCTTCCATATCGCATCCTTTGGTCCTGATATACATAATGTCAGTCACAGATGTTGTGGTATTTTTCTTGCCTGGTACAATATAAAGTTCTCGTAATATAAGCATTATAATGTCATAATGCATCTGTGTTTTTTCCTTTCTGTTGATTACATTTTGAATCTTTTTTTTTTTGATTTTATTACTAGTCCTTCCTTTTATGATAGGATCTAATATGTTGTTACATGTAATGCAAATAAGGTGGTATACATGTTCAAAATTTTACAGTACCTTGCAATGATTATCCAATGGCAAAATGGAAGAGTTGGCTTGATCATTTGAAGAGATTCTTTAGCTTCGAGACCGAATCAAAACCAGAAAGGGTAAGATCTTGCACATCATTTTATGGCTTTACAACACTTTGATTAGATTGTAATGTTTGCCTCTGTTTCAGAGGGGGAGGAGAAGGAGATGGCATTTTGGAAGCCTCAAATCCAAATGCTCCCCTGCTCTTCAAGCTCCATCATCACCGCAGGCAGCATCACTGACAGAAGCGGAAGAAGAGCGGGGCAAGCATGCAGTGGCTGTTGCTATTGCAACTGCAGCAGCTGCCGAGGCTGCTGTTGCTGCTGCTCAGGCGGCTGCTGAGGTTGTTCGCCTCACAGGAACTCCATCTTATCATAGGAGTCGAGAAATTGCTGCCATTAAAATCCAGGCTACCTTCCGTGGTTATCTTGTAAGTCCTGTGTTAATCTTTATTTGCTAAGCAAACATGGTTAGTGATTTGGTGTTTATAAATTATTAGATATTGTATAGAGTGCTGTTCCCCTCTATCACAATGACATTGATCTCCCTTATGGTGCAAGTTGCTCAATGCATGCTAACACATGCATACAACGAAAAATTCCATGAGCTTGGCAGTTCTGTTATGGTTTTCCTAGACTTAAATGTGCCATGCAAGACAAAAGTCTGGAATTTTATTAGAAAATTAAGATCAGTTGGCATGTTATATACAATTTTGCAGCACCAGGGATATATATTACAAGGATTCTAACAGTCAAAGTTTTCCATGTTTCCTTTATCCCATGATAAATCTATATCTTGAGATAATCAAGTTGTTCTTTACCAAATCATATTTTTTCTGAAGGATATATCATAACTATTCTTTTGTTTCATCATTAGTCATTTCTCTCAACCATTATAACAATTACAACATTTAGATTTCAGGAATGGCTTTTGGGCTCTTTTGGCTGCATTTGGCTGTGGAATAAATCGGAGTAACTCATGGGATACTGGGTTAGCATGCTAAATTCAGTCACTGTTGCAGGAATAACTCCATTCCACCCGAGTCCCTCAAATTTTGCGAAATTTTGTGAGACGGATTGATGGTCATACATACTAGTATCTTAGCCTACTTTAGGCCATGATCAAATCAGAAGTTAGAGAAATTTTCTTTTCTCCTCATCTTCGCTTGTTCTTTGTGAGGTAAATTGAACAAATAGCTAAAAAATAATAAAAATTAACAAGAATTTAGTAAGAGAAGCAAACATTGAACGCTGAACCTTCTGGTTCGAGTGCACTAAAATGTCCCGGTTCACTTGTTCGAGTCAGTAGAGGGCTCAAACTGGCACATACTGATCTGAACTGAGCTAAACCATTCAGTACCAATTCATACCACCTGGTATCAAATGAAAAAAGATAACCTATTTTGATATAGAGTGCATACCATTTTGTACCAAATCATTAATGTACAGGTATGGGTCCTAGGATTGGTTTTAGACCTTGGAAGCAAAAGAACCTTTGTTTTAATGGACCATCCTTGTCTTATTATTGACAACTGAGAAATTAATGGGTACTCAACATATTTAAAAAGGTATCACTTTATTCCTTTCAAAGAAATCTAAATGTTCTCTACACTTTGATAACATATCTTCACAACTGTGACATTCCCTTGTCATGCATAAACATAAAATCCTGTAGTTGTGTGGCTTCCATTTTTGAAGGTTTCCTTGTAAATCTTCTCTACTTCATGGTTTGCTTTGCCGAGCATTATATTTATCCATATGCCAACCTTTCTCAAATTATGCTTGTTTTCTTTATAAAAACCTTGAATGAGGATGATAAACTGAGCTCAGCTTACTGTTTAAACAACAGCTTCATTATTTAATGAATCATCAAGAGTTTCTGATGGGCATTGTATTTATGTTCGATTTGGGTACAAATTCCTTTTCAGGCAAGGAGAGCTTTGCGAGCACTGAAGGGCCTGGTTAGGCTTCAAGCTCTGGTTCGTGGTCAAGCAGTGAGGCGTCAGACAGCTGTTGCTCTCAAAGGTTTGCAGTCTCTTATGAGGATTCAATCACTAGCTTGTGCTAGTAGAATGAGAGCTGCTGAGGATCATCAAGCTTGTGATGGCAAAGACTATGTCCATTGGAAAACAAAAGATATGGAAGACATAAAAAAATTGGTAATTTCTTAAGTCCCATTGCTTACTAAATTTGGTACCTCATCTCCTGTTACTTCATCTTCAACAACATCTAGTTATTGATTCAAAGCATTTTATTTAATATTCTCATCAACATATGATATTAAATTATAAATAGCAGGTCAGAAGTGATTACCTCATGCCTGTTCACAAGATGCTAGAATTGGTTTTGTTAAAAAAGTATAAGGCCACTAGTTTTTGGCCAAGGTTGTACTTAGGGAAGTATATAACCTTTCCAATATGCCTCTTTTCAGCTCAAAAACAATCAGGGAAATACACTTGACAACTGCCATCTACTATGTTGGTATTTAATTAGAGGATGACTTGATCTCTTATGATTTACAATTGGATGGTTGATCAGAGCATTTCCTTTTGTAAGAATGTGGTCATGAATTTGTATATCAGGGTTAGAGTAGTCCAGACATTGCACAGTAAGTTTGTAAACATTCCTTGAGAACTGGCACACTACAGGCGTCAAGTTCCTGACCCTAACCTATGGGCCTCTCAGAATTATGCAATTTAAGGACGTATTTTAGTGACAGAAATATCCTTTATTGTCATTATCCAGCTAAGACAAAATATTTGACTGATCAACCTTTGTTATGGAGCATATTTATTTCAACTGGTTTACAGGTGGTAGGACTTGGATAAACCAGAAGAAATGGGTGCCAAGTGTTGCTTTGATGCTATACATGCCTTTCCTAAGGAGTACATGTTAACAAAGCATTAATCAGTGTTGCTTAGTGTTGTAGTCTAGGTATCAGCATTCTATGATGATACACTATGATTCCAGCATCTTGTTATAATCCAGTACTTTTAAGACCAAAACTTTCATTTTGTTGTTTTTTGAAAAAACTAATTGCTTTCCAGAAAATGTTGTCTTGATGCCAGAACATTTAACACGCTTTATAGTTTTTCGGTTTTATTTTTTTTGAAAAACAACCATGCATGTCCAATAAGATTCAAATTATACAATGTGTTCTTAAAAATCAGAATGTGATTAATGATTGTAAAATAGCATTCATTATTATAAGGCAACCCTTGACAGAGTTGTATTTTTTTGTGTCGATTCATGCTGAGGATCAATTCATGCCGAGGATCAATGCTATGTGACATAGTATGCTAATGAGATTGATGTAGACTTGATCTACGTAGAGGTACTGGCATTTGTTGGTATTTGTAATAGATTCCTTTCCAATGAAAAAATTGCACCTTTGAAGGAGCAAGTCCTTTCTGATCACACTTCCATGCAGTTGGGTCCAAAGAAGGCTTCATGTTGAAGAACTTAAGTTGCTGGTTTCACTCTTCCTGAAAAGTAGTGACCCATTTCAGACATCATCAACCCTTACCTTTAAATCATGAGTTTGGAATAGCTAATATGACATCACTGAGTACCACTGGAGATGATGATTGCATAAATTTTTCAGATGCCTATCATATGATCTGCGTTACTGTCCACCTTTTGGCTTTTCAAAATTTCCAGTAAACATGAGCTCGTGTTGATTTGCTAAGTGGAAATATGTGTAGGCAAAGATGACATTATCTAATCTGTACACTTGTACTACATAACTTTACGATGCCTCCTCTCCACCTAGGATGAGCTATAGAGTTTGCTGTGTACTTTATAAAGTGACCTTGGCATTCCTCTGTTTAACATGATAAAGGCTTTTTAACATTGCTCACCAAGCCCATGAAGATGATCTCAGATACTAAATTTTCTTTGTTTGGTTCGGATCACTTGAGAAATGTGGAATAGCTAGTAGATTAGTGACTTGTTTTGCTAGCAGAACTTGATTAATATGTCCCATTTGGTAGATACACAAGACAGACAAGCTAGGTTCTGCTCTACTAGTTGTACCAGAATTTGATTTCCTAGTTGCAATCAAACAGTTGCATTTTGACTCCAGGAGTCTGGTTCACACCAAGGTCATGAACTGATTTGGCAGCTGTAGCAAATTGAACCGGTGCTACTTTCTCTCATTCAATAAAGTTTAATTGCAGGTGTCAATAGATTCTCCTCCTCCTACAAATGATTGCTGGAAGCATATCTTTACAGACATAAGTTTGCATTAAGTTGTCAAGCTCTTAGATTCTCCTTTCATTAACAAATGATTCCTGAAAGTACATGCTTTTGGATAAGTTTCATTAAGATGCATCCAGGACTATCTCAGAATTGGACTCGGTGTATTTTATTGCAGGTGTCAATAGATTCTCCTCCTCCTACAAATGATTGCTGGAAGCATATCTTTACAGACATAAGTTTGCATTAAGTGTCAAGCTCTTAGATTCTCCTTTCATTAACAAATGATTCCTGAAAGTACATGCTTTTGGATAAGTTTCATTAAGATGCATCCAGGACTATCTCAGAATTGGACTCGGTGTAATTTAGATATGGCATTACATATGCATGATAACTCCTTAGGAAATATATAAAGTGGCTTTACTTGGTTCATAAGTTGACCCGATATCTTGCAAAACCTTTTAGCAAGTTAATTGGTACAGTTCAGACCTTTCCTATAGAAGATGCATACAATAAATGATTCTATCCCTGTTGGTTGAATCTTAAAAGTTACTTTGTTACAAGTGATTGTTAGTTGAGGATCACTAGTTTCCTAACTAGTAAGAAAGAAGAAATGGGTTCAGACTTCCAGATGCAGATATCATCATCATGGAGCCAAGGCTTTTCCTCACTCATATAAAAGAGACAGTAAGAGAGCATAAAATCCTCAAGAACATAAAAATGATTTCCATTTAGAAGGAGATCCTCTGGATGCAGCTTCTGTGCCTGCCAAGTTATAGCCAGGTGCGTTCTTGATCATCACATCCAATTTCTGCCCAAAGATCTCACTAGAAAGACTTTGGCAAGTTTCTATCATCCTACCCAACCATAATTTGCACACTTCAGCAAGGGCTTCCTCCCCTCCATCACCATTCTTGAGTCACAGAAATTATTCGAGAGGTCCCCATGTTACTGTGGCCTAGGTGCATGATGTACTGATCTCTGGTACTCGGTTAACTTTCTCATCATGGAGAAATTTCAGCATCCTCTTTTACATCCAAGAACAAGCACTATCTGTTGTTAAACCATTTTCATACCGTGTTCATCCTGTATTTTAATCATCATATCCTATCTTTCCAAGAGTACAAGTGGCTTATGATCGTCTGAAAAATTTAAAAAGGTTACAATATTGCCTGAATTGCCATAAATTTGTCTCTTCTTGTAGAACTTTGACCAAACCAATACAAAATTTTAAGATTGATTTTTATTGCTTGGGCAGCTTCAAGAAAGCAATGAGAGAAGGTGGGAAGGAAGCATCTTATCAAAGGATGGTATTGATGCTATACAGAAAAGCAGGAGAGCAGCTGCACTGAAGAGAGTGAGAGCAACAGGATATGCATCAACGCTTCAGGTAAGCCTTCTGGTGATCACATCACTCTCTTTCTACTACTAGGCCTAGCAGTGGTTTCACTGTTCAATTAGCACCCATCCATGTCTTACTTGCCACCATGCTTCTGATTTTTCTCTTTCACCAGGAGAGGAGAAATGCAAGGAGGCCAACAACTCCATCATCTAAAGAACTAGACTTTGGGGATCTGAACCATGGATGGAGCTGGCTAGAGCAATGGGTTGGCGCACAGCCATTGGATAAGGACATTCCTGAGGTTCATCCAAGTCGAAGTCCAGATGAGAAACTCCATCATCAGGAGCTTTGCGTTCCAAATTCACTAATCTGTTTAGATCCTGACGACAAAGATAAGGCAGAAGAAACTCAACTTGGATATTTAGCCAGGAGATCATTTAGCAGGTCTGGACGAGCTTCCACAAGGAATGGTGATTCCTTCTCGACCTCCCCTTCGTTTCCAAGTTACATGGGATCAACAGCATCAACTAAGGCAAGGAATAGATCCCTGAGCACACCAAAACAGCGGGTAGGAATGGCTGACATTAGTTCTGATCAGAGTTCTCCGTACATGAACAGACTACCCTCACCATTGCATTCCATCGCAAGTGATGCAAGCCCCAGCAAGGTCAGCAAACCTTCAGTGTTTAATCAGAGATCCCCACGCTTGAAAGGTCAGACAGGTCCTGTTAAAATTCACCGTTCTTCTAACCACCATAGCTTTGGCTCTGAAAGCTCATTGCTAAATTGGGATCGATGCGATGCTTTTAGGTGAACTTCTCGGGAGAGTGCAGCATATAAGAAGTTTTCAGCTTTTCTTTGCATGATGCAGCTTGGTATTTTGTTTTACAAATGTGGATCAGAATTCTCTCCTGAAGGTTTCTTCAGTTTTTTGCATGAGTGTGGTTGGGATTGCAGCTAAAGACTGCAACCAAGGTTTGCAGCTAATGCACATAGCAGTGGGTAACGTTGACAAAGTATTCTAGTACAATCAAGTCTTGAATTTGAATTGTTTAACCATATTACAAGATACTCATTCCTTTACTTTTCTCTGAAAAATAAGCTGTTTCATAACGATGACAAAATTGAGCAAGACATATGAACATGAGTCGAATGCAATATGAAATAAGTAGATTCAGGTTGATCTTAGGTGGATTTGTATCATAATGAATCAACACGATTATGGCATGAAATAAGTGTATCGTGTCGTAAGTTGACCCGCCAATCCGAAAATGATCTGTTTAGGACTCATTTAATTAATGATATATTAAATGGGTCATCGTAAGCGAGTTGGATCGTATTTATTCGTATTAAGCAAGTCGTGGTTGGACGTATCGTATCAATCTAATATAATTTATTTATTAAACAGATTATGCGTATCATATCGTATTACTTGTTTAATAATTGTATCGTGTTCGTGTTTGAATTTTAGACATGATTAATTGATTTTACCGTGTTCGTATCATTTCATATACCATTATGCCTTAATTTTGATATAATATGAATACAACATGAAAACATGAATTACCATCCCTTCAGTTTCCTCTTTGGCTGAAGTGACCAATTTGGCAATGGTTGTGTGCAAGGTGCTTTACCTTATCCATTCCCTCTTAAATGTTCTTGCTATAATATATCTATGATCTTCAAAATAGAGATCCTCTAACAGATGATGGCATTCTGAAGCAAAAGATGAATCCTTGGTGGAATGCATGATTCCTTTGGTCGTAGCAACGAGGGTTGATTACTTGGCTAGTCAGGTGGTGCACTAGTAATGAGTAATATTAGTTTCTCACCTTCAATACTTTTAATTGCAAGATAAAACACCGGATATGTCAGGCTTTGGTCGAGGAGACCCACCACCATCATTTCAAGGTTTGTGTGGCTAAATCGAAGGGCTTTGGCTTTTTGGTCAATTTAAGACTTATACAGATCCAAGCTTGTCTACCTTATTACAAGCCTAGTCTGAGGTTTCTGAAAATAAACTTAATCAAAATGGTGGATCAAAAAAAATATTATTTAGACTCCTTATTTTTATATAAGTATTCAATATTTATTTAATATATATATGATGTGAGACTAAATACATGCCACTCTTTCTTTTTTTTCTTTTTTATGGAAGAACGAAGAAGTCAAAAACTTCTCTATTAATATATTAAATTATAATAATTATTTTCAACCATTTATATATAAGAAAATAAGAGTAAAATTGAAGATACAAGAAGTGGATGGGACTAAGCTAAAATTCAAGTTGCACTTGTAAAGGGGCTTACAATATCGGTGAAAGCAGTTCCGATAGCACCTAATGGCTATTTTTTACTGCCACTGCTGAATATAAGGTGGAACATGATTGAAAAGGATGAAGGGCTTTGTGAAGAATGTGAAGGATGGCACTGGAGGACGGCTGTTTTTAGAGCCTATATGCACCAGTTGTGAGGGATAAAAATTTATATAAGTGGGTAATTATCTATTATTTTATTTATAAAGGAAGATATGTTTTATAGAATGGCCCAAATATTGATGTTATTGAAATCTTTGTTCGTTTACTGATAGCCTTGGAGTGGGTAGTTCTATGATGGTCAATTGTAGCATTAAAGCTGCAACATCAACCCAAGAACTTTTCAATTGAATTTCTCACAGACTTGACCAGAAGTTTGCAAATTTGGAGGGCCATTAATGCATCCTGAACTGAGACATTGGAAAAGACAATCACCTTCCAAGAGTGCAGCTATTTTCAACTTCAGAGCTTGGAAATTAGCTTACTAGATGGCCAATGGATAAGGACAAGATCAATCCATTTCCAGGAATAAATGGACTTTGTGCATCATGGTCTTTTCCGTTGCCAAGAAGGGCAAAAGCTCAACTCCCTGTTTTAATCGAGAAATAACACGAGGTCTTTTGTTTGACTGCAACTAGAATTAGGGCTAATAATGTTAATATATATTTTATGTTTTGTCTCTTATGTATTGTTGGAACTGTGCTCTAGCATTATGTAAGAGATTTAAAAACAAGTGTATTGTTTGATTCCGAGTATTCTTCAATTATTCGGAATGACCAGCTGACCTGGCCCTGTCACGATGAAGATTGGTAGCGATCGCCTTTTGGTGCGAGGAAGAATCTTAGGTATTGAACTGAGGAATACTAATAATTATAATATCTTAAAAATAATTTTACATCGAATGAAAAAAAAATATATTAAATATTTATAACTTAAGTTTATCTACTATTAATTAATTTTCACTTGAGTTTTTAAACTATATGATTTCAACTTACTAACGAAGTTAATTAGGCTAACAAGTAGGCTTGGGATATTATAAATGGTATCAGATTCGATTCGAATATGCAAAAGTTGATGGGTATAAGAAAAGGATATCCCATGAAACAGTGATGGAGTCCCGTCATGGCGTGGAGTCATCCTTATAGCATCAATGATTCAATTCAGATAGATTTTGATTATTTTATGGTGTGCGACGAGAACATGATGAAAAAAAATATATATATATGCTTATAAATTAAATTGATCTGTTATCAATTAATTTTTACTTGAATTTTGAACTATATAATTTTAATCCATTAATGAGTTAATTGAAACAATAAATAAACTTAAAGATGTTAACGAACATTAACACCAAAACAAAAAAAAAATGCCGTGATCCTGGTACAGAAAGACAAGTTTTTTTGGCTGGGAAAGTAAAAGTTATGCCTCGATCTTAGTATAAGAGGATAAGCACGGCCTGTAACAGAGGTCATGCCAGCATAGTGTGGCTGCCCACTAGCATGGTCCAGCCTATTTGACACCTTACTATCGGAGTTGAGGCCCTGTTGCCGTCGAAAATTAAACAGTACGTTAAGTGCACAGAAGAGAACGCAACAGCTGAGGGGGGAGAGAGTAGGTTAAATAAGCATGTTCACCTTGTAAGATGCAGTTCGAGGACTAACTCTGCAAAAGTTGGAGAACATCTTAACCCTGAATATTTATTTGTCAGCAACTCTCAGGATTAAGTAATTGCAAAAACATAGCAAGAAAACATGTACAAATTGGAATGGTCATTGGGCAAGTGCAAGATATCTGTGGTAGGATCATTTCAGACACCAGTTTGCAGAGGAAATTTAATTTATCGAACTTCAGTCCAAGTAACATGAGTTTTATTGTAACATGGAATCTTTCCAATGCATTGATACAAAAGAGAAAATAAGAAACTGCCCATCCCTTCTGATGGCTTATTTCAGATAACATTTTTAATATCTAAATAATTTTTGTAATAATCCTCTCTCATCCTTCAGCTAAAGTTGATTGGGTAGAGAGGTTGCTTATTTGGGTAGAATAGCCCCCAGTTTTGTTCTACCCCTGCTGGCTTCTGGTCCTCATTGAACATGGCAAACATGTAAGTCTCTACAGGCCTTTCAGATCTTCTAGGTGTCCCTTGACCAACACGATTGATCAAATTCTGGTTGTACGTCCTTGCATTATCTATTGATGCTGCAGTACCACCAGCCGATGGCCAACCACTCTCTGAGACTACTACTTCCACATTAGAGCCTCCCACCTTCTCTAACGCCGAGTAAACTGCATCGACTATTGCATCAAAGAGGTTCTGATAGCCAAATTTCCCATCCTGTACTACAGTTCCAGGGGAAGTAAACAAGGCATACTCTTTCGTGATGTCTTTCGTGTCGCCGGTGTAACTGAAGTAGGGATACACATTTACCAGGAGTGGTGATCCATTGCTAGCCAAAAAATTAACAATTGGCCCCAAGTACTGCGATGCATCAGAAGAGAAAGCACCAGCTGATGGAGGGTATGATGCCCCAAGGACATCTTGAGGAACTGAAGTTGAGACTTTAATTTGGACTTGTAGTCCACTGGCCGACAGAGCAGACTGGATGTTATTCATGGCAGGGAGCACATATCCAGCTGAGTCTCCCGGTATCACCTCGTTGCCAACTGCAATATATCGAAATGAAACATCTGGATAGGCCTTTATGTTGTTTTGGACCCAGTCGCTTGCCGCTGAAGGATCAGAGGCTAATCCTTGGAGATCTTCATTTGGGACGTCTACAATGAGTTGAATGTTGGATCCTCTAAGTGCTTCAAGAGTAGGTTGATATGGATCATAGATTCTCATCCTTCCAATGTTGTTAGATTTATAGAGATCCACTACCTCACTAGGTTGGGGCAGGTTGTCTCCAAGTCTTCCATAACAAACACCAATGGAATGCACACCTGAAACAAAAGCAGGTAATTGCTCATTCATGTCTTGAACTACTAAGTTGCATAAGCTACGCCAACATAACATAGATTGGCAGCAAGAATCTTGGCTTTGATCAAATGAAGAACTGAAATTGGATGCACCTTGGTCGTTGTTTTTCAATATCTCATATTAAAAAGTCGAACTAGACATGTAACTTTCTTTTGCCAGCATGAAATTAGGACTCTACATCTTTTAGGAATTACAAGGGAGATGGCTGCACCTAGTTGTATAGCTTATATAGTGCTTCATATGATCTACTCAGTGATTGATCTGTTTGCACAGTTATCAAGTCAAACGCTCAAACCGCAGGATTAGCTCAAGCTCATGCTAAACTTGAACACCTCTCTTGACTTGAGACTGTTGAGCCATACTGAAACAGTTCAAGGCTTGACTGGTTGGAGCTCATGCCTTTCAGTGCTCCGGACCTGTGTCATATTATATGGATTTTCCCATGTATGAATGCATATATGTTGCACACAAAAAAGCATGTATAAACACACATACAGAGAGAGAGAGAGAGAGAGAGAGAGAGAGAGATCACTTATTGGGATTGCTATGAGAACGCCAAGGAATAATGCTGTCACAGCTAAGGAAACAATACTGTGCTTTGCCATGGATGGTAGCTCTAGTAGAGAATATTTCTGACTAGAATGCCTTGGATGTGTCACAGATGAACCAATACTCACTCCTTATATAGATGCTTGGGAACCATAGCTCCGTGTCCTTTGATTCATTTTCCATAGAAATTCTAGTTCCAATATTGTAGTGGATTAAAACTGACATTTGACAAAGCCAAGGACTGGGCCAGCTGAGCTCTAAAGTTTTGCGTGGGAACGTAGCCTAATATCGTGCAGTGCAGCCATACTTTCTTTGTATTTGTCCATATTTTCCTGTTTTCTTGAAGATTTTCCAATACGAAAGTGTTCTCTATGATGACTGACTGGATCTTCTCTTTCTGTTGTTGGCCAAGAGATGTCCAACTTGATTGGTCTTTTGTTCCCTACTGGTTTGTTATATTGTTCTCTCTCCTCATTTGTTCTCCATGCTGAGACGGTTAGAAAGAATGTTTTTTTAATGATCTTTGAGAATGCGCGCGGTTACAGAAGACCTGACCATACGATGGTTGATGTTAGAAAGAATGTTTGTCCCACCCTTGCGAAATGAATTGATTTTTTTGGAGAAAGAAGACAACCATTCAGTTACAAATAGATGCCAAAATAAATAAATATTTGGACAAGAGTGTATGATATTAAAATAAAGATCAAGAAGAATGTACATGCCCTGGAGGAAGCCACTTGGAGGAGACCGGTGAATTCAACCCGCTATCTTAGATGGGAACTTGGTATTAGAAGAACTCGACAGTTCTCTCCCATCTAGAAGGGCAGATAGAAAAAAATCACCAGTTGGGAAACGGGGAGAAGGTGTACTTTTTGGGAGCATGAATGGACTGGAAATATGCCAATGAAACTTCTGTTCCCTGGTTTCTTTGCCTCCACAGTGAAAGCTAAGGCATCTTAAATAAATTCCATCTGCATGAAACTTCGAAGAAGCTGAAGAAGTGCTCTCATCTCCAGCCTGCTATTGGAAGCACTTGCCATGTGTTCGGTTGTCAATATTGATACGTATTAGTTTGTTACGTGGAACGTTAGCAACACGCACAAACAAGCTCTCTACATTGAAATTTCTTACGTGCAGAGATCAAATACCTTTGAAGGTTGAAGTGTTTTCTGCTTCACAAATACCCAACACGGAACCTGTGACTATAACTAAACAGGTCAAGACGAGGCTTAAACATCTACTTGTTCGCATGAAACACAGGCTACTCAAAAATTTGTTCGTTTAAGTCTTCCTCAAGAAAAACCAACATGAATAGCGAAGCCCACACCGAGATAATTAAGCCAAAGAGGAGAGCTTCTTAAGATGATTAAGCCAAACCTAATTAAGAGCCCCATGCTTAGCTCGACTCAGCTGGCTAGCAGTCCTACCTATTCACGAAATAAATGCATGCGTTTGGACTTACTAAAGAGTTTGGGACGCAATGGCAGCCATGAAACAACGCTTTGGCTTCTTACGAATGGTGCTCACGTAGAGATTCATCTTTGGAACACCTTGGACGCGGCATGCATGGACAAATGCTCGCCTCTTTGCATGGAGGCTTCGGAGGTAGCCCTCCTATCTTCATTTCCCTTGTACTCTAGTAATCTAATGATTCTTGATTTCAATGGAAAGCCATTGATGGCAGTCGATCAGGGTGTTCTTGAGGTTGGGAATCAATCGAAAATCCACCGCCTCCGTCGTCAACTTCGGCGACCCACTCGACCAGTAAGCACTTCTTTTCTCTTCCCTTGTTTTTCTTCCTTAAATCCTCCACTTGGTTGCCAGAAATATTGATATTAGTTGAGATCTAACTGGGTTTTATAGAAACATCTGGGTTGCTTTGTTTCTGTGAAGGTTTTGGGCCGCCGATTTTGAGGGCGGTAACTGATCGGACCTCTCTGGCAGCGGCCACCGGAATTTGAGCAAAAAGTTGTCCTTGTTTGTTGGATTCAGGCTCCCTGTTGGGGTGATTAACCGTCGACAAAAGTCCTATTCTAGATGTCAAATTCTTGTCTTCCTCGCTTGCTCTACCTTTTAACTTTGTTTAGCAATGATCTTATAGCAAGGTTTAAGGTTTAAGGCCGATTAACCATCGTAACCAACAGACCACCATCGAAATTCATGTCTAACAATGGTTGAAGATTAAGACTCTATCCTAGCTAGTACATGTCATTGATGGCCACCAGAGCTTTGGCCTCAAAGACCCACTTTATTCCCTTGATTCTCTGATCTCGCCCTAACAATCATCCTGTTTCCTTAAAAGAGTGATCGTCCCCTGTTTTGAACCGGTTGAGATCCTCCTCCCTTCTTTCTTCCTTATTTTCTTGTCCCCTCTTTGGTTTTCTTGTATTTATTATATTCATTTATTTTCCCTCTCCTCCATTTCATTGAATTCTATTAAAATCAGATCTAGTTTCCGATTTGTGAAAACAAGCATTGATCTTATGTCATCTGATTGTTGGTGTTATGTTGGTTTAATGTGCACCCAGTTGATTAGTCTAGACTCTGGTAATCAGCAAATCAATGTAAATAAACCCAATCATGGTTAGAATACTTCCTAAAAATTATTAAGATTTAGATTCAAGTTTTTCTTTAAAAATGTTTGAATTTAATTACATGTAAATCCTAAATTAGATAATCTTATTAAATGTTATACGTTGGATGTTTATATGTTTAGGATTTATTTTAAATGCTAAGTTTTGTAAAAATTATACGAAACATTAACATGTTTAGAATAAATTTAATATTTTTTTTTGCAAGAGATGTGTTAGAAATTTAAATTATGAAAAAAAGCTAAAATATTAGTTTTGTAAATGTTATTGAAAATTGGATCAAGTATGGTATTTGTCCTATTTCTTATGTGCCTAGTAAGATTTCTAATGAATTAAGAATTCATGCCACACTATGCCTTTAAGTCTATTCGTATAAAAAAGTTGTATATTAAGTTAAATTATATGAAACCTAAATAAATTGCAGTCTGCATCATATGAAACAAAATATAGTATGTTCAAGCATAAGTCATGAGCCTTCAATTAGTTATGATTTTTGATAAGTTATCCTATCTTTTAAGGCTCGTAGCAAGGCTTATGATTGACACTAAAACCTACCTCCATAAGAAAAATATACAATGATCTATTTTTGACCAACCTCCTCAGAGTTAAATGCAGTAATTTATTTTGGCCCAGCCATAAGATTTATGTGTGGTCGTAATTATGATTATAGTATTATTATTATTATAGTTTTGATATGAAAGCTTTAAGTTTTAAATTTGATGTTATCATTATAAATGATATTCATTATTTTTTATTGAAATTGTTATGAAAATAATATTTAAATATCATAATATGTATTTATTCTAAATTAAATTAAGTTGCTTACTTGATCCATCTAAGCATAGTTAAGGTTTACTTATTGGGCGTTAGCTCATTAAAATTTAACGGTTGTTTTTATCTCAGAGAATGAGACATAAGCGGAAGATAGATGGTAGCTGGTCCAAGAGTTTCGCTAAGTTCTTGTTTAGTCAGTGCGATTAGTTTAGTTTTGATTTAAGAGCATCTAGTATTTTTGATACCAATAGTTTATGTTCATTGTTTAGTTCTTTTCATTCCATTGCTTCGCAGCTTGACTAGTTGATTCAATAAATATTTCAACTACTATTATTGGTTGAATTTATATGATTATGTGATATTATTTGAGTAAAGACGTCTTGCATGTGTGGCGGATTGTCATCTCCTAGTTCCATCCTAGGTTTAGGGCGTGATAGAATGGTTGTTCCCAATGAAAGCCAGTGATTGCTTTACCAAGGAACATAACATCCATCTAGGTGATATTAGAAAGAATAAAAATCTAGATAGACATTAGAGAAAAACGGTAGTAAATTATCATTAAGATAACATGGATATCTGAATTCATAGAAAACATAATGATATGTGGTAGGGTTTTCAAAGAAAACATAATGATATATGGTAAGGTTTTGCTAGGCTACTTTTTTAATATTTTTTTAGAAACCCACACTTTTATCCCACCATTTAATACTTTCCTTTAATACCTTTAGCCCTTATACTACTTCCTCTGTACCTCTGGGCATCCTTTTATTTATGGTACCATCCACTTACAGCCAAAAACATTGTACAATGGACCGAAAACATCATAGAAAAAGCATCTGAATTAGGCAGCAATAAAAGAGGATATATTAACCGAGTAAAATAGGAAATCAATAAGGTTGAAATAGCTTTAATTAGGATGGACCCAAATATTGATGCTATTGAAATCTTTATAGGTTTGCTGATAGCATTGGAGTGGCTGATTCAATGATTGTCAGTTGGAGCACTGGAGCTGCAACGTCAGCCAAATAACTTTTCATTCGAATTTCCTCGCTGACTTGCTTCACCAGAAGTTCTCATATTTGTAGAGCCATTAATGCATCCTGAACCAAAACACTGCAGAAGTCTAACACGTTTCAAGATTGCAGCTATTTTCAACTTCAGAGCTTGTAAATTAGCTTACCAAATGGTGAATGGATAAAGACAAGATCAGTTTGGCGCGACAGCGTTTTTTTTGCCAAACGAACTTCTAGGAATGAATGGACTTCGTGCATCATGGTCTTTTCCGTTCCAAGGATGACCAAGTTAACTCTTGTTTGAATCGAGAAATAACACGAGGTCTTTTGTTTGACTGCAACTAAAATTAGGGCTAGTATAGTTAATATCTTATGTTTGGTCTCCTATGCATTGTTGGAACTGTTCTCGAGCAATATGTAAAGAGATTAGAAAAGAAGAATAATGTTAGATTCCGAGTATTCTTCAACTATTCGGAATGACCAGCTGACCTGGTCCTGTCATGAAGAAGATTGGTAGAGGTCTCCTTTTTGGTGCGAGGAAGAATCTTAGATGTTGAATAGAGGAATGCTAACACCAAAAATTATGCCGTGGCGTTGGTGCACAAGGACAAGCACCGGTGCCATGCCAGGCCTGTGCCACATGACTGCCCGTCGGTATGGTCCAGTTTGTTTGACACTTCTACTGTTAGATTAGAATTAAATCGTTCTAAGTATAATGTTACTGCATCAGAAGAGAACGCCACAGATGAGGGAGGATAAGATGTCCAAGGATGGTGGCAACTGCGGCAGAGACTTTGATTTCATTTTGCAGGCCGATCGAGGACAGCGTAAGACGCAGGTCGAGGACTAACTTTGCAAGGTTGGAGAACATCTTAATCATGAACATTTAATTTGTCATCAACTCTCTCCAATAAGTAATTGCAAAAACATAGCAAGAAAACATGTGACAGATTGGAATGGTCATTTGGCAAGTGCAATATATCTGTTGTAGTATCATTTCAACCATCAGTTTGCGGAGGAAATTTTATCCATCAAACTTCAAGAAATATGAGTTTTATGGTAACTCGGAATTTTTCCAATGCATTGATACAAAAGAGAAAATAAGAAACTGTCCATCCCTTCCGATGGCTTATTTATCAGATAACATTTTTAATATCTAGATAATTTTTGTAGTAATCCTCTCTCATCTTTCAGCTAAAGTTGATTGGGTAGACAGGTTGCTTATCTGGGTAGAATAGTCCCCAGTTTTGTTCTATCCCTGCTTCCTTCTGGTCCTCATTGAACATGGCAAATATGTAAGTCTCTATAGCCCTTCCAGATCTCTTAGGTGTTCCTTGACCAACATGATTGATCAAATTCTGGTTATACGTCCTTGCATTGTCCACTGATGCAGCAGTACCACCAGCCGATGGCCAACCACTCTCTGAGACTACTACTTCCACATTAGAGCCTCCCACCTTCTCTAACGCCGAGTAAACTGCATCAACTATTGCATCAAAGAGGTTCTGATAGCCAAATTGCCCATCCTGTACTACAGTTCCAGGGGAAGTAAACAAGGCATACTCTATCGTGATGTCGTTCATGTCGCCGGTGTAACTGAAGTAGGGATACACATTTACCAGGAGTGGTGATCCATTGCTAGCCAAAAAATTAACAATTGGCCCCAAGTACTGCGATGCATCAGAAGAGAAAGCACCAGATGATGGGGGATATGATGTCCCAAGGACAACTAGAGAAACTGAAGTTGAGACTTTAATTTGGTCTTGTAATCCACTGGCTGACAGAGCTGACTGGATGTTATTCATGGCAGAGAGCACATATCCAGCTGAATCTCCGGGTATCACTTCATTGCCAACTGCAATATACCGAAATGAAACATCTGGATAGGCCTTTATGTTGTTTTGGACCCAGTCACTTGCTGCTGTTGGATCAGAGGCAAATCTTTGGAGATCTTCATTTGGGACGTCTACAATGAGTTGAATGTTGGATCCTCCAAGTGCTTCAAGAGTGGGTTGATATGGATCATAGATTCTCATCCCTCCAATGTTGTTAGATTTATAGAGATCCACTACCTCACTTGGTTGGGGTAGATTGTCTCCAAGTCTTCCATAACAAACACCAATGGAATCCACACCTGAAACAAAGCAAGTAATTGCTCATTCATGTCTTGAACTACCAAGTTGCATAAGCTACGCCAACATAACATAGATTGGCTGCAAGAATTTTAGCTTTGGTCAAATGAAGAACTGAAATTGGATACACTTAAATTCAAGTTTCTGGTCGTTCTTTTTCAAATTAAAAATTCGAACCAGACGTAACTTTCTTTTCGCAGGGTGTGATTAGAGCTCTATATCTTTTAGTTATTACAGGGAAGATAGTTGCACCCACTTGTATTAGCTTATATCGGTTTTCATATTATCTACTGGCCAAAATATATTTCAAATGGATTAATTTCTTGAGCTATGCTAGACAAAAATATTTCTTTTCAGACAGAATTAGTTTGTTATCTGTTTGCTCATGCTTTGTTTTCAAAACTAGGACAGATGAAAGTCCAGCTGAAATTACGAAGGCGAAGTTAAAACCCAAGTCACGGATGTTCATACGAATCTACCAAGAACTGGAAAGAATGGCAGGGTAAAATAATGACCATATGGTTATCCAAGTTCTTGCCTCATTCTTGATAGCGATAACTTTCTAAATGAAAAGAGAAACTCATAGTGCAAGGCATGAAAAGTCTGCACCATCTAGGGTAGCAAGAGTGAATCGTAAACTACGAACTTGAACAACTGAAGCCAAACAAAATAAACTGATAAATTAGATAGATAAACTAATAAACACCGCATAAACCTAAAGCTGTTGCTATTTTTGTAGTCCACCTGTTGCTATTTTGAGCCGTTTTCAGTGCCTTTGCATGGCCTCCCCCAAAGGTCTACCAGGTCAAGACATTAGCTTTGCATGAAAAATTTCCTCTCATGGACGTACCTAGTTGCAATGCTGCAAATGAGCCTACCAATATATGAGCAATTTGTGCTAGACTTGCTAAGTAGCTTTGTTCAAGCTAACTAGCTTCTGGAAAGCCATCAGAGCCAAGCTAATTAAGTGTACAGCTGATAAATGGGTGGCTCCACTAGTAGTTAACTTGCAAGAATAAGCACAGCCTTGGACTCTACTCAGTAACTGATGCGTTTTAACAGTTCTCAAGTCAAACCAAAGGGATAGCTACAGTCAGCTCAAGCTAAACTCGAACACCTCTCTTAGACTTGAAGCTGTTGAGCCGTACTGAAACAGTTAAAGGACTGGTTTGTTGGTACCCATGCCTTATTGGCAGTGGTGGCAAAATTAAACAAGACATGTGAGCATAACTCAAACCCATTATAAAATAAATAGATTTGAATTAATGTTAAGTAGGTTCGTGCCGTAAAAGTATTGACACGATTATAACATAAAATAATCATATCGTATCATGCGTTGATCCGTCAAATTAAAAGTGATCCATTTAGAATACATTTTGTTGATTACATATTAAGTAAGTTATGTTAAGCAAACCAAATTATGTCTATTCATATAAAGGAGATCGTGACTATTCATATTTAGTGAGTCATATCATGTCAATCCAATATTATTTATTATTAAATAGATATGTATATCGTATCATATTACTCATGTAATAATCGTGTTATATCCATATCGACTTATATACTATTATGTCTTAGCTTTGACACAATATAAGTAGGACACAAACATGGCACGAAAATATAAATTGCTACCATACTTATCAATCCAGACCTAGGTTATATTATATGGTTTTTCCTATGTATGAACGCATATATGTATGTAAGTACAAAAGCATGTATAAAAAGATAGATAGATAGATAGAGAGAGAGGGAGAGAGACGGAGAGAGAGATCACTTGTTGGGATTGCTATGAGAACGCCAAGGAATAATGCTGTCACAGCCGTGGAAACAATAATTTGGTTTGCCATGGATGGTAGCTCTACTAGAGAATATTTCACTGGAACTAGAATGCCTTGGATGTGTCACAGATGTACAAGTACTTACTCCCTATATATAGGGGCTTGGGAACTATAGTTCCGTGCCCTTTGGTCCATTTTTCCACAGAAATTCTAGTTCCACTATTGCAGTCGCTTAAAACTGGCATACGGCAAAGTAAAGTTCGTCCAACAACCAATTTATCCATTGATCAAGACTGGTCCAGCTGAGCTCTAAATTTTTGCGTGGAAACGTAACCTAATATCGTGCGGTGCTGCCCTACTTTTCTTTGTATTTGTCCATATTTACCTGTTTTCTTGAAGATTTTCCAATACGAAATTGTCCTCTATGATGACTGACTGGATCTTCTCTTTTGCTTTTGGCCAACAATATTTCCAACTTGATTTGTCTTTTGTTTCCCACTGGTTTGTTATATTGTTCTCTCTCCTCATTTGTTCTCCATGCTTAGACGGTTAGAAAGAACGTTTTTTGTTACGATCTTTGAGAATAAGGTTATAGAAGACTTGACCAAATGATAGTTGAGCCAGGTTTGTCCCACCCTTGGTTTGACCCAAAAACCGAAGATTATGAATTCGTTTTTTTTTTTTTGTGAGAAAGAAGACAACCATTCAGTAACAAATAGATACCAAAATAAATAAATATTTGAACAAGAGTTTATAATACTAAATAAAATTCAAAAAGAATGTACATAGCCTCCATGCTAAATCTAATTGAGGGCTGCCAGAATTATATACAGGTGTAGATGAAAACAGCTTGCCATTGGTGCGAATCTGGAGGAATGAAACTTCTGGCTATGGAAGAGGTCACTCGGAGGATACCGGTGAATTCAATCCACTATCCTAGATGGGAACTTGGTATTAGAAGCTCTAGAAAAACTCGACACTTCTCTCCCATCTAGAAGGACAGAGAAAAAATCTAGAGACTTTCTTGCCATTTTTAGCTTTCAAGTTGGGAAACGAGGAGAAGACGTGCTTTTTGGTAGGATGAATGGACTGGATATTAAATATGCCAATGAAACTACCAAACCCCACTTTCTTTGCAACTGTAGTGTCTATTCCCAGGCCTTTTAACTTGGATGCTCCGCAACAGAATTTTAGATCTTGGAGTGTATTGTGTGCTGGAAAAAGAATCTGAGAACCACTCAAAAGTTTTTTGCTCTATTAATAATCGCCTTGCATCATGACTTCAATAGTGCAGTAGCTTTCTTCCTTGGTTCAAAAAAATCGAAACAAAAGGACTAGACCTAGAAGTGATTCTTAACGCAACGTGCAAGCCATTTTTGTATGACATTTGTGCTACCATAGCACTATATCGAAAAACTGAGGAGCATTTTAAATGAATTCCATCTCCATGAAACTTTAGAGCAGCTGAGGTGTTTTCATCTCCAGTTTGCTATTGGAAGTACCCGCCGTGTGTTTGGTTATCAATAATACCGATACGTGTTAGTTTGTACGTGGAACGTCAGCAGCACGCACAAGCACGTTCCCTACATTGAAATTTCTTGCGTGCGGTGGTCAAATGCCTTTGAAGGTTGAAAAGTGTTTTCTACCTCAAAGATTGGAAATCAACTGAAATAATTCCAACACGGAACTTATGACTATGGTCAACAAGTCAAGGGTCGTTGTATGAAGAGGTTTCCGCTCATTCTACTTGTTCACATGAAAACAGGCCATAAACTAGTGAAATTTTGGACAAAGCCTGGACATCACTCAAAATTTTTTTTTTGTTTTAAGTCTTCCTCAAGTAAAACCAACATGAATAGCGAAGCCCACACCGAGCCAAACTGGAGACCTTTTTTTGATGATTAAGCCAAACCTCATTAAGAGCCCCCATGCTTAGCTCGACTCGGCTGGTTAGCAGCTGTTCCCATTCACGATATAAATGCATGTGTTTGGACACGCTAAAGAGAGTACTTGATGGGACGCAATGGCAGCCAAGAAACAACGCTTTGGCTTCTTACGAATGGTGCTCACGTAGAGATTCTTCTTTGGAACACCTTGGACGTGGCATAGATGGACAAATGCTCGCCTCTTTATATGGAGGCTTGGGAGGTTGCTTCATTTTGTGTCAATGTTTTCATGGAAGTTTAGGTTCCCTGATTGGACTGGCTTAAAGATGGCTTAATTATGTTAATGACACAGTCGATGTTGAAGCACCAGTCCGTCCATCTACCAAGGCTCCTAAATTTCTGATTGCAATGAAAGCCTGTTTCTTATAGGCACTGCTTTTGTTGCACCTATGCAATTTTTTTTTTTTTGGTTTCCCTTGAGGTTCTATTGGAGGTAAATGGATTTAGGATTTTATGGGAGAAAATCATTGTTATTTCTAGCTATTTTTTATAATAAAATCTTTATAATTGTTGGTTAATAAACTGAATCATGCTAATTCCTATGTGATGATTTTTTCTTATGTTTTTTTTTTTTTTTTTTTATTGAGCTCTCCTTCCTGCTGCTCCACAACAAATAGTATCAGAACTTTTCTATACAAAACAAGTGCTATTGGAGCTTGGCTCAAGATTCCCAACAACTTCAATGGGGACAAGAATCTCCTGCACGGCTTGATTCCAGGCCTGTGATCAGAAATTCTTAGATGACTTAGAGGAAGACCTTGCTCCAGTCCCAGAGGACACCATCACTGTAGCCTTTGGCGAGGCACTTGAAACATGGGACGCCCTCCTCTTCAAGAGCCCATGTTCCTTCAGCTTGGTGGACCAACAAATTGCTGGTGGGCAGACCTCATAGAGGCACTCCAAAGTAAGAGGCAGAGAGGACTCGATGGTGTGATGGATCCAAAATCCACAGTAACCTCCATGATAGCTGATGTGATGGTCATAGTTTTAATTGGTTCATGATCACGCCGCGACCATCAATTCTGAATCCAGTACAGGAGTATCGTGATACGATGGCATGTTCTTAAAACGAACCTCAAAAATAAAAATATAAGCGCCTGTTAAACCTTAATACATGCAAAATATAAAATAAAACTGAAATTAAAATATATATTATTTTTTATATCAAATTATCAATCATTTACTTTTCATTATTAATACAAAATATTTAAGAAAAAGAAACTTCTAATTATCCTCACTATTGAGGATCATTTCCAAAATTTCGATCTATCAGATAGACTCCATTCTCATCTTCTGCAAAATACTAAGAAAGAGAGGATAAGTTAAAAAGCCCAATAAAACTTTTACACCTACCATCATAAATATGCTAATGAGAAGTTTAGTATAGTCAAAATATGCTTAAACAAAAGATATCATAACATATATATATATATATATATATATAACAGTCTAAAAAGTCAATAAAATTAATGTTTCAGAATAAATACTAATCATCCACAAGATAACTACATCCACAGCCAAAACAACAAACTCAATATAACAACGCCAAGCAAGATAACCACATCACAGCATCAAGATAACCACAATATTCAAATAATCATAACCAAACCAACCACAACATCCAAATAACCACAACCATATCCAAACCCTCCATATGACCGCACCCACATCCAAACCATCCACGTAACCACAATCACATTCAAACCATCCATGTAACCACAACCACATCCAAACCATCCACGTATCCGTGCGCAAGATATCACTAAGCAAGTCACTCTTTCTTAGTATGCAGTCCATCCACTAGGCCCCTTTGCCACAGCACGCATCCTCTAAGTGAGTTACTCCCTTAGTATGCATGCATCACGAAGTTGTACTGCCTATACATACTGACACTTCAAGCGCAGTATTTTGTGTCAGCAATCTAACCTAGCGATACTTCTTTCGTTCAGGTTGGTTTATATACTATTATCTCGCGTAATAAACTCAGCCATTTCAATTGTTGACTTTGTTCTACTCAGCCTCCTCGGCCTATATATTTCTCCCCATACCGCCAATCTAGGTAAGTGATGGCACTAACCCTCCCTGTCAGAATTAATACCACATACCAACAGTATCTTTTATGGCACCATATCCTTCAACCGAGCCATACTATACCACATCCATCATAGCTCCATCATATATTCCTCAACCAAACCATACCATATCACCTCTAAAATAACAAGCCACACCATACCACCTCTGTCGTAGCTCCACCCTATATCCCTCAACCAAGCTACGCCACGCCACATCCAGATTACCCAAAACTCTTACTCTCAAATCAAAATAAAAAAACTATTTATAATAAAATAATATACCATCATATATACACAAATCCACAATAATCCACAATGCTCAATTCAAATCATGCAGAGAAAACGAACAACAACAAATGATATATGCAGGCATGCAAGTTATGAAAATATATTATATAACAGTATATGGTGCAGAATTCCTACCTCAAACCGCTACTCCAATAACTCCTTAATGCGAAACAAATAAAGCAATGATCACCTATAATTCAACATAAATAATTAATTTATCAAAATTTATAATTAAAAAATTACTATTTTAACCCTCTGACCTAAAATTTAAAAATGACCATATTGACCCTCTAATTCAATGACCACTAACCTGTACTTAACTATTTTTAATCAAGATTTAATTATTTTTTAATATTGCTAATTTTTTTCACTTCGTTATATTTACAAAAATGCTTCTGCTAACCTATGCTGAATCACCTCAAAGCTCAAGACCAAATAATATGCTGGGCTTTGAATCCTTTCCTGGACTTGGCCTAATTAGCTAGTTAGCCCAACTAACTAACTAAGCCATCAGCCCACCAGACCCAGCAGGCCAGCCCATAAATTATTTTACCCAACATCTATTGTTAAAAGAAGCCCAAACCTATTAACCCAGCTGGCCCATGGCCCATTTACTCCATTGGGCCATGACCCACCAAGCCCAATTACTACTCAGCCAACCCATGACCCAGCAGGCCAGCCCAACCCATCTAACACCCAGCCGGCCCATTAAGCCAGCCCAGAACTCATCCCAGACAAGCAACACAGGGGAAGGGTTTGCCGTGGAGCTGCGGTAGCGGCAGAAGAGAGAAGGAGGCGGTAGCGCTAGCGGTGGTGCCCGGCAATGGAGCTATGACGACGACAGATGAGGAAGAGGGAGAGAGGCAGTGGCGGACGATGGGGGGAAAGGGAGGGGCTCTGGTGAGGGCAGCGACGAGAGGGAAGGAGAAGAAGAAATCGGCAGCGTCGACGGCAATGGATAAGGGAGGAGGAAGGCGGCCGACGGCGAGACGGGAGAAGAGAAAGAGGGCAGAGGAGGGAAGATCGGCACTGGAGTTGGAGAAGAAACGGAGCTTCGATGAGCTCGACGGTAGAGAGGAGGTGTCACACCTCAGACCTAGTGGCAGATTCAGGGAGTAGCAACCCGCTGCATGCTAGACATGTAAGATGTCCAGTAATAACAAATATCACATAGAGAAATAATAACTATATGTCAGTAAAGTTAATACAAAGCCATATAAAATAAGCTTCGAACTACATGCCAAAATAACACAAGATCAATGTTTGTGTTACATGCAACATAAAGTTGATCTGATCAACATTGATGGAAGCTCCAAATTACCCTAGGCTTACCCTCTTCAATTCTTTGGCTCTGAAAAATATTGTGAGAATTTAATGAGCTCACACTTAGTAAGTAAGCCTAATATAACATATTATGATTATTTTAAAATATAATATGCTTGATTTGAATTGAAAACAAATGCTATAAAGTGTCTCAAAATGTAGTTCCAAATTTTCAAAAGTCATCGCATATCAAAACCCACTATAATTAACATGTATATTTCATCTTATTACAAATAACCCACGGTCATATACTATGTCTACGAATACCCCCATAACAGAGTCAGAACAGAACACCCCAAAGAGTGTATCCTCCCTATATATCCCCTATGGAGGTAGGGCCATGGTATCAGAATCATATCACAAATCATATCATATCACAAAACAAAACACCTTATGGATGTGTCCTCCACATATAACCCCTGCGGAGGTGGGTCCTGAAGTCAGAAATCATATTATATCATAGCGGACCATAGATGGCATATATTTTTATGCTCAAAGAAGTTATTTCTGCATCACATTTACAAGATGTTAGATATATATACACTTGTATAAGAAAATTTTGATGCACTAAACATTATGCAAAAATTAGCTGTTTTCAAAACAATGTTAAGCAACCAAATGCATATTTGGTACAATAAAATCTGTTTTCCATATTTTTCAAAATAACACAGATAATAGCAATATGTAAATCAATATAGCATTTAAATCTAAAATTGATATATTTTAATAATATATGAAAATTATTGTAAATGACTTACTTACCTTCTGTCGCTAATCCACAAGCACAATTCAGCTATTAGGCTCCTGGGCACCTACAATATAATATTTAAAATTTTTAATTTTTAAAATCATGGTGCAACTCTTAACACTCTACCCAATCTAGTCTTAAACCCAACTTGAGGCTTGAATATCTCCAGATATATTAGCCTAAATAGAAAAATAAAAATTCTTCGACAAACGAGAATTAATGTTGATCTAAACTCATATCTCAATATATTGGGCCAAATCCAATCTAGGCTCCAAAAATTGGGCCCAATCGGGCTTAAAGGGCTGAACCAAGCTTAGCTCAAACCCATTCCCTTCTCCCTCTATTCTTCTGAACCAGGGGAGGAATTGCTGGCCCTCCTTTCCCAGGCCACTTGATCGGTCGCCTCCGACCGGCCCAGCATCGACTGCCATTGGTGGCTGCCCTTTGTCCCTCTCTTCCTCTTTCTCTTCTCGCTCTTCCTCTTCTACTTCCTCCCTCTTTCCCTTCTTCTCTTCTCACCCGATCCCTTGCGGCTGCGTAGCCGGCCCTCCTTCGATCGGTCAGGCCCTACCGGACGCTACCCAGCGCCAGTTGAGGCTGCCGCCACCCAGTGAGCCAGCGTGCTCGCCGCCAGATCCAAACCAAGGCGAGGAGCTATGTGCGGCTCCCCCACTCGAATTGAGGGTCGCTGGCGGCGACCCTCCTCCTCCCTACAGCCAATCGCGGCCTCCCTCTCCCCCGTCGGAGCACCCCAGGCATGCGAAGGAGAGGCCTGAAGTAGCCAGGCCTAAGGCTCAACCGTGGCACAGCCCTGCCGCGAGCCAATCGAGCGACGCCCACAACACCCCCTCGGTGCCGTGCATCGGCACACGCGCTGCCATGCATGCACGCAAGCGCTCGCCTCCTTTTTTTCATAAAAAAATTTGGGTATTACATGAGGCAGTGGTAATATCGACCACGGCGGCGGAGAGGAGGGAGGCCGTGGAAGGAGGGAAATGGTTGACAGCGAGGAAGGATCCAGGACCGATGGCGAGCAGAAGGTGTTGGTGTGAGTAGGGTGATGAGTACATTCACATACACTGATAGTAATTTGGATTGCTCTTCTTAGAAAGCTCTATGAAGATTACAATGCTAAAAAATAATACTTGAAGAGTAAAGGAAGATAACCCTTATATTATAAATTTATAAAATACTCCACTCACATTGGACTCAATACATTAAGTCCTATTTATAGATACATAAGGGTGACTTTCCATCTACCCTCATGAATACAAGCAACCCTTTAAATTCCAATGACTCTTAGTTTTCTGAAATTCTTATACTTTTAGACTTCCACAACTTTAAGACTTTTATAAGTCTTAGATTTAAGAGTTGCATGACTCTTTGATTTCTTAAACATATTAAATGCTAGACTCTTAAACTTGCAACTATTAATGACAATAACTTTGACTCTTAAACTTTATGTCTCTTAGGTTCTGTAACATGCATTAATAATTACAAATTACTTCCAACATTATTTCCTTTTAATTTATAATTTTTTAAACATCTTCAATTACTGACTTGGACCACAATCAGAAAGAAAATTTCGTACAACGCAAGCTCTTCCTTTTGATATATGAGAAGAAAATTTCGTACAACGCAAGCTCTTCCTTTTGATATATGAGAATGTATCACTGCATCTTCTTCGATCACTCTTTCTTCCATCTCTAGCTTCAACTCGTTTAATTCTTTGATTATATCTTCATATATGCTCTTCAGATCTTTATACCTTTCATACAGATATTGCATAGAGATCTTGGCTTCTTCTACTTTCTAAAAATAAACATCCTTAACAATAATATTATAAATACCTTTCAAATAATTAATTGCTTGCAATGCTGCATCATTTTCAGCTTCTTTCTTTGTAACAGTTATATGACCTTCAATCACCAGTTTCCTACTTTCATCTTCAAAGTCAACTATTGCAACAAAGATCGATGAGTGATCTGATCTAGATTTTTCATAAGTGTACCTTATTGATGAAAAATCTAATTTTTTAAGTATTTCTTTGAGTATTAATTTGAATGGCACAACCACCACTATAGCCCTTTCATCCTTTATTTTACACAATTAATGTTGTTAACGATGTCTCTTATCTTTAACATCAAAAGACTGTTTTTATCTTTTTTTTTTTTTATAAAGTCTCTTTTCTTAAACTTGCACACTTTTCAACTGATTCCTTTTGACCCGGAGTCTTAACACCTTAATGGAGAATATGAACAACTTCTTCACGAACTTCTTTCGAAGCACCTTGATGGAGATTATGAATAACTTCTTCATGAACTTCTTTCAACTCTGAAGCTGCTCTCTGATTCTTTGGCTCTCTAGCTGCTCTCTGATTCTCTGGCTCTCTAACTCTTTAGCTCTCTTTTTTGCTTTAGGATCGATCAGGCTTTGATACCACTTGTTGGTGTGAATAGGATGATGAGCATATTCAAATATACTGATAGTAATTTGAATTGCTTAATATATATGAAGATTACAATGCTTAAAAAAAAAAGGAAGATAACTCTTATATTATAAATTTACAAAATAGTTCACTCGTACTGGACTCGATACATTAAACCATATTTATAGATACATAATAGTGACTTTTAATTTACCCTCATGAATACAAGTAATCCTTTAAATTTTAATGACTCATAGTTTTCTCAAACTCTTAGGCTCCTCCCATAATTTTAAGACTTCTATAACTCTTAGTTTTAAGAGTTACAAAAACTCTTTAATTTCTTAAAGATATTAAATGTTAGGCTCTTAAACTTACAATTATTAATGATAATAATTTTAACTTTTGAACTTTAGGTCTTTTAGGTTATATAAAATACATTAATAATTAGAAATTACTTCAAAGATATATAACATGCATTAATAATTATAAATTAATTTCAAGAGATATAACATGAAGGGAGAAGAAGCCGGTGGGGAGGCCACGGCGGCATTCGGCGTCGGTGAAGAGCAGGGGCCAGCGATGAACGGCGTGGACGCAAGGGAGAGGAAGGAGAAGAGGCCGTGAGGAAACGGAAAGAAGGCGCTGGAGACGAAGGAGATGGTGGCCACAGCGCTGTTGTCGGTGACGGAGGAGGAGGCGGGGTCAGAGACGGAAGCGGCGATGAGAAAGAGGAGAAAAAGGCGTGGAGTCCGGTGGGTTGAGAAAGAAAACAGGGAGGAAACAGAGAGATGGACGGTGGCGATCTCCTTGGGACGGCGGACGGTGGGGGAGAAGCAGAGGAGCGAGGGCAGGGAGGCGGCGACGCTGACGGAGGAAGATGGAGAGGGGGTCTCGGATGTTTCTGGAAGACGACAGGGAAGAAAGAGAAGAGCAGCGGGATTTGGTCAGGAAAGCGATCAATCGGCGATTTTAAAAAAATATTTTTTTTAAAAAAATTATTTATAAAACAAAATACTATAGTGCATATAATTATATTTTTAATAGTCATTGGAAATATTTTTTTTAACAAATTTTAACTTTTAAGCCGATCTATATTCACTCGTTCCATATTACATCATCCTTATTTATTATTTCGTTCCAACCTTCTAATAAGGTGGAAAAGCAAAAATGTTTTGCTTAAAATTTTGAGATGGTGAAAAACAAAAAGAACAAGCTTGAAATTTTGATAAATAATATTAATCAACTTTAATATGATTTAAATTATATGATTAAATTCTAATATGATCTCAATAAATTCTTAAATAAGTTTAGCTTTTTTAAAAAATAAAATTAAAAGAAAAAAATAAAAAAACGATTCAAGTGTGCAGAGACACAAACAAAATAAAGCTATGGAAGAACATTCAATATAGAATGGCTGTTCCCAGTGAAATCCGTGGTTGCTTCACCAAAGAATATGCTATAGGGTAAATCCATCCTCATGTAAATTATTAGTGCATGCTGAATCAAAATATCATACAAATAAAAAGGAGTGAGTTGGAGACATCAGAGAGAACGAAGAAACTCCAATTTGCTTAAGTTGCATTGATATGTTATATGTAACTACAATGCTGGCTGCACAGGTCAAGGCCATAGAACATAGAAATTTTCACTGAGAAACTATAAACAATTTCTCATCGATTGCAGTTTGTATTAACCAACATTCTTGAAACATTCATAGAATCCTTGATTTTTAGCCACATGTCTATGATAAATCTTCAAACAAAAGTTGAAGGAACTAGAAAATCAGATGAAAGGAGTTTAGACTTACTTTTTGGTGAATGAGAAAGGGTGAGCTGGACAAAGTCAATGCGGATGTAAGGAGGAATCCAGAGATTAAGGAGATGCATGACACCTGCAATTACCTGTTCTGACTCATTCCATCATTAATAAAGCAACAAAAATCAAGGATAACCAAATACAGATGAAAATTAATGATGTCCATTGATCTCTTTTTTTTTTAATAGTAGGATAAATGAAAAGAGGGACAAAATTAAAAGTTTAATTTTTATAAAGTAACTTTAATAGTAGGGAAAATTATGGGAAAATTCAGTGAAGTTATCAGTCTTATGTGAATAGCATCTTCCTGGCACATTTATGCCTTTGGGATCCATACCATCAAACAGACAGTTTTACCCCTCCATGTTCCATTTACCACTAGATGAGTAGGCCAACATAAAAAACAACCAAAATTGATATCACACAAATGCTCAGATTGGTATGGGCCCCACAGAACAGATTGATATATGTTTTCTGCCACACATTCAGGCACAAATTCAGCGGACTTTCTCCAAGTTAAGAAAAGTCTAATCGAAAAAAAGGAAAAACTTGATGGTCTTGCCCCTCCCTCTTCTTCCTCCACCTTCTCAAATCTTTAGAGACCATCTCAACGCCGTTCAAACTTCAAACACAAAATCTTATCAGTTGCTGTCAAAATTTCATTTTTCCTGAAAGCTCATTGAAAAAAAGAAACAACAAAATGGAATACCTTTGATAACCTTACCATTTTTGATAAACTTACCATCATCTCCTTTCCAAAGTCTGAACTTATTCACCTCCCATCACTGCCATCCCCTCCCCCATTTTCGCACCTACATAACCGATGTCAAATCGTAACCCTACCCTCCAAATTAAAACTCTATTCTTATTTCCAGACCTAGCTCTGATTCAATTCATTCAATTAATTTTCCTTACCTCACTCACCTTCAAGAGGAAGGTAGAGGGTGGGCCTTGGCAACCCATTACCACTTCTCAAGTGCGGCAGACAACAAGTGCAATCATAGGAGATTTGGGAAGGAAGAGAAAGAAGAGTGGCGATATGAATGATTTCTTTCTATTTTGCTTTGATTTTCATTAATTTGAAAAGAAATGGAAATCTTTTTCTGATTGCTTTCCTTCGATTGATGATATTTGCTCAACACCTCCAATGCAACATCTCAAGTTCGACAGCTTCAGTGCCCCAAGGTTGATGGCTCTAACATTAATGGTTCTCCCTCAAGAGCACAAACGGATGCCTCCATTGACTACAACTACCAAAATCTTGTTGGCCACCTGCCCAACCCATCTATTAGGACAAGGGAATCGGGGAAGGGGTTTGTCGGTGGAGCAGAGAGCTGATAGCAGAGGAAGAGGGCTGCAGGAGTGAAGGGAGGGGAAGAGGTAGAGATGGTAATGGTAGATGCGATGGGATGGCATGAGGAGAGGACCTGGGAGGAAGAGATCCTGTGGTAGGAGGGCTTTTTTCTTTCATTTTGACTTTTCTTATATGGAAAGATAGTCCACCCAATACGCACCCAGTAAAGTAGTAAAAAAATAGTATATTGAAATGTACCATGGGGCCTGCACCAGGCTAAGCAATACAGAGATATCGGTTTTAGTTGTTCCACATTAATCTACTCGTTCAGCATAAACAAAACAAAATGTGGGGACGCAAAACCATTCACTTAATGGTACAACCCATGGGTGTAAATGCCCCATGAAAGATGACATTAGGATAAGAATGGCAATATTTACTGAGTTCTTTCCTTTCAATATATCTTTCTTCTCTGGTAGCCGGCTTTAATATACAACAGGGACTGTAATATGCTCCTGATGCCCATGCCACCCAGAAATGAAAGAGAGGCTAACGTCTTGCATATCAGTGACAACATGTTAAATCTTTATCAATTTAAAGTTTAACATAATATTTGTTTCAAACAATAAGGCAAATCTCATAAGCACTAAATAATTGCTTTTTAAGCAAAAGCATCACCATACAAATGAGTACAGACAATTGGCAACTGTTATGTTTACTCTTGCTCTAGATACTGATAGTTATATAGCACTTATCTAGATTATATCAAGAGGAATAAAAATCTAGGTAGTAGACATAGTAGTAAATTATCATTAAGATCACAGGGACATCTGAATTCAAAGAAATCAATGAGGTTCTGCGGTATATATATTGACAGCAATAAATGAGGACATATTAACTAAGTAAAATAGGAAATCAATAAGGTTCAAGTAGTTTGTTGAGTGGGTGATTCAATGATTGTTAACTGGAGCATTGGAGCTGCAACGTCAACCCAATAACTTTTGTGATACCTGTTTTATATGTTTTATAAACAGGTATCGTCATATTTAAAAAAAAAAAAAAAAAATTTCAGAAACACCGACAACTTTCCAGAATCTTTAAGTGGCCTTCATCCCCATTTTTCCCTCCCCAGCCCCGTCCTCTCTCTCTCTCTCTCTCTCTCTCTCTCTCTCTCCTCCCGTGATCGCCGCCGGCCGCCTCGTTCTTTGCCGTCGACCTCGTTCAGCCGCGCTGCCTTCTTCTTCTCTAACTCTGTCGCCGCTGCCATCGCTGTGGCCGGATTACCGCTCCTCCCCTTCTTCCTCGTTCGCCGACCTCCGAGATCTCTCCTCCGTTCTCCATCGTCACCATGGCTTCGCCCCCGCTGCAGAACTTTGCCGTCGTCACCGTCCCAAGGCCCGGTTCTCCTCCTCCTCGTCGTCAACCGCCTTCTTGCCTCTGCTCTCTCTTCTTCCTCCTCCTTGATGCCGCCGCCGTCCCAGGGGGCTCACCGCCGACCTCTTTCTTTCTCCTCTAGCCGGAATCCACAGCGCCACCGCCTCTCCTCCCTTTCTTCTCTGTTTCTTCTCCACCAACCCACCACATCTGGCCCCTGCTACCACCGTTCATCTCCCCTTCCACCACCTCCGCCCACAGCCTCTCCTTCCCTCCATGATCTCGCCGAGCTCCACTGTCGCCGTCGGCTCCTTGTCTTTGCCGATCTCCTACTTCTTCTCGCTTTCGGCCCTGACTCCTCCCTCCGCCCACTACCGCTGCTACTGTCGCCGTCCACCGCCTTCTCCTCCTCCGTTCGCCAACCCCGCCGTTTCCCTTCTCTCCCTTTCTCTTCTTCTCCTGCCGCCACCCTCTCCGTCCTTCGCCGTCGTCCTGCTCCGACCACCATGACCTCAGGTGCTCCGCCCGACCTTGTCCGCCAGCACCGTGGCCGACGCCGCCGCAGTCGCCGTCGATGAAGCTAAGAGGGAGATTGGCATGGGCTAAGGGGAAGGAAGCCGTTTGTGTCTCCCTCGTCCTCTTGTTCTTCTGGGCAGGTAATGGGCTGAAACCTAGATTATTTAGTGGGCTGGGATTAGTTAGCCTGTTGGGCCAGGTATGGGTTGGGCTGACCTATTGGGACAAGTATGGGTTGGCCTGGTGGGTCTTGGGCCAGCCAGGTGTAGTCATGGGCCTGGTTTGTTATGGGCTTGGCTAGTTATTGCATGGATTGATGGTGGGCTGATGGCTTGGTTAGTTGGGCTAACCAACTAATCAGGCTTAAGTTCACGGAAGGATTCAAAGTTCAGCATATTGTTTGGGCTCGAACTCTAAGGTAATTAAGTGTGGATTAGCAGAAGCATTTTTTAAATATAATGAAGTGTTAGAAAATTATTAATATTAAAAATAATTAAATTTTGGTAAAAAAAGTTAAGCGAGGGTTGGTAGTCATTGAATTAGAGAGGTAAAATGATTATTTTCGAATTTTTGGGTAGAAGGATAAAATGATAATTTTTTAATTATAAATTTTGATGGATTAATTAATTATTTATGTGAAATTATAGGTGATCATTGATTATTAACTTGATATGTGGAGATTATTGGATTAGCAATATAAGGTAGATGTTCTACATTCTATTGGTGTGTAATATATTTTTATGACTTGATGCCTGTATATATCATATTTTGTTGTTAGTTTTTTCTGCATGATTTGAATTAAACATTATAGATTATTGTGGATTTGCGTATATATATTGGTATATTATTTTGTTATAAACGATTTTTTGTTTTAATTCGAGATATGAATTTTGGGTATTCTGAATGTGGCATGGTTTGATTGAGGGATATGAGGCGGAGCTATGATGAATGTGTTATGGTGTAGCTTAGTATTCCAAAGGTGGTATAGTGTGGCTTGGTATTTTAGATGTAATATGCTATGCCTTGGTTGCAGGATATGGTGCGTATGAAAGGTACTATTGGTACATGGTATTAATTCTGCTGGTAGGGGTTGGAGCCTTTATTTGCCTAGACTGGCGGCACTAAGAAAAGGAGTAGACCTAAGAGGCTGTTGTAGAAAAAAAGTCATGGTGTGTGATATAACTGAGTTTATTTACGCGTGGCACTAGATATATAAACCAACCTGAGCGAAAAAAGTATTGCCAAGTTAGGTTGTTGACATGTAATACTAGCACTAAAAGTGACTTGAATTGAATTGAACATTGTGGATTATTATGGATTTGCATATATATGTTGGTATATTATTTTGTTATAAACGATTTTTTGTTTTAATTCGAGATTATAAATTTTGGGTATTCTTAATGTGGCATGGCTTGATTGAGGGATATGGGGTGGAGCTATGATGGATGTGTTATGGTGTAGCTTAGTATTCCGAAAGTAGTATGGTGTGGCTTGGTATTTTGGATGTGGTATGGTGTGGCATGGTTGTGGGATATGGTGCGCATGAAAGGTACTATTGGTACGTGGTACTAGTTCTGCTGGTGGGGGTTGGAGCCTTTATTTGCCTAAACTAGCAGTACTAAGAAAAGGGTAGACCCAAGAGGCCGATGTAGAATAAAGTTATGGTGCGTGATATGACTGAGTTTATTTACGCGGGGCACTAGTATATATAAACCAACCTGGGTGAAAAAAGTATTGCCAAGTTAGTTTGTTGACACATAATATTGGTACTAAAAGTGACAGTATGTACCAGCAGTACAGCCTCGTGATGCATCTATGCTAAGGAAGTGACTCACTCAGTGATGCTTTATGGGCACTGTGGCATGAGAGAGAGAGGGGGGAGGGGCAGGGCGTATTGCTTATTAAGTAAGGGCGACTTGCTTAGTGATGTCTTGCGTACGGGTGCATGGATAGCTTGGTTGTGGTTGTGGTTATGGTTATCTGGATGATGTGGTTGGTTTGACTGTGGTTGTAGTTATATAAATTGTTGGGATGTGGTTGTGGTTACGTGCATGGTTTGGATGTGGCTAGGGTCACAAGGTGGTTTGGATGTAGCTGTGGTTCTCTAGGTGCTGTAGTTGATTTGGCTGTGGTTGTCATTATCTGAATGCTGTAGTTATCTTGATGTTCTGGTGTGGTTATCTTATTAGGCGTGGTTATCTTGGATTGTTGGTTTGGCTGTGGATGTAGTTATCTTCGTATTTATTCTAGTATATGAATTTTATTGGTTTTTGAGACGGTTGTATATATATTATATGTATATTATGATATCTTTTGTTCAAGCATATTTTAGTTATACTAAACTTTTTATCGGCATATTCATGATGATAAGTGTAGAAGTTCTATTGATTTTTTAGCTTATTTTCTTTATTTTACTATTTTGCAGAAGATGAGGATGAAGTCTTATCTGCTAGATCAGAATTTTGGAATGATCTCTAGGAATGAGAATAATTAGAGGTTTCTTTTCATTTTGTATTGATCAATTAAAAAAAGGAAGGTAAAGAATTAATAACTTATATGAAAAATGATATATTTGAATTTTTTAACCTTTGCAATTACGTTTTGCGGGTGTTAAGATTTAGCTGATCTTACGTGAAAGTATGTTGCTGTGTCGTGGTGTTCCCGGACTGAATTCAAGATCGGATTGCAGCAACTTTTCAGTTGAATTTCCTCGCTGACTTGCTTCTCTAGAAGTTCTTAAATTTGTAGAGCCATTAATGCATCCTAAACCAAAACACTGCAAAAGTCAAGGACCTTTCAAGATTGCAGCTATTTTCAACTTCAGAGATTGGAAATTAGCTTGCTAGATGGATGACGAATGGATTAAGACAAGATCAGTTAGGCGTCACAATTTTTTTTTTTTTTTTTTTTCCCACATGAATTTCATGGAATAAATGGACTCGGTCCATTGTGGTCTTTTTCGTTGCCAAGGATGACCAAGCTAACTCCTTGTTTTAATCGAGAAATAACGCGAGGTCTTTTGTTTGACTGCAACTAGATTTAGGGCTAATATAATTAATATTTTATTTTTAGTCTCTTATGTATTGTTGGAACAGTTCTCTGGCAATATATAAGAGATTAAAAAACAAGTATAATGTTAGATTCTGAGTATCTTCAATTATTCGGAATGACCAGCTGACCCGATCCTGTCATGAAGAAGATTGGTTGAGATCTCCTTTTGGGTGCGAGGAAGAATCTTACATGTTGAATAGAGGAATGTTAACACCAAAAATTATGCCGTGATCTTGGTGCAGAAGTGCAAACTTTTTGGGCGTACGCAATCTAGATACCTCTGACTACTAGAAGTGGGGCTCCATTGCGAGCCAAAATTGAACTGTTTTAAGTATGTTAGTGCACCAGAAGAGAACGCACCCACTGAGGGAGGATGTGATGTCCCAAGGACTGTGGCAGCTGCATTTTTTAGGCTGGTTGAGGACAGTGAGTTAAATAATCATCATCACCTTGTAATATCTTGAACTTACCTTGCAAAGTTGGAGAACATCTTAATCATGAACATTTAATTTGTCATCAACTCTCTCCAATAAGTAATCGCAAAAACATAGCAAGAAAACATGTGACAGATTGGAATGGTCATTTGGCAAGTGCAATATATCTGTGGTAGTATCAGTTTGCAGAGGAAATTTTATTTATCAAACTTCAAGCAACATGAGTTTTATTGTAACACGGAATTTTTCGAATGCATTGATACAAAAGAGAAAATAAGAAACTGTCCATCCCTTCTGATGGTTTATTTCAGATAACATTTTTAATATCTAGATAAGTTTTGTAATAATCCTGTCTCATCTTTCAGCTAAAGTTGATTGGGTAGACAGGTTGCTTATCTGGGTAGAATAGTCCCCAGTTTTGTTCTATCCCTGCTTCCTTCTGGTTCTCATTGAACATGGCAAATATGTAAGTCTCTATAGCCCTTCCAGGTCTCTTAGGTGTTCCTTGACCAACATGATTGATCAAATTCTGGTTATATGTCCTTGCATTGTCCACTGATGCAGCAGTACCACCAGCCGATGGCCAACCACTCTCTGAGACCACTACTTCCACATTAGAGCCTCCCACCTTCTCTAACGCCGAGTAAACTGCATCAACTGTTGCATCAAAGAGGTTCTGATAGTCAAATTGCCCATCATGTACTACAGTTACAGGGGAAGTAAACAAGGCATACTCTATCGGGATGTCGTTCATGTCGCCGGTGTAACTAAAGTAGGGATACACATTTACCAGGAGTGGTGATCCATTGCTAGCCAAAAAATTAACAATTGGCCCCAAGTACTGCGATGCATCAGAAGAGAAAGCACCATCTGATGGAGGGTATGGTACCCCAAGGACAGCTTGATGAACTGAAGTTGAGACTTTAATTTGGTCTTGTAGTCCACTGGCTGACAGAGAAGACTGGATGTTATTCATGGCAGGGAGCACATATCCAGCTGAGTCTCGAGGTATCGCTTCATTGCCAACTGCAATATATCGAAATGAAACATCTGGATAGGCCTTTATGTTGTTTTGGACCCAGTCACTTGCCGCTGAAGGATCAGAGGCTAATCTTGGGAGATCTCCTTTTGGGACGTCTACAATGAGTGGAATGTTGGATCCTCTAAGTGCTTCAAGAGTGGGTTGATATGGATCATAGATTCTCATCCCTCCAATGTTGTTAGATTTATAGAGATCCGCTACCTCACTAGCTTGGGGTAGGTTGTCTCCAAGTCTTCCATAACAAACACCAATGGAATGCACACCTGAAACAAAGCAAGTAATTGCTCATGCGTTATGTTTTGAACCACCAAGTTGCATAAGCTAAGCCAACATAGCATGGATTGGCTGCAAGGATTTTGGCTTTGGTCATATGAAGAACTGAAATCGGATACACTTAAAATCAAGTTACTGGTCGTTCTTTCCAACATCTCATATTAAAAAGCCGAACCGGACGTTACTTTGTTTTCGCAGGATGTGATTAGAGCTCTATATTTTTTAAGTAATAACAGGGGAGATGGTTGCACCTACTTGTATTAGCTGATATCGGTTTTCTTATGATCTACTGGCCAATATATATTTCAAATGGATTAATTTCTTGATCTATGCTTGACAAAAATATTTCTTTTCAGACAGAATTAGTTTGTTATCTGTTTGGTCATGCTTTGTTTTGAAAACTAGGACAGATGAAAGTCCAGCTGAAATTACGAAGGTGAAGTTAAAACCCAAGTCACGGATGTTCATACGAATCTACCAAGAACTGGAAAGAATGGCAGGGTAAAATAATGACCATATGGTTCGAAGTTCTTGTCTCATTCTTGATAGCTATAACTTTTTAAATGAAAAGAGAAACTCATGGTGCAAGACATGAAAAGTCTGCACCATCTAGGGTGGCAAGAGTGAATCGTAAACTACTAACTTGAACAACTGAAGCCAAACAAAATAAACTGATAAATTAGATAGATAAGCTAATAAACACCACATAAACCTAAAGCTGTTGCTAATTTTTTAGTCCACCTGGCTGAACAGGATCCGGTCTTTCCCATTGAGCCGGTTTCAGTGCCTTTGCATGGCCCCCCCAAAAGGTCTACCAGGTCAAGAGGTTAGCTTTACATGAAAAATTTCCTTTCATGAACGTGCCTACTTGCAATGCTGCAAATGAGCCTACCAATATACGAGCAATTTGTGCTAGACATGCTAGGTAGCTTTGTTTAAGCTAACTAGCTTAAGAAAAGCCATCAGAGCCAAGCTAATTAAGTGTACAGATGATAAATGGGCGGGCTCGACTACTAGTTAACTTGCAAGAATAAGCACAACCTTGGACTCTACTCAGTAACTGATGTGTTTTAACAGCTCTCAAGTCAAACCGCAGGAATAGCTATGGTCAGCTCAGGCTAAACTTGAACACCTCTCTTGACTTGAAGATGTTGAGCCATACTGAAACGGTTCAAGTCTTGGCTGGTTTGCGCCCATGCCTTGTATTATATGGATTTTCCTATGTATGAACGCATATATGTATGTAAATAAAAAAGATATGTATATAAAAAAAAATGCAGAGAGAGAGAGAGAGAGAGAGAGATCACTTGTTGGGATTGCTATGAGAACGCCAAGGAATAATGCTGTCACAGCCGTGGAAACAATACTTTGGTTCGCCATTGATGGCAGCTCTACCAGAGAATATTTCACTAGAAGTAGAATGCCTTGGATGTGTCACAGATGTACAAGTACTTACTCCCTATATATAGGGGCTTGGGAACTATAGTTCCGTGTCCTTTGGTCCATTTTTCCATAGTAGTGGTTTAAAATTGACTGGCATATATGACAAAGTCAAGGTCGTCCAACAACCAATTTGTCCGTTGATCAAGTCTGGTCCAGCTGACCTCTAAATTTTTGCGTGGAATCGTGGCCTAATATCATGTGGTGCAGCCATACTTTTCTTTGTATTTGTCCATATCTTCCTGTTTTCTACAAGATTTTCCAATATGAAATTGTTCTCTATGATGACTGACTGGATCTTCTCTTTTGTTTTTGGCCAACAGATGTCCAACTTGATTGGTCTTTTGTTCCCTATTGGTTTGTTATGTTGTTCTCTCTCCTCATTTGTTCTCCATGCTTAGACGGTTGGAAAGAACCTTTTCTTAATGATCTTTGAGAATAAGCGCGGTTATAGAAGACCTGACCATATGATGGATGGTTGATATCACCCAACCAGCCAGGTTTGTCCCACCCTTGCCTTCACCTGAAAACCAAAGATTATGAATTGGTTTTTTTTGGAGAAAGAAGACAGCCATTCAGTTACAAATAGATACCAAAATAAATAAATATTTGGACAAGAGTTTATCGTGTTAAAATAAAGTTCAAAAATAATGTACGTAGCCTCCATGCTAAATCCTTGAGGGCCACTAGAATTATATGCAAGTTTAGAAGAAGACAGCTTGCCGCCATTGGTACGAATCTGGAAGAGTGAAATTTCTGGCTATCCACTTGGAGGAGACCGGTGAATTCGACCCACTATCCTAGATGGGAACTTGGTATTCGAAGCTCTAGAAAAATTCAACACTACTCTCCCAATCTACAAGAACCGAAAGAAAAGATCTCCAGACTTTCTGGTCATGCTTAGCTTTCAGTCAGTCAGGACGGAGAAAAAATCTCCAGGCTCTCTGGCCATGTTTAGCTTTCAAGTTGGGAAACCGGGAGAAGACGTGCTCCTTGGGAGGATGAATGGACTGGGAATTAAAGAGAAAAAACTACCATTCCCTAGTTTCTTTGCCTCCACACTGAAAGCTAAGGCCTTTGAACTTGGATGCTGCGCTGCAACCTTTTAGATCCTGGAGTTTATTTTGTGCTGGAAAACAAATCTGAGAGCCACTCAGATGTTTTATGCTGTATTAATAATCGTCTTGTATCATGACTGTAACTTTCTTCCCCATTTTAACAAGATAATCTCTCCCCCCCCCTGCCCCTAATAAGAAAGAGAAAACCTGGATGTGACTGTTAACGCTACAAGAAGGTCATTTTCGTGTGAAATTTGGGTTACCATAGCATTATATTGAAAAAAGTAGTAGTTCTTACGTGGAACGTTAGCAACACGCTGGTTCCCTACATTAAATTTGCATTAGTTGGTTCGCGGAACGTTAGCAACACGCTGGTTTCCCTCGTTCCCTGCGCTATATTTGTATTAGTTGGCGCGTGGAACGTTAGCAACTCGCTGGCTCCCTGCATTGAAATTTCTTACATGCTGCAGAGGTCAAGAGGTCAAACACCTTTGAAGGTTGAAGTGTTTTCTAATCAACTGAATTATTTCCAACACGGAACTCAATGAATATGGTTCATTGTATGAAGAGGTCTTCCCAAGATTGCTTAAATAAATATCCTTCCATCAAGGTGGCTCATTCTACTTGTTCACATGAAAACAGGCCATAAACTTTGTGAAATGTTGGACAAGCTTGGACTTTTAACTCAAAAATTTGTTTGTTTAAGTCTACCTTAAGCAAAACCGGCATGAATAGCGAAGCCCACCCAAAGATTAAGACAAACCAGAAACCTTCTTAAGATGATTAAACCAAACCTAATTAAGAGCCCCATGCTTATCTCGACTCGGCTGGGATACACGATATGAATGCATGTGTTTCGATGCACTAAAGAAAGCACTTGCTGGGAATGCTACGAGGACTCGAGAAGTAACGCAATGGCAGCTATGGGACAGCACTTTGGCTTCTTATGAATGGTACTAAAAAATGATGCTTATGTACATGGACAAGCGCTCGCCTCTTTATATGGAGGCTTCGGAGCTAGCTAGCTCCATCTTTTGTCATTTTTTTCATGCAAGTTTAAGTTCCCTGATTCGACTGGCTTAAAGATGGCATATATATTTTTATATATAAATATATATATATATATATGTGATAATAACGACACAGTCGATGTTGAAGAACCAGTCCGTCCGTCTATCAAGGCTTCTGAATTTCTGTTTGTAATAAAAAGACTATTTCTTATGGAATGGCACTACTTTTCGTTGTAACGATGCGTATTTTCCTGTTTTCTTGAGGGTTTTTTTTATATGCAATCGCTTTCAATGATGATTTCTTTGATTTTTCTTTTCTTTGTTTTAACCTACACGTTGTTGGTATCGCGTTCTAAGTTTAGACTAAGGTTTTAAATTTTGTAGGCTCGCAACGGAAGACTCCACTGACTGGTCTCGTCTTGGCAGCTGACCGAGTTAAGCTCCTCTTTTCCTTTTTTTTTTCTTTTTCTTTAATCTCCATTTATTTATTTTTTCTTTTCTTTTTTTTTTTTCTTTCTTACTCTCTTCTTTTCTCTTTTCTTCTTCCTCACTTTTTTTTTTAATTTTCTCTTTTTTTTATTTTTTCTTCTTTCCTTTCTTTTTCTTTCTTCTTTCTTTTTTTTTTTTTTCTTTCCTTGTGTTACCCTTTTCTTCTTCCTTCATATGTAAATGGGTTTCAAAATTTTATCAATTTCTTGATCTAATTTACTCACAAGAACAAGATAGCCAAAACATTTTTCATCCCACTTAAGTTTAAAATTTTGATCAAAATCATTGTAGAGCATGTTTTTTTTCTTCTTCACTCTCTCAATTTCTCAAGAAATTTCTTGAGTAAATGACTATAAGGTACTTAAACTTAATGATCATTGACATCACCCTCCTAGGTTCAGGGCACACTTCCCTCGACAAAAAGTCTCTCCTATAATATTTAGAACATGGTATCATAAGTAAGAAGGGATTGAATTTGAGAATAAAGTTATTGATGCTAATTTATAAACTCACATAAAATCAAGTAACTATAATTTAAATTCCTTAGGAATGATAGAATTACATGCAGGTGTAGACAAAGGATCTATATTCACGCACAGTGTGTACTGATCATAGCTCTAGACTTGCCTTTGACTCTCTAGCATCGAAATCAAGATGGAAGCAACAAATCATTCCATGAAACATAAAACCATTTAACAAGTATTAAAATCTGTCATCTTGATTAGATTAGTAATTATATACATACATGTACGTGAAAATCATTATCGCACAAAAAAAAAAAAAAATTCAGTACCATTATTTAATTCTTAATCTATTGTTTTTGCAGCATGCAGATGGTACACATCCATGTTAGCATCATGGTGTCCAACATCTTATTCACTAATCAAAATATACAATATCCTACAACATCAATAATAAACTTTGAAAGTGAGGGAATTACATTTTATAGCCTTATCTGCTAGTTTTACAATATGAAGTTTCCTTTTAGATCTTTAGGCATGGAGGTGCACTTGCGATAGAAGTGGGAAAGAATAACCCTATGTCGTTGAGACATGTCATGTATGTGTGGATGCATGTGTGCTTGGAAGCATTGAATACCCTAGGACCAGCTAAGTGGATTACATGTGATTGGTGCCAAAGGCGAGCCTCTTGCCAAGTTTGTCCGGGTCATCTGACCCATTGTCAAGAAGAGCTACCAGCCATTGTAAAAAATTATGACGGCCAAAATAACAAATGTTATTATAAAAAGGTCTTAGGGAATAGAGGGTGGTGTAAGGGGCTGAAGGCGTTCAATGTTAGTGTTAAGAGGGTGCGAAGCTTGATTGCTGGAAAAAAATTATCAAACAGAAAAAAAATACGCTAAATGAACCCTACAACTAAAGCATCAAAAGTCTTGACAGAGAATGTGAAGTACTTGCTTGCTTAGAGTCAGGTTGCCGATGGAGGCACGTCCTTTTGTCGCATGCATGCTTGACCTGTCGATAACGTATGGTGGTCAAATGGCCATCCATGCAGCCCGGATGGAACGTTGCTTGCGGATGTCAAGTGCCTTTCAACTTTAGAAATTGAAAGCTATATAATAATCTCAGCTTGAGTGCTAAGCCTGGTATACATTGTTAACTTCTTTTCTTATCGGCCTAAGTTTTTGTTGGTCAATTGATATGGTACCAAAGTCGAAGTTTGCGATTATCAGTGTTAAATCTGAAAAATTTCCTATCAACTTAAGCTTTGCCGAGACAATTGGTTAGTCTAGACTATTTGTTTTCTCCATCAACATGGCAAAATATACATTTCATGATTCCCAATGAAGAAGCTTTCTGTATTCACAGCCATAATCCTTCCATGGTCATCCAATTGGTGGTTGATGGTGCACAGAAGTTCCTCTGGATCCTACTAGAATAAGGGCAATTTATCCAAGGCAAGCTTAAGCGAGCTAGGTTATATCTAAGCTCTATTTAATGAAATTTCTCAATAAATGGTACATTTAAGAGATGGATCCTATGGACTAGAATATTTTTTTAATATATTTTTTAAAAATCAGACTTGAATTTAATCTATCCAATGCATCATACAGCATCCTAATATCTATTCATTTTATCCTTCTTAGGCCTCTCCAAAAATTATGGCACCAGTCCAATAACATACAAAAGCATCATAGCAAAAGGCTTAAGAGGTTAGCATGAGTTTGAGGTCTCCCTTTATATAATAAATGTTTTGAGTTAGTGACAAGCATTGTTATTCATAAGGAATAGTCTTGAAAAAGTCACCAATACATGATTGATCATGGATCCACCTTTCGCAGGTCTTTATCAATTTAAGGTCTGTTTAGATGAGCTATTGAAAATCAACTGATAGCTGATAGCTTTTTTTAAATAAAATATATATTTAAACTACTATAGCGGTTACTATTAAAATGTTAAATAGTTAATTAAAGTATATATATTTTTTAATATAATGCATTATTTCTCAATATTTTCTTTGCTTGATGAGTTATATAAATAAAGAAAAAAAAAAGTTTAAAATGCTAATTAATAAATAAGCAAACCTCATGTCCATAAATATAAATGACATAATTAATCCATGCAAATCTAAATCATCCTAATATTGAGTCTTTGCTTTCATTAAACTAAAAATAATTTTACCATGTAAGACAGAGGGTTTGAAGGATTAAAAAAAAAAAAATCTACTGTAGGAACAGAGAAGATAGTGAAAAGTGTGGGGTTTGAGAGAGAAAAAAAAATAAATTAAAAGCATTCATATCTTTATTATTTTTATTTTAATCCTTAAAGCAGCTGAATCCAACAGCACTTTAAGTAGCTGATCCCAACAACCAGCTGAACTCATCAGCTAACTACCAAAACATCTTTAAATTAGTTGTTACAGACAAATAACCTTCAACAGCTACCAACTGGCCTCTAGGAGCTAATCCAAACTGACCTTTGGTTTTGGTAGACTAGATCCACTTCGATGTGACATATGTGACAATTGGCAAGTGCCTTTGCAATAAATCTGGGAAAAGATGGACAATAGATCCAGTTCGGTGTTAACATATGTGACCCTGGAATTACTAGATAACATGGTCTTTACAAATCACGTTACATGTTGGCGGGGAACGGAGATTTTAAGCCTTGACCTTGGCTCCAAAGGGAAGGATAGCTTTTGCATGAATAAGAGGAGACATCCTTCAAAATGAAGTAACATGATAGGTGTAGTGCAATGATCTAGGGAGAGGGTTGAGAAGTGAAGCTACCAGCCTTTGGCAATGCTTGGCGTAAAGCTAAATTTGTTCAACAATTGAGCTATAGGGGCTCGTAAGTGGTCTAAGCAGGAGGTGTGCGAGATCAACCTCAGGCCTGGCCAATCAACAAAATGTACTCAGCCGTGCTACTTCTGACTAAGCCGAACTTCAAAAGATCCTGGACTGCAAGAGAAGAATAGCGATAAAGAAAGGTCCATGGCAAGAACAAAGCATAGATGATGGAAAGAAAGATGGTGGTTCAATCTGAAAAAATCAAGAAAATTTCATCCATCAATATTTCACTGTCACAAAGGAGCACTGAAAGCAGAATAACAAAATCCCTGCTAGTAAAAATAGAACCAGGACAATTGTTTGTCAAAATACTTCGAAGTTAAGATAAACTTACTGCCAGCCGAAAGGACTAGCAGACCAAACGATTTTTTTTTTTTTTAATAAGCTGTGGCATTCTCCATAGGATACTTTGCCCATAATTTAGCTTCCTTGAATCACATATTACAGGAACTAAAAGTGTGCCTGGAGATGCTGCATCACTTTCTCAAATTGAATCATTTTGTTAGGTTTTGTCATCCAAGACATCTGATGCATTAAGCTACATGAGGCATGGGGTTGTATTGAGGATTTGGAGTGTCAGAAATAAGGACAATAAAAAATCATTTATTATCTCGTTATGAACTAATAGGGCTGGCATTTTTATAGGAAATATCTAACCAACCATAAGTTTTTTCTGCACCTAATTCACTAGTAATAGATGGAAATGATAGACAACTTTTTTGCCCCTGATGCCACCTTCCAGTTACCATGAATTGCTAAATTTAACAATTGCTGATGGTTATACAGGCATTCGAAGTACAAAAAAGACCACCTCTAATTTGAAATAAATAGCAAGCATAGTATGATAGATAAAACAACTGCTAATTGCAAAAATAAATCCAACAACATTTTATTGGCTGACATATGAGGAAAGAAAAAACTTTTTTAAGGAATTAAAACTATGCCATTCGTATAGAGGCAAACGGAGTGGCTTCCTGAAAAGCTAAGGCCCAATTCAAAATCTTGGGGAAGTTCCAGACTTAATCCTGTAACCTCTGTTCCAAGTTGTCTGAGAAGCCACTAACAAGAGGATACTGCCATAAGGTACTGAGCATTGAAATTCACTTGTGGCCTATTTACCCAAAAAGATAAATAAAAGAAACAATAGGAAGGCTTGCCCTTAAGTTGAAAGGTAGTGCACGTACAATGTTCGGCAGAATTATTACAAGTTGGAAGAACAGAATTTTAAATACTTAAATGCTCCAAGCAAGTCAGCTTAAATACACTAAACTTGTTGATACAGAAAATATATACACAAAAGAATGATCATAAATGACCTTACAAAAGGTAGTGTACTTTTTTTCACAGATCCGAAACAAAAGATCATCAAGTAATTGAATGTTCCAAGCATGTCAGCTTTAATATACTTCATTTATTGGTACATAAAATACATGCATGAAATCATTAGCATAAATAAACTTACAGGTCGCATGTCTGAACAGGAAATGCTGCAGCATACAAGGATATAGCAGGCATATGGCAAAACCTAAAACATAGCAGGCATCTTAATTTGTCACGTCTGGCTCTCAGGATGAATCAACCTCTAACAGATTCTGAAGCTTTGTAAATGCTTGCCTGTAGCAGTCACTTCCCATGAGTGCTTGGGATCATCCACACAACCTTCCAGTCGAACTTTGTGACAACTTGCCAGTTTTTCCTTCAACTTTTTCCTCATGATATTGAATAGTCATTTTGTTCAAGATAGAGAGTTCATCATTTCTACTTTGAAAAATTAAAATCATCAGCTTCTGATCTCAGTTCATGAATCAGGCAATTTATGCAGCTATCTGAAACAATTGGTTTCTCAATGTATGAAAAAGCTCATCTGCTACAGCATTATTTTTCTCTAGAAATTGCTCAGCTTCTTGCTGGTCTTTGAGAAACTCTCCATTTATCCAGTATCCATTTCCTTCTCTCAAAACAATTCCATGCTTAGAAGCCACATCCAAAATCTCAGCTTCATGACAAATGCCCCTGCCAAATCTTATATCCAGACTGGCTTTCTTCATTGTGGGTGCTAATTTATTTTTCACGATTTGCACTAATATGCCAATGCCAGTAATCTAGAACAGAGAAAAGTTGTTTTAAGATAAAAAGAAAAATGGTAAACTAGATAAGTATGAACTATATTCATTAATTTAGTGAAAACGAACACCGCGAATGAAAAAGAATGGAAATGGAAGGCAAGGAATCAAAATCACAATTTCCTTTACATTGTTTGGATGTGAAATAAAAAAAGGGAATAGCAATTGAATTCCAATATTTAGTTAGTAATTTATAAATTACTAAACTATAATTTATTTTATATTAATTGATTTTAAATATAGCAAGAATTTTGTTTCCTATTTTTTATATTTTCATTAGCTATTTTTTATTTTATTTACAGTTTATATATTTTGTTTTTTAAATTTAATCTTAATTATTTATATTTTTATACTTTCATACTATATTTTTTTCTTCATATTTCTTATTCAATATTTTATTTTCGTTTTTATCTTAATTATTTATTTTAATCAAAATTTAATACATATGTAATATATTTTTATCTTTTTTGTTCTGTACTATTTAATATTTTTTATTTTTATTTTTTATTTATCATCAATGTTCATATTGAACTTTTGAGTATTAGTTGATGCAACATTACAATGCAAATGCTACTTGATATTTTCAATATTTCATCATAAAATAATATTTTTATTATACATTTATTAAATTATTTATTTTTTACTTATACAATATGCACTGTTAATTTATCGAAGGTTGAATATTTTTAGCAGTTGGAGGAAGAGAAATTGTGCTTGAGTGCAAATTTGTCAAGGATACCTTATCTTCGTTGTGGAGCAAGCCACGCCTTGTAATTCTCATTCGTATTGCTGCATAAAATTTTAAGGCATTTCCACCACAAGTTACCTCATTCATCTCCCCAAAGCCATGATTTGATCTTAAATTTGTTCTAACCTGGACATATTATACATGCTATTTGAGCTTATGAGAACAAAAGAGGAGGAAAAATAAAGTACACAGTACATACACTACAGATATTAGGAGAAAAAATAGCGATCCAAATATTAAGGTAAAAGGAATCAGGTATCACAATAATTAACATTGAAATTACTTTTAGTTTCATTTTTTGTCATCTCATACATCATGTTAGAGCAAATTGAAGTTCCTAAGATACCTTCATGAGTAAATTATCCAAAGATGTTATGTGATCCTTATTGAAAATTAAGTCACAATTGCATGCTCAACCAAGAAACTACAAATTATAGATATCATCCTTTCCTAGATAGTTTTTGCTCATAAAGTAGTAGTTGATCTTATTGAATTGCTCACAAGGAAATATAAAATTGGAACAATTTCTTATAAGACGAAAACCATCAATGTAAAATAAACTATGAACAAGCTTTGAAGGACCAACAATAAAACCCATTGTGAATGAATTTGAAGGACTGTCTTGCATCATGGGCCCACACCATCACCACCTCAACCCAACAGACAAAGCAGTAGATCAGGATATGCCACCCAAGTAGTACCATGAACCGATCAGAATTAGACATGCCAGTGTCAATGCCTGTGTTCGCAGAAGAATACTTTTTGATATCTAATGCAAATTGAAGAGGACAAACAGAACAAGTAAGAAATTGAACCTAAAGTCTAAGCCCCCCAAAAAAGACCCACAAGCTCATGGAAACCTACTTGGACAAGTACTAGAACCATCAGATGACTCTATGAGCTGAATGGTGGAGGGTGCCCAAAGCCATTCATGGTGATTAGGATCAAGCGGTCCTAGCTGTCTGTTGGCGCGTGTGGATAGAAAGAAACAATCACATATTTTTGAAAAAGTCTGCACTGCAAACTGTGAACCTAACTTGTATAATGAATCTTGTACAAGAGTTCGTGTGTTAATGCCAGAAATTCTCAAGGGTTGTGAGAAGGCTGTCACAAGTGAAGAAGAAGGACAATCAGATGACCCTTGAAGGCAATGCATATCATAAAAAGGTCATGATTCTGTAGTATTGTGATCGATGCTAGTCTTGATAGCATTAATGCTACTCCAACTGGAGTTATACATGCCAATCTTCTATGATGAATGTAATCATTCGAGGCTAATTGTCTGAACATTACTCATAACATCGACCAGTTGCAGTATTTTTGGTTACTATTGCGACCAAAATTTGGGTGACAACATTTTCTGAGCCTATTTTGGGTACTTTTCAGGTAAAGTGCGCTCATCGGGCTCATGGCCACTACTAAAAAGCACCAGTAAAGATTATTACGTTTTCGGAAAGCTTAAAACCAATGGTCAGAATTAATTTCAGGATTAGGTTAGGCTACTACTTTCTCTATAAATAGCATGTACGAAAACTTCTGATTGTAGTTTCAAATACTAAATGAAGCTTGAAACCTTTAGAGGAGATTCTGTGTCCGCTTGTGTTTCATAAGTCGCCCATTAGCTTACTTACCACTGTTCTTCATTTGATTCTCTTCTTTTTTCCCCCTTCTCTCCAAATCATATTTTTAAAATCAATGTCCTGGCCTGACATAATGCTTCATTCCAACCTTCCAATATAGACAATTAATCATTTGTATGAGCATCATCCACCAACTTGTTTCTGGCTACCACTTCATCCTTCTCTAATTTACTTTAGAAACACGAATATTTTTTTACTAATATCATGAAATAGATCCATTGGGAGGTTTCATGATGCACCAATTCCTTGAATTAGGTGAAAAGCAAAGTTATTTAGTCGTGTTATGCTGTACTTCAGTATTCGAGCCAACTGCCAGTAACTTATTGTTCATGGTATACAATTTATTCAATTAAAGGCACTGGCTTAACATAAAATTATGAAATAACTAACGGGTAAAATTAAATGCATTGATAAAGTCACTAGCAACACAACAATGAACAAAATTGAGTCATCAGTCAAAAGAAGGTAAGCTAGGCTCAACTGCCATTTTTATTTAAACTCTTTAGTCAAATTTAGTAACTTTCCCTTTCATCTGCATTCAACCATCCAGTTTCCTTCTAACCAAACATTGCACATGTTAATGATTTCAAAGAGCAAAATTTGACCTGATGGACTTGGGAATCTCAAGCCTCTTTCCACTATTTGTGGCCATCTTAAAGAAGAGGCAATCCAAATAGACTTGCTTGCACAGCCTGTTACAGGCACCACGGCAGATGGCAATAGATATCATATAAAGACTAGGACAGATAAAGCATGAAGAAACAAAAAATAAATAAATAAATGGTAATGGTTTGATCAGCAGTTTTCTTTACTTAAGACAGATTTTAAAAAAAAAAAAAAAAGAGAAAGAAGTACATTTTAAGGCTTAGTACTGGGCCCTATACTGGTGGCCTTACCAGTGTGCCCTGGTGCAATACAGTATGTCCCTGTACTGACAAAAGGTATGCCATTGAATTCAGCACAATAAATGGTACCATGTGTTGTTACAGAGGGTATACCAAACCACATCCATAACCTACTGTGTCAGTATGTGGCACCCAGCCTGATATAGTATGGTACTTAAAACGTTGTTACATAGAATGTAGAAATATACCTAAAATATCAGCCCCACCTGTATGCACCTTGAAAGCAAGTCAACAGGTAAACAGAAAACAGCTCATTTTCTAGCTCTTTAAGCCTCTATAACCCAGTAAAATTTCCCAATAAGAAGGCTGCTCCTGTGATCACCATCACTTGGCTTCCAAGTAAAGTTTCCCTCTCGAGAAACCCTTTGCTTACAACCACCAGCTAATCACCTATTAGTCATTCTTTTCCTTTTATTTAGGTTTTGAATGCCAACAAATCTCACAATTGGATTAGATGCAGTCAAAATAGAGGAAAGACACCTCTTTTGACGTACCAGAGGAAGAGAAAATGTGAGCAGGAGAAAAGGTTTAGGAAACACTCTGACAAACAAGAAAAATATCGCATGAACCAACTCCTCAACAGGTACAGAACATGACTTAATTTCCATAAAAAATTGAGGTAATTACTTTGCAATGATTAATAACAATGCAAAGTTCAAGTATCATCAGAAAAGGGTGAATGCAAAGAATAGCAAGGACCATATATGAACAGATTAATTTCAACCAAGGGTAGAATTTCAGAAAAGGCAAATATCCAGATGTTACACAAACAACTAAATGGTTTACCAATATTTGGAAGGCAGAATTCTGTTTTCTATTGTCCTGAAAGCTACGTCCTTCAATTGACATAGAGAAATTAGTGTGTTACCAAAAGATGCAACTGAAACTTATGTAAAAGATTTCAATGTTCTATTGCCAGCATGAATTCCAAGGGTGCAGCCAACACACAAGACTGTTCTAGACCAACAGCTAAGCGTGTAAGCCTTACCAATGCATCAAAAATAGCAAATCATATCATACATTATCACTTGTAGCATATTGCACATCAAATAAATCACTGGCTTGAACTATCATATACAATAATAATAAGACTAGGCCTTTTTGAGTACAGAAATTTAGCACTAAAGAGAGCATGAGAACATAATATAACAAAGCAATGGGACGCAGATAGATCCAGTCTAAGAGTAAGTATGCTCTAGGCCAGATTGAATTGGGATCCATGATGGATTCAGAACAGGTTGCCTTCACAATTTTAATAAGTAGACCAGATGCCATGGACTGTTCAAAGGTGGCACTGAGACGTGCGGTTATGTTGGTCAAAATCAGAGCAATAGACAGTACCCAGAATAGCCCGAAAGGAGTAAATTAAAATTTCAACCTTTCTTACCACATACGAGTAAATATTGGCAGAAGTATCCAATCAACTCTCATCAACATAAGAAAGATTTAGATAGTCATTTTTGTGTAGTTCAGAAAAATTCAAACTAGAGAAAGGTTGAGAGTCGCAACATGCTATGACGCATCAAATACATTCATATGTGATGTAGGCCAAAGATGGCCACACTAAGCCAAGGGGCTTTGATTTGTATTAGATAGCTGAAAAGGTGGATTTCGAGATCTGAGAGAGCCTACAAGATTCTGAGAAAGGATAAAGGAAAAACACATTGCCAATAGATATCAACCTTTTTAGAAATAAAATATTTAAAAAGCTTTCATAAATTAAATAGTTAAGTTGTTAAGTTTCATCAGTTTTAGCAATGTTACATGAAATTGCTGCTTAATCAATACTAAGGCTCACCTTATATTGCCCATATTGTAATTTTTGCTAATTGCACCAGACCCACATGCAACACCATGCAACCTCTTGAGTAAGATAATGGGTGCAGTCCTAATGATTGTCACTTTAAGGCCTGACTAAGGCATTCTGTTACCTTGTTCTCCACCTTTTCTGTGCAAATATCTCTTTGTTTCATAGTATTCAACAAATTGCTTAAATCTATTAAATGGTAGTTGTACTATTCAAGATTAATTGACTACATGCTTGTACCATTTTCAGCAGAAGTCATTGGACTTGTGTTCTACACAACTTGTCATTGTTTTCAATACCTCAAAGCTCACTTGCCCCTATGTGCTATACATGTAGAGACATGAAATCATAAGCAAAGTTTGTCACATTTGGTTGTTGCTATGAAGTAGTAACTTTGCATTATATGTTTTCTGGGAAAGCATGGCTGGACCATTCACAAACTGATATCGCAAAAGGGCAGCAGTCAACCATCAACCTCAATTTGCATATTGATCAATATATGCTCTCTCTCTCTCTCTCTCTCTCTCTCTCTCACTCTCACTCTCACTCTCACTGTGTGGGTGGGTGTGGGTGTGGGTGGGTGTGTAATGTAATTGTCTTTTGGTACATACTTCTTTATTGAGAATACAGTGGTTATTCACCACCAATCAGGTCAGCACTAAGAGGTACCAACCAGCTGGGCTGACAGGTAATGAAAGTATCAGGCTATTATTTTTCAAAGACTAGTCCCAAGTCTTGTAGATGTTAGAATAGCCAAGCTCTTTTAGAAGGTCGTCAAGACTCTAATTGATATAAATGTTAAAGTAAACCAAGGTGCTTTAAACTGTCTACCATCATCACAGCTACTAGACTTGTCAATCTTTTCTAAAACAGTGTCTCTATGCTATCAATGAATTTTAACAAAATGTCAAAAGAATAGAATCCACCTGGTTAATGAAAATAACGAGGGTTTGCGATCGGTTCAGTGAGTGCTGAATTTTTCTAAGGGCTTGCATCATCACCCGTGATTGTACTTCTTGAGAATTGATATCTATCAAGCCATCAAGTTCACATTGGGGAACAAGGGCTGCCACCTATCATGGATACAGGGCAATTTGAGTAAGAAGTCTATGAATTTGAACACAAAATAAAGAAACTGATCACTGTACACTGCTAAACAAGAATAGATAGTGTATTTCATACCTATATCTTCTAGCCACAAAATCTATAGCCATGTTTTGATGGCATGATATTTCAAATGTACACGCTAGTTGGCAAATGATTAATATTGAAACATGGAGCAGAATATGGCATCTAGTTACATGTTTGCACATGTGAACATGCAAATATAAGCATATATACAAGTAAATATGCAACTCCCACATCAAAACATATTCCTTTTCTCGCTCCAGGTTTTAAATCATAAACTCAAATCTAACAGCAACTGATATGGAAACAGGATCAAGCTAACACAGATGCAATTTAAGATGCAGATGGGAATATGGCTCAATATCATATCTTGAAGTCTTGAACATCCAATTACAACTTTGGAAAAAAAAATGTAAGCATTAGAAAGATTGCAGGAAGGCACCATTTTAGCTACAATTAAGTGGATATCAAGGCTCTGCAAATAGTTTCCTCATAGCCTTTTCATTTTGAGATATCACTTCAACCAGTTCAGAATTAGTTGATGTCTGAGTTTGGACTTTATGGATTTGAATAGTAAATGAACTTCCAAAAGAGAGAAATAAGAGGAAAAAGAACATTAAGGAGAAAATTAAAACTTGGCCAAATGATGCAGGTAAATTTTATTCTTGAATAAGTTAATGAACATTAAATAAACATCAAGCAAGGCAATTTTAAGCAAGATGAAATGTCCCAATTTTCTTGTTTGCTGAACACCTAGATACTAATTTTTCATATAACTATCAGGATAATAGTAAAGAGATGAGCTCAGAGCAAAACGCTTGCACTTCATGCCTTCACGCAAGGATATCAACCAAACTGGAAATTAAATCAAATAAACCATAGCTCTTTACATTGGCAAAATTTTATGGTCTTTTGAGCTTTTTTGATTATTTTGTCTTCCTTGTTACCTAAGCTATATCAAAATCATATTCACAATAAATACATCTTCATAATTTTGCACCTTAAGTTTTGCACATAATCAAGTTGTCAAGTCTAATAAAAAAAAATACATATCTAATAATTTCATGATAGCAATTCAAGCAAATATTATATTCACTAAATACCAAAATTTTACTGGTCACAATCACAACAGATAAACAAGGTGCTACAGATATAATAAAGAAAAAGAAAAAGAAAAAGAAATCCCACAAGGTAATGGATCTCAAGATAAATGGAAAAACATCTATCTCTAGAAAAGCAGAATCCTATGATTACTTACACTATCCACAACAACAACATCAACTGATCCACAATTAACTAAAGTATTCACTATGCTCAAGGAATTTTCAGCACAACTAGGACGTGCAATAAGGAGATTTTCTGTGTTTACACCCATTGCTTCTACAAGAGATGGATCCAAAGCATTCTCTACATCAAGATAAGCACAATGTCCTGCAAAGGAGACAATTTTACAATTATACATGGAATCAAAGCAGCCATCTGTGATGAGATATGTCATGGCAGAAAGCAGGGCACAAACAGTTTCAAGAGGAAAGAAATGTAGGTGCAAAGCCCAAAAAAAGGCACAGAAAAATAATATGCGTAATGGAATTATAGAAAGAAGTCATCAAAATATCATATCAATGAAACTGTGAGTTAAATGTGATGATCAATTTTGAGGATTTAATCACATTGACAGATGAAACTGACAATCCAGTTCTAGCTAAACAATTTTAAGCATTTAAATATTTGGCCCCAGACAAAGTTTTCATATATGACTCCTACAGATTTCTCTTAAAAAATTACAATTAACTATTATTAAATAAAGAATTCCTATTAGAACCATTTATGCAATTCAAATATACATAGTAAAACTAAAATATATCATAGCACGTAAATTTTAGCATGTTAACAAAATTTATAAGCAATCTATAGCCAAGGAAGACCATGATGAAAATACAGAAATTACTGTGGACATGTCTATTCCTCAAGGGTTTGGCCTTGGCACAAATGGCAAATTAGGATGTATAATATTGAATCTGCTGAACCTTTTATCGATTGAAAAGGCCTGCTGCTTATGATTATTTATATGTTTGGTAGAAATTTAAGCTAAATGATGTTGCAAGATTATCAGAATCAGCTTCTTTTCTTTGAGTAAGACTCATAAGAAACAAGGCTTGTGTATGACAAACACAGACAAATTGACAACACAAATGTAAGAAAAGATTTTTCTCTTGTGTGATGTTCTCTCAGCACAGCTAATGCTGTCAAATTTAGAAAAAAGGTAAAACATATAAAAGCATAAAATTCACGTTAAATGATGGAAGGTAAAAAATTCACCAGATGAAAATCATTAAAGAATTAAAACATGAGAATTTGAGCTTCCTTAACAATATCATTCACATTGAAGGCCTTAATTACAGCCCATAAATCAACAGTTTCAATTATTCATGTGAAGATCCACAAGGACACCAATAATTCATAGCAGAGTAGCACTAACTCATCAATTTGATAATAAGAAAATTAGTACAGAGAAAAGAAAACCTCCAAGCTTTTGAGCTTCCTTCACAATATGAAGGGCAAGTGTTGTTTTTCCAGATGCCTCTCTTCCATAAATTTCAACCATTCTCCCCTGCACTACAAACTTAAATTCATAAATTTCGAATCTATGAAGCTTGTTACTTTGTTACACCACATTAACACAAATTCAAGAGTGATAGCTCCATAAATTTAAGAAGTGGTTCCAGGTATTGCAAGATCACAAAAGAAGGTAGAAGCAGATGAAATTAACAGCATCTGATCATCATATATAATAAAAGGCATCAATCTGCTAAAATAATCAAAAAATCTGACACTAGTTGACAGCAGCAAAAAAAAAAAAGGAAAAAAATTATACACAAGCAGTGGATAACAAAGAAAGCTAATTGACGAAACACTTTTCCTTCAGTTAAAAAATATTTGGAGCAACTGAAGCATTTACTTGGATCAATTTTAGCATTCTGTAAACCTTTGAAAACTCTATCAAACAGTCTACATCAAACTGGTGTTATACATGCTACTGGTTAGTCACACCTAATATATGAATATAAAAGGTAAGCTGTGCATCAGCAGAATATGAAGGGTAAGGATAAAAAATTGTGCAAAAAATGACCCAAGTGTATCAGAAACACGGATACAGTATAAAGCTATGGAAGACCATTCAAGATGGAATGGCCGTTCCCAATGGAAGCCAGTGATTGCTTCACCAAGTAACACAGCATCTATATAGATGATATCAAGAAGAAAAAAATCTAGGTAGATGTTAGAGAAGGAGATAAGTAAATTATCATTAAGATCAGACAAGCATCTGAACTCAAGGCAAGCAATAAGGTTCTGTGGTACATCTATTGACAGCAATAAAATAGGATATATTAAATAAAAAGAAGTTTAATCAAGAATAAATTTTCTTTTGCAACAAGACAAACCTACTAGACAGAAAATGTATACTTGCTTAAAATGAACTAATAACTTTCCATATTAGTGCACATGATAAAAGCTATCTTAACACATTAATAACAAAACAAGATAGATGTGCTGTAAATCAATAAAAGAAAGATTTCATTATTTTCATGCACATGCTGCAAACATTATCACCTTTGGCAGTCCTCCAATCCCAAGAGCCAGATCAAGCTTCAGGGAGCCCGTAGAGATCACAGGTGTGTGCCTCGCATTAAAGAACCGTCTCAAAGATAAATTGGAATCTACATCAAAATCAGCTGCAAGCTGAGAGAGAGCATGATTAAGTGTTGAGTCTTTCTCAGTCACTTTTCCATCATCGAAAGGCTGGTCTCTTTCATATTCCAACAGCGTCTCAACTGAAAATTAGAAATTTTATTGAGTAACATTGTAATGCAATGATGAATACCAATCTCATGGGTTATTTCATCAAATAAGTGTAAAAGGATTTACATATTAGAACAACACCTCCTATATTATGTCTAACAAATATACACATGTATAACAAAATTAGACACATTTAACATGAAAACAGCCATTTGTAAAATTAAAATGATTGGTTGCAATAAAGAAACTAAGTGCCAAATTGATTAAGTCTTCATTGTAACAGTAGCTTACGGTTAGTATTAACAAACAAAAAGTGAATGAAACTAGTACTAAATGTGCTAGTCAGTAGAATGAAATAAAGTAAATTTTTCCATCAACCCCACTCATGTTGCAAAATATTGGTAATACTTAAAAAGAAACATTTAATTGAAAACATGCCCTTGAAACAAGGACACATCATTCAAGTGATTTACCATGCATTAATGCAGCAAGTTCAACAATGATAATATCTCAATTCACAGTGTCTCATATTTGGTGTTCATTTTGCACCACGATAACCATCTTTTACAAATGTAGTGTCTAAAAACCTTCCTTCCAACAACATTCAGTTCAATGATGCAAGCAATCAAGTCATGGCATGTCACCATTTACACACACCTGAAGAGATGATAAATGAGGTATTTCAACAGTTCTTTCCAGTTTTGTTATGTTTCCTTTGCCTCCCGACCATCGCTTTGAGTCTAACCAGTGATACAGGTGGAGAGTGTACGCATCCAATGTTGTAAAACAAAATAAACTTTGCATGGAGAATTACAGCAAAGGATGGAATCAATACTATTCTCTTGCATTTATAGCATCAAGGATAGCTTATATTTGAACTGCTAATTCTCAAAATAGCAAAAGACACTAAGGATTCTAAGATCTCCAAATGACAGACTAGTTTAAATCAATCTACAAACACAGTTTGCTACATATAAGAATCCTAGACAAGATTCAACCAAAGAAGTGTTCACAACAAGAGCCTACCAATCAAATAGCAGATATACCACAAAGTACTGAAGCAAGGTACGCTGAATCATGTAGCAGTACCGAACCGGTTCGGTTCGGTACCAAATCAGCAGCTTACCAGCAGTTCGGGCTGGTACACCCTTTTTTCTCTTTTTTTATTTTTTATAATTTCTCAATTTATTTTCTTTTTTTATGTGGTGTACGAGACTGAAATCCTCCTATGAGCTCCCATCCTCTCTCTCTCTCTCTCTCTTTCTCTCTCTCTCTTATTTGCATTCAGAATCATTTGAGTACATGTCATATACATTTCCTTTCTATTTACTTAAGATTTCTTATATAAATAAAGAAAATACACCATTTGTATTCATCAAAAGTATCAAAAAAAATCAAATTTCTGACGGAAAAAGAAGTCAACTCTCCCTCTCAAGAACAAATTCAAAAAATTTCAAGTAATTCTAGTTTAACAAATAT